>CM050166.1:399693999-400231499 GCA_027410445.1 Discoglossus pictus | reverse complement strand
TATATATATATATATATATATATATATATAGTATATAAATAGTACATTTGAATGTCTAAAACAAGTTAAAAAAAGCGTTTCCTGCTCAGAATTCCCAGAAATGCAGTTATTACACTGCATTCTGGGAAGCTGAGCAGGGACATGCAAATGCCCCTCTCTTCAATCCATAACCATTTCAAACATGGCTTACTTTAAGCTTATACCTGCTGCATTACACAGATTTTATGCAAAGCCAAGGTTGGATTATACACAAGCTGGGAATCCTACCCACGTACAGCTGTTTCACGGTTACTACCTATCATCAGCATGGAGTAGGATCCCAGCTTGTGTTGTGGACCTTATGAGTAGGTAGTTTACCACAACAATCATTTAATAAATGGTGGGCAAAATTGCCCTAGAAGCCATACACAGTACAATAGTACAGTAAATAAATAGTACATCTGTGTTCACATTTGAATGTCTTAAACAAGTTAAAAAACCTGTTCCTGCTCAGAATTCTGAGAAATACAGTTATTACACTGCACTCTGGGAAGCTGAGCAGGGACATGCAAATGTGCCCACAAATGCCTTGCTCTTCAATCCATAACTATTTCAAACATGACCTTTAAGCTTATGCCCGCTGCATTGCTTGTGTATAATCCAACCTTACCTTTGCATAAAAGCTGTGCAATGCATTTAGTATAAGCTTAAAGGAAGCCATGCTTAAAGGAAGCCATTCTGGTTATATATTCAAGAGCCAGCCATTTGTGCGCACATTTACATGTCCCTGCTCAGCTTCCCAGAATGCAGTGTAATAACTGGATTTCTCAGAACTCTGAGCTGGAAGCAGGTTTTTTTCAACTTGTTTTAGACATTCAAATGTGAACACAGATGTACTACTTATATACTGTTCTACTGTACGTTGGAGGGCTTCTATCGCTCTTTTGCCCACCATATATTAAATGATTGTTGTGGTGAACTATATATATACTAGCGACTTGCTCGTCAAAAATGAAGGGGCAATAAAATTATAAGGCAGGTAATGCTGTTTGCCAAAGACAGTGTTTTGGTCATCTGAGATCCTGCGGTGCTCATTGCGAGCCTCACGCTGAGCGCCTTTGGTGCACATCGCGTGGCTTGCAATGAGAGCCTTCAACGCTCATTGCAAGCCTCTCGGTTGGTGTATTTTTTGTTATCAGAGCCGCTTTTGCGCAGTGTGTAGTGTAAATAGGCTGCGTGCGCGAGGGGAAATCGTTTGTTTAGCTGTATGATTCCGCATTTTATAAGTTATTGTTGTAAAATGGCGGCGATTGTGTATGTGGTAAGCTGGTGTGGATGATTTTGCATCCTTGCTAATAGTGTATTTTGTACCTCATACAGGTTTCTATTATTTTAGTTTTATATTTTTTCTTCCCACTACCTAAAAGATTTCAGTTTGTTTTTCAATTGAGTTGTACAGGTTATAGGACACATTAAAGGTGGAAAAAGTTCTGAAATGATTTATCTTTGTTTCATTTTTTTTACAGCACAGAAACCTGACATTTTAACAGGGGTGTGTAGACTTTTTATATCCACTGTAGTACAACAACGTTTTTATATATATATATATATATATATATATATATATATATATATATATACTTAGTACAACAACCTTCTCCTGACAACATCCCCTTTTGTTGTGTTATATATTATGTATGTAAATTGCCACTTCTCTAAAGCAATTTACACTGGAGAGATCTGCCGAGTTTTACTAAGATTATCAGTGCCATTCAACTCTGAAGGTCTTTAAGGAAGCACAGTCGGGCTCTAACTGGGAAATACAATAAAAAGAAGCACTTACTGGGTAAACGTGCAGGCTGTATCTTATTAGGAGACGTCAATGAATAACCTCCCACGCAGCAGCTAATAGTAATGCTGAAAATCGGCCATTTAACTTGGCATGTTACTTGGTGATGGTGCTTAACAGGAACATAGAAAGGAGAGGAAGGGAAAAGGACGTCTTACACCAGTGCTTGGCTTTATACACAAAGGCCAGCAGGAGAGTCGTCATCGGCAAATGTGTCCAGTGGCTACTGGTCTCAATACACTGGTTATGACCTATTTACTTAGGGGTCAGTTAGAGGGGCCCCATAAGAAATTTGGCAAGTGATTTTTTTGCTTAAGGAGGTTTGTAGCTATTACATTCCTCTTGCAACAAGCCATGAGTAAACACCTATGAGATACTTCCCATATACATCCCATAGCATAATTTAAGCCTTTCCTTTGATCTACCCATTCCTTTACAACAAAAGTAAAGAACATTCAACTAAATCACAATTCATATGACATATACTTACACATACCATGAAACACTGACACCCAACTAATGCAAAGTCTCACCTGATTAATACAGAACCCCAAGGGTTAATTCATACCTCCCTGGCCTACAAATACATTTGCAACCCCCTCAACCATAATCTTGTATTAGCATCCAATATGTATTTCTTGACATTTAATACCATATAACAAGTTCAAAATGAATGTATAATTTGATGTGTATAAACTGCGATGCTCATTTGTAATAATAAGAAACCTCAATGGGTTTTCAATGTTTGTGTGGGAAACACTTAGATTTGTTGCAGTCTTTACTGATGTCCCATCACCTTACGGGAGCTGCTGTGGGTCCTTAGCTCTGACTCTTAGTTTCAACCTCTAAGCTGCTTACATAACACATAAGGAACCTTACAAGCACTATGTATCAGTAATTTCGTATGAGAAATAGCCTGTGGGAACCATGTAATAGCTACACAACTTGTCTCCTAAGACCTCCTGTAGCTACGTATCAGGCTTGCAGGAGTTCCTACGGGAGCCATGTAATCGAGCCCTTATTCATATAAGATTCCTGTTTCTTTCTTCTTCTCTGACAGCCAGATCCTATGTAATAAAAAATTACATAGTGGAGGTTCTAAATATTGCATTGTTTCAAATTATAGATAATAATTCATAATAAGCAGTTAATCAATTAAACATTAGTAAAAAAAAACATTTTTCTGTATCATTTATTTTTGCCATTTTGAGCTGTCTGTCAAACTGCCTGATCTACCCACAAAGAGAGATTTTGAAGAACTTAATTTGATAATGTGCAAAATGTTATACACAGTTTAATATAATAATAATAATAATACATCATTTAATGTTTATTGTATTGGTTGTGCTTTAATGATGACAGACATTTTATTTTAAAAGGATTAAAACTTGGGAGTAAAGTTGTCTCCAATAAGATCTGTTTTCAGCAGTTAAAATAACTAGAACTCAATGACCAAGTTAGGTCCCATAGAATAACCCTCCCACTGAAGTTACAGACATTCTAGCAGTCTGTTGGAAGATGACAGCTAGAACTGGCATTGGTCTCAGTAGTTGAAACAGGAAGCTCACTAGTTTACAGGGACACACCCTGAGAAAGTAGTAGGCTGAATAAATCACCAAAAGAAAATAATCATTACAAATAAAACTTTAAAATGTAAAGAATGTGTTTAGATTCTACTTTTTACCCTTGTATAATAATTTTACCCTTAGCAAGATTACTTATTTAAAAGACTATACAGAAAAAAATTACCACAGTGGTCCTTTAAAATTACTATTTAAAAAAAAATCTCCCTGGAACTCACTATTTTCAAAGTCATATCTCTTTGAGGAGCAGATCTCCAGTTTTAAATATCCATGTAACAAAAAGTCTCAGCTGTTAAATGAAACCATAAGGTGTCCCAGCATGGAAGGCATCTTATGGAGATTTACAGTACTTGTTAGTATATATACAGTATATACAGTCTCATTCTAATTATTCAGAGATCATTTAACACAGATACATACCTCTAACTCAAACAAATGAAGAGATACTGAACGTGAAAATAGACTTTTACAGACTATTTTTGGTTTTATCAAACTCCACATTGCAACTAATTGGAAAAGTCGAATTCTTTCTTGGCGCCTAATTACTAACAAAATTGATCAAATTGCATATCTGGAAAAATTTGACTTATTCTTTAGAAAATTGTTTACTATCAAATGACAAAAAATGGTCACCATGGATAAACAGGAAAAAATAAAAAATAAATACAAATTGCTTTGGTCATACAACTATGTAATATTTTATTCATGTAATACAGTATATTCCTCTAAAACAAATATTCCTCAAGAACAGAGAGCCACATTCAATTGAGCGGTTTTGAGATCTGGTAGCTCGTAAGTGAGGTATCAAGCTATTTTGCTATTCAATTGGCAACTTTTTGCTGTCTCAGATGGGCTTAAGAGTTACGGGATTGAAAAAATGGCGATTGTTAACATCACAACTTACAGCCTCCAGAAGCCTTTAATCTGTCACTTTTTCAAGGCTAAAATCGCAAATTGCTATTCAATTGCTCAATTTCCCCAAGCCCTCAAATGTTTTCACAACCATAAACGGCAAATGAAGGAGAAAATCCTATGAGTGCTAGAGAGGACCCACAAGGGGGTTAAACACCTATTCATAGCACTGTAAATGCAAAAAAAAATCAGTACTGAACTTTAAATAACGGGGAAAGTGATAATAGACATTAGAATTAATTGCACAACAGTCTAGAGCTCGCAAATCGTCAGGAAATTACATTGTACATGTAATTTCGGGGTTAAATCGATCTTGGGTAGCAATGAGTTAATACATATCAGGCCACCCATATGGACTAAAACAGCATTGGCATTCATTTTCATAATTCTTTATTTTGCAAGTTTTGCGAGTCTGATCGCATTTTGGACCCCCGAACCTAATGGATTGACACGTAACCTCCACTTTTTATTGTCATAATAATTACAGTCTCATTTTCTATTGGCTGATATAAAATGGGCAGTTACAGGCTTGCTGAATTGATCGGGTTACCTCCCAGAACTGCTCTGAACCAGTGCATGGTTTACGGTTTTGGCTTGGGGCCCGTAAATTGCAGCCTTGAGCATTTGAATAGCATCGCAATCAGAGACGAACAGGAGCCCGCAACTCACTCGCAGACATTCATCTGTCGACGATCGATTTGCGGGCTTGGAATAGAATATGGCACATACTCTTTTGTATTTCCTCATTTTAATACATTTGTTTTGGATATTTTACTTTATATATTTTGTTTTTAAGAGCTGTAGTTTTTGTTAGAAAAACAAAAACTGAGACCACAAATTGGACTCAAAGTAACTTTTATACAATCCCATGTAATAACATTGGGCCCAATTCAATTGCAAGCCCGCATCTGGTGTGATCCAGGCTGTATGCCTGCGGGTGTGCCGTGGGCTCCCGTTCTTCTCCGATTCCGGAGCTATTCAATTGATCAAGCCCACAAGTTACTGGCCCAAAGCCAACTCCAAAAATCATGCACTGGTTCGTAGCAGTTCAGGGCGGGAACATGATCAATTAAGCAAGACTGTAACCTCCCATTTCAAATTAGCCAAAAGAAAATTAGACCGTCATTATTACGGCAGTAAAACATGGAGGTTACATGTCACTCAATTAGGTTCGTGGGTCCGATATGTGATCAGACTCGCAAAACCACAAAATAAAGAATTATAAAAATGAATGCCAATACTGTTCTAGTCCATGTTGGTGGCCTGATATGTATTAACTCATTGATTCCCGAGATCAATATAACCCTGAATTGAAACATAAAAATAAATTTAATTTACTGATGATTTGCGAGCTTGAGACTGTCGCTTTCCCCGTTATTTACAGTGCAGTATTTATTTTTTATTTGCATTTACAGTGCTACGAATAGGTGTTTAACCTCTCTAGCACTCATAGGATTTTCTCCTTCATTTGCCATTTACGAAACCATTTGCTGGCTTGGGGAATTGGAGCAATTGAATAGCGATTTGCGATCTTAGCCATCGTAACTCTTGCGAAAGTGAAAGATAAAAGGCTTCTGGATGTTGGAAGTTCCGTGTTTAACCATCGCAAAGTTTTCAAGGGTCGTAACTCGCAACCCGTTTGGAGCCCGCAAAAAGACACCAACAGAATAGCAAATTAACTTACGGCCTCACTTACGGGCTATAGTAACTTGCGAGCGATAGCTCAATTGAATCAGGCTTATTGTCTCCTTCTATAAAAAAAAAAGTATATTTAAAAAACATTACCTTTTGTGCCTTCCATACAATACATCAGTTTGTTATCGTTCTTGATTGTAAGACTATTTAAAATTTGCATAATTAAAATTCACAAAAAAATATCTATACAATCTTTCTGTAAACATTCCTTCAAAATCTCTAGCAAAGTGTTCCCGATATATATAACAGAAGAAACAACTAATAGTTTAGTAATGTATACTGCAAATATCATCATAAGACCCAGGCTACAAAGAAATAATCATTATTTACAGTAGAAGGCAACATATTCCTTATCCTTGCGCAAGTTGGATTGTCTTGTGTCGCCTTAGAGCAGCCCAACCTCTAGTATGCCATCCATCTATGACATAGTTACATAGTTAAATAGTGTTTGAGGTTGAATAAAGACTGTTAGTCCATCAAGATCAACCTTTTTAGATCTCTTCTGATCATTTTAATATGTGGACTATTTGATATTAATTGTTAATTGATCCAAAGGAAGGCAAACAGAAAAAAAAAAAACAATTGAAACTTTGCCGATTGTCTCATAAGGGGAAAAAAAGCAAAATTCCTTTCTGACCCCAGAGACTGGCGATCAAATTTCTCACTGGATCAATATTCCTTCGCTAGTTATCTAGGATAACCTTGAATGCCCTCTTTATTTAAAAATGTATCTAACCCCTTTTTAAAGAGTTCGCTGTCACCACCTCCTTTGGTACAGAATTCCTCAGTTTACCACCCTAACTGTGACGAACCCTTTTCTTTCATTAAAGTGAATTTTGTTTTCCTCTAACCTCAAGGGATGTCCTCTTGTCAGTTGAAAATCTCTTGGCATAAACATTTCACTTGACACAGCCTTTTATTGATCCTGGATGTATTTAAATAAAGTAATCATATCCCCTCGTAGACACCTTTTTTCTAGGAAAAATATGTTTAATTTGGTTAGTCTTTCTTCATAACTTAGCCCCTACATTCCCCTTATTAGTTTGTTGCCCTTCTCTGTTCTTTTTCTAGCTCGAAAATGTCCTTTTTATGAAGTGGTGCCCAAAATTGTACTCCATATTCCAAATGAGGGCGTACTAGGGATTTGTATAGTGGCAGAATTATATTTGCTTCCCTGGCTTCTAGCAAATGCCGGGTCCCTCCTCATCCTCCTCATCCTCCCTCCTCATCACTTCCCCCCTCTCCAATTACCCCCCTACTCCCTTTCCCCTCTCTTACCTTCCATCAGCTGCTCCTCTGCGCGTCTTCTGGCTGTGTCGGGACCCGGCATATGCTAATGACGTGACTCGCATGTGAGAGAGGGGAAAGGGAGAGGGGGGTCAATTGATGAGGAGGGAGGATGATGATAAGGGAAGGGGAGGGAAAGAGACACGAGGGAGAGGGAGGGAAAGAGACACAGTGGAGAGAGAGGGGGGCAGAGACACAGGGGAGGGAGAGGGGGGACACAAGAAAGGGGCACAGAGGGCACACAAGAAGGGGACACAGAGGGCACAAGAGAGACACAGGGAGCAGCACATTTCCCACCCTCGGCTTATACTCGAGTCACTAAGTTTTCCCAGTATTTTGTGGTAAAATAGGTGCCTCCGCTTATACTCGGGTCGGCTTATACTCGAGTATATACGGCACCTTGCACAACTGAGTGGCATCAGTAAAAATGGAGACACTACTTTCGATTCCTACTTCTACATCATTAATAAATATGTTAAAAAGGAGAGGACCTAATACTGAGCCCTGAGGAACCCCACTTACCACATTAGTCCAAACGGAGTATGTTCAATTTACAACAACCCTTTGCTTTCTGTCTTTTAGCCAGCTCTCGATCCATGAGCAGATATTTACTGCAATTCCTGTCTCTAAGTCTCCCATGTGGCACTGTATCAAAAGCCTTTGCAAAATACAAAAAGACTACATCCACTAAGTTGCCCTGATCCAAGTTCCAAGTAGCCCCCTCATAGAAACTAATTAGATTGGTCTGACATGACCTAGCTTTCGTAAATCTGTGTTGATTGCTACTTATGATCTTGTTCAAATAGACATGTTCTTGTATACTGTCCCTTATTAACCCTTCTAAAAGCTTCCCAACTACAGATGTGAGGCTTACAGGTCTATAGTTCCCTGGATTTTCTCTTGCTCCCTTCTTGGATATACGTATCACCCCTGCTTTTCGCCAGTCATCTGGTAGCGACCCTGTTGTGAGTGAGTCTGGAAAAATTAGATATAATGGTTTGACTATTACAGAACTCAGTTCCCTCAGTACCATTGGGTGTATTCCATCAGGACCTGGTGCTTTATTAACATTTATTATTAACATTTTTTTCCAAACCCTTTTGGATTTCTTCCAGCGTTAACCAATTATTTGATGAAAGTAGTGTAGCCCCATTTTGTTGCAGTATCCCAACCACTGGTACCTCCCTTGTATATACTGAAGAAAATAATCTATTTAGCTCATCTGCCTTTTCCTGACCACTAATTATCAGACAGCCTGTGTCACACTCTAATGTTCCTATAGCTTCCTTCCTCGCCTTCTTCCCATTAATATGTTTAAAAAATATTTTAGGGTTAGACTTACTTTTCTTTGCAACTGACTTCTCATTTTCTATTTTAGCCAGTCTAATTGCCCTTTTGTAACCCTTGTTTATTTCCTTATATTCACATAAAGCTGCCTCTGTTCCCTCCTTCTTGTATAATGTAAATGCTTCCCCCCCCCCTTATCATGATATGTAATGTGATTTACTCCTATTCATTTTATTTCCACATGGTACTTGCCAATGTGTATCTATATTTAGTAAGTATTTGAATGTTGTCCATTTAATTTTTAGTAGTTTTCCCTGTAAGTTCTTTATCCCAATCTATATGTTGTATTGCTGTCCTTAGCCCATTAAAGTAAGCCCATTTAAAATGTAGAGTTTTTGTTTGCACCCTTACAACTTTGTTTTTTGCATTCAATCTCAAATGAGGCTGTGTTGTGATCACTGTTCCCCAAGGGTTCCCCTATTTAACATTTGATATTATATCAATATTACTGTTGATGTCTAAATCCAAGAAGGCCTAATTTCTAGTAGGTTCATATATATAACCCCTGGGTCAAATAATGATCCCTGAGTGTACTCAAGAACCAGCTCCTTTTAGCTAAAATGCTGGTCTCATATATTGAGTTTATTTCAGGGTAGTTACAAATCTCCCATTATTAGAACTTGCACATGCTTAGCTGCATTATATATCTGCAGCAATAGTTGCAGTTCATCGCCCAATATGCATTTAGAATGAGCTCCTCCACTATTTAACTCAACCCACAAAGATTCAATGTTGTCGCTAGTTCCACCATAAATAGCTTCTCAGACTCCAGACTCCCCCTCTCCCTCCCCTTTGTCTCCATCCCCCCTCTCACTACCATGTGTCCCCTTTCCCCCCTCTCCCTCCCCTGTGACTCTACCCCCTATCCCTCCACTGTATCTCTTCCCTCTCTCCCTTTCCCTGTGCCTCTTCCCCCTCTCCATCCCGTGTATCTTCCCCCTCCCCTGTGTCTCCCCCTCTCCTGTGTCTCTTCCCCCTCTCCTCTCCCTTCCCTTTGTCTGTTTCCCCCCGCTCCATCCCCTGTGTCTCTTTCCCCCCTCTCCATCCCCTGTGTCTCTTTCCCCCCCTCCCTCCACTGTATCTCCCCCCTCTCCCTCCCCCGTGTCTCTACCCCCACTCCCTCCCCTGTGTCTCTTCCCCCTCTCCCTTCCCCTGTGCCTCTTCCCCCTCTCCCTTCCCCTGTGCCTCTTCCCCCATTCCAACCCCTGTGTCTCTTCCCCTGTGTCTCCCCTCTCTCCTGTGTCTTTTTCCCCCCATCTCCCTCCCCTGTGTCTCTTTTCCTCTTTCCCTCCCCTGTGTCTCCTTCCCCTCTCTCCCTTTCCTGTGCCTCCTTTCGCCCTCACCCATCCCTGTGTCTCTTCCCCCCTCTCCCTCACCTGTGTCTCTTCCCCCTCTCCCTTCCCCTGTGTCTCTTCCGCCTCTCCCTTCCCCTGTGCCTCTTCCCCCTCTCCATCCCATGTGTCTCTTCCCCATCCCCTGTGTCTCCTCCCTCTGCTGTGTCTCTTTCCCCTCCCCTCTCCCTTCCCTTTGTCTGTTTCCCCCCTCTCAATCCTGTGTCTCTTTTCCCCTCTCCCTCCCCTGTGTCTCTTTTCCCCTTCCCTGTGTTTCTTTCCTCCTCTCCCACCACTGTGTCTCCCCCCCCACCCTGTGTCTCCTTCCCCCCTTCCTACTTGTTTCTCCTTTCCCACTCCCTGTGTCTCCTTCCCCCTCTCCCTTCTCTGTGTATCTTCCCCCCTCTCCCTCCCCTGTGCCTCCTTTCCCCCTCTCCCTTCCCTGTGTCTCTTGCCCCCTCTCACTACCGTGTGTCTCCTTTCCCCCTCTCCCTCCACTGTGTCTCCTTTCCCCCTCTCCTGTGCCTCCTTTCCCCCTCTCCTGTGCCTCCTTTCCCCCTCTCCCTCTCATTTCCCCCTTCTCCCTCCCCTTTTCCTCTCTCGCCGTGCATTGCTCATGCATGGCTCCTGCCGTCCACATACGCATGCGCATCAAATATATATATATATATATAGTGTCGTAACTGCGAGTTTGTGAATGCACAAACCTGTAATTTGCGAGAAGAATGTAAACTATCTGTTTTGAAAGCACAGCTTTGTGTGTCCCTCCCCTGTGCCTCCTTTCCCCCTCTCCTTCCCCCTACCCCTGCCTAGTGCCTCCTTTCCCCCTCTCCTTCCCCCTCTCCCTCCCCTGTGTCTCTTTCCTCCTCTTCCCCCTGTGTCTCTTTCCCCCCTCTCCATCCCCTGTGTCTCTTTCCCCCCCCCCTCCACTGTATCTCCCCCACTCCCTCCCCTGTGTCTCTACCCCCACTCCCTCCCCTGTGTCTCTTCCCCTCTCCCTTCCCCTGTGCCTCTTCCCCCATTCCAACCCCTGTGTCTCTTCCCCTGTGTCTCCCCTCTCTCCTGTGTCTTTTTCCCCCATCTCCCTCCCCTGTGTCTCTTTTCCCCTTTCCCTCCCCTGTGTCTCCTTCCCCTCTCTCCCTTTCCTGTGCCTCCTTTCCCCCTCACCCTTCCCTGTGTCTCTTCCCCCCTCTCCCTCACCTGTGTCTCTTCCCCCTCTCCCTTCCCCTGTGCCTCTTCCCCCTCTCCATCCCATGTGTCTCTTCCCCCATCCCCTGTGTCTCCCCCCTCTACTGTGTCTCTTTCCCCTCCCCTCTCCCTTCCCTTTGTCTGTTTCCCCCCTCTCCATCCCGTGTCTCTTTTCCCCTCTCCCTCCCCTGTGTCTCTTTTCCCCTTTCCCTTCCTTGTGTTTCTTTCCCCCTCTCCCTCCACTGTGTCTCCCCCCCATCCTGTGTCTCCTTCCCCCCTTCCTACTTGTTTCTCCTTTCCCACTCCCTGTGTCTCCTTCCCCCTCTACCTTCCCTGTGTATCTTCCCCCCTCTCCCTCCCCTGTGCCTCCTTTCCCCCTCTCCCTTCCCTGTGTCTCTTGCCCCCTCTCCCTCCCCTTTGTCTCCTTCCCCCCTCTCACTACCGTGTGTCTCCTTTCCCCCTCTCCCTCCACTGTGTCTCCTTTCCCCCTCTCCTGTGCCTCCTTTCCATTTCCCCCTTCTCCCTCCCCTTTTCCTCTCTCGCCGCGCATTGCTCATGCATGGCTCCTGCCGTCCACATACGCATGCGCATCAAATATATATATAGTGTCGTAACTGCGAGTTTGTGAATGCACAAACTTGTAATTTGCAAGCATATAAAGGCAGAAGAATGCAAACTATCTGTTTTGAAAGCACAGCTTTTTGTGTCCCTCCCCTGTGCCTCCTTTCCCACTCTCCTTCCCCCTACCCCTGCCTAGTGCCTCCTTTCCCCCTCTCCTTCCCCCTCTCCCTCCCCTGTGTCTCTTTTCTCCTCTTCCCCCTGTGTCTCTTTCCCCCCCTCTCCATCCCCTGTGTCTCTTTCCCCCCCCTCCACTGTATCTCCCCCACTCCCTCCCCTGTGTCTCTACCCCCACTCCCTCCCCTGTGTCTCTTCCCCCTCTCCCTTCCCCTGTGCCTCTTCCCCCATTCCAACCCCTGTGTCTCTTCCCTTGTGTCTCCCCTCTCTCCTGTGTCTTTTTCCCCCATCTCCCTCCCCTGTGTCTCTTTTCCCCTTTCCCTCCCCTGTGTCTCCTTCCCCTCTCTCCCTTTCCTGTGCCTCCTTTCCCCCTCACCCTTCCCTGTGTCTCTTCCCCCCTCTCCCTCACCTGTGTCTCTTCCCCCTCTCCCTTCCCCTGTGTCTCTTCCGCCTCTCCCTTCCCCTGTGCCTCTTCCCCCTCTCCGTCCCATGTGTCTCTTCCCCCATCCCCTGTGTCTCCCCCCTCTACTGTGTCTCTTTCCCCTCCCCTCTCCCTTCCCTTTGTCTGTTTCCCCCCTCTCAATCCCGTGTCTCTTTTCCCCTCTCGCTCCCCTGTGTATCTTTTCCCCTTTCCCTTCCCTGTGTTTCTTTCCCCCTTTCCCTCCACTGTGTCTCCCCCCCCCACCCTGTGTCTCCTTCCCCCCTTCCTACTTGTTTCTCCTTTCCCACTCCCTGTGTCTCCTTCCCCCTCTCCCTTCCCTGTGTATATTCCCCCCTCTCCCTCCCCTGTGCCTCCTTTCCCCCTCTCCCTTCCCTGTGTCTCTTGCCCCCTCTCCCTCCCCTTTGTCTCCTTCCCCCCTCTCACTACCGTGTGTCTCCTTTCCCCCTCTCCCTCCACTGTGTCTCCTTTCCCCCTCTCCTGTGCCTCCTTTCCATTTCCCCCTTCTCCCTCCCCTTTTCCTCTCTCGCCGCGCATTGCTCATGCATGGCTCCTGCCGTCCACATACGCATGCGCATCAAATATATATATAGTGTCGTAACTGCGAGTTTGTGAATGCACAAACCTGTAATTTGCGAGCATATAAAAGCAGAAGAATGCAAACTATCTGTTTTGAAAGCACAGCTTTTTGTGTCCCTCCCCTGTGCCTCCTTTCCCACTCTCCTTCCCCCTACCCCTGCCTAGTGCCTCCTTTCCCCCTCTCCTTCCCCCTCTCCCTCCCCTGTGTCTCTTTCCTCCTCTTCCCCCTGTGTCTCTTTCCCTCCATCTCCCTCCCCTGTGTCTCTTTCCCCATCTCTTTCCCTGTGTCTCTTCCCACACTCTCCATCCATGTCTGTTCCCCCCTCTTCCTCCCCTGTATCTCCCCCCCTCTCCCTCCCCTGTTTCTCTACCCCCACTCCCTCCCCTGTGTCTCTACCCCCACTCCCTTCCCCTGTGTCTCTTCCCCCTTTCCATCCCGTGTCTCTTCCCCCTCCCCTGTGTCTCCCCTCTCTCCTGTGTCTCCCCCTCTCCCTCCCCTGTGTTTCTTTTCCCCTTTCCCTTCCCTGTTTCTCCTTCCCCTCTCTCCCTTTACTGTTCCTCCTTTCCCCCTCACCCTTCCCTGTGTCTCTTCCCCCCTCTCCCTCCCCTGTGTCTGTTTGCCCCTCTCCCTTCCCCTGTGTCTCTTCCCCCTCTCCCTTCCCCTGTGCCTCTTCCCCCATCGCCTGTGTCTCCCCCTCTCCTGTCTCTCTTTCCCCTCTCCCTTCCCTTTGTCTGTTTCCCCCCTCTCCATCCCCTGTGTCTCTTTCCCCCTCTCCCTCCCCTGTGTCTCTTTTCCCCTTTCCCTTCCCTGTGTTTCTTTCCCCCTCTCCCTCCACTGTGTCTCCCCCCACCCTGTGTCTCCTTCCCCCCTCCCTACTTGTTTCTCCTTCCCCCTCTCCCTTCCCTGTGTATCTTCCCCCCTCTCCCTCCTCTGTGTCTCCTTCCCCCCTCTCCCTCTCCTGTGCCTCCTTTCCCCCTTTCTCTTCCCTGTGTCTCCTTTTCCCCTCTCCTGTGCCTCCTTTCCCCCTCTCCTTCTCATTTTCCCCTTCTCCCTCCCCTTTTCCTCTCTCGCCGCGCATTGCTCATGCGCTGCTCCTGCCGTCCAAATACGGATGCGCATCAAATATATATATATATATATATATATATATAGTGTCGTAATTGCGAGTTTGTGAATGCACAAACCTGTAATTTGCGAGCATATAAAGGCAGAAGAATGCAAACTATCTGGTTTGAAAGCACAGCTTTTTGTGTCCCTCCCCTGTGCCTCCTTTCCCTCTCCATCCCCATGTCTGTTCCCCCCTCTTCCTCCCTTTATCTCTCCCCTCTCCCTCCCCTGTGTCTCTACCCCCACTCCCTCCCCTGGGTCACTTCTCCCTCTTTCTTCCCCTGTGCCTCTTCCCCCCTTTCCATCCCCTGTGTCTCTTCCCCCTCCCCTGTGTCAACCCTCTCTCCTGTGTCTTTTTCCCCCTCTCCCTCCCCTGTGTCTCTTTTCCCCTTTCCCTCCCCTGTGTCTCTTTCCCCCTCTCCCTCCCCTGTGTCGCCCCCACCCTGTGTCTCCTTCCCCCTCCCCCTTGTCTCTCCTTTCTCCCGCCCTGTGTCTCCTTCCCCTCTCTCCTTTTCCTGTTCCTCCTTTCCTCTCACCCTTCCCTGTGTCTCTTCCCCATCTCCCACCACTGTGTCTGTTTGCCCCTCTCCCTCCCCTGTGTCTCTATCCCCTCTCCCTTACCCTGTGTCTCTTCCCCCTCTCCCTTCCCCTGTGCTTCTTCCCCCTCTCCATACCCTGTGTCTATTCCCCCATCCCATGTGTCTCCTCCTCTCCTGTGTCTCTTTCCCCTCCCCTCTCCATTCCCTTTGTCTGTTCCCCCCTCTCCATCCCCTGTTTTTCCCCCTCTCCCTCCCCTTTGTCTCTTTTCCCCTTTCCCTTCCCTGTGTTTCTTTCCCCCTCTCCCTCCACTGTGTCTCCCCCCACCCTGTGTCTCCTTCCCCCTTCCTACTTGTTTCTCCTTTCCCACTCCCTTTGTCTCCTTCCCCCTCTCCCTTCCCTGTGTATCTTCCCCCCTCTCCCTCCCCTGTGTCTCTTTTCCCCTTTCCCTCCCCTGTGTCTCTTTCCCCCTCTCCCTCCCCTGTGTCGCCCCCACCCTGTGTTTCCTTCCCCCTCCCCCCTTGACTCTCCTTTCCCCCGCCCTGTGTCTCCTTGCCCTCTCTCCTTTTCCTGTGCCTCCTTTCCTCTCACCCTTCCCTGTGTCTCTTCCCCCTCTCCCTCCACTGTGTCTGTTTGCCCCTCTCCCTCCCCTGTGTCTCTACCCACTCTCCCTTCCCCTGTGTCTCTTCCCCCTCTCCCTTCCCCTGTGCTTCTTCCCCCTCTCCATCCCCTGTGTCTCTTCCCCCATCCCCTGTGTCTCCCCCCTCTCCTGTGTCTCTTTCTCCTCCCCTCTCCATTCCCTTTGTCTGTTTCCCCCCTCTCCATCCCCTGTGTCTCTTTTCCCCTCTCCCTCCCCTGTGTCTCTTTTCCCCTTTCCCTTCCCTGTGTTTCTTTCCCCCTCTCCCTCCACTGTGACTCCCCCCACCCTGTGTCTCCTTCCCCCCTTCCTACTTGTTTCTCCTTTCCCACTCCCTGTGTCTCCTTCCCCCTCTCCCTTCCCTGTGTATCTTCCCCCCTCTCCCTCCCCTGTGTCTCCTTCCCCCCTCTCCCTCTCCTGTGCCTCCTTTCCCCCTCTCCCTTCCCTGAGTCTCTTGCCCCCTCTCCCTGCCCTGTGTCTCCTTCCCCCCTCTCCCTCTCCTGTGCCTCCTTCCCCCCTCTCACTACCCTGTGTCTCCTTTTCCCCTCTCCTGTGCCTCCTTTCCCCCTCTCCCTCTGATTTCCCCCTTCTCCCTCCCCTTTTCCTCTCTCGCCGCGCATTGCTCATGCGTGGCTCCTGCCGTCCAAATACGCATGCGCATCAAATATATATATAAATATATATATAGTGTCGTAATTGCGAGTTTGTGAATTCACAAACCTGTAATTTGTGAGCGTTACCAACAAACTCGCAATTACGACAACTATATATATGATATACAGGCAGAAGAATGCAAATTATCTGGTTTGAAAGCTCAGCTTTTTGTGTCTACATCCCTACAATATAAACATACAAAATCACATTGGTTGCCCAAGCACATTACTGGGACATGGAAATATTGTTGTATCAAATAGAGGGTATTTCATAATATGTCGCAGTGTGTTATATATCTATTTTTTTAAATAAAACTTAACCAGGAATTCAACTGCTCTTGTGGGAAGTTTAAACAGGTTTTAGTTCATATTTTTTCCTCTTACACTTCCCATTTTATGTCTTCAGTTCTTATAAAAAATATGTTTATACTTTTCGAATACATTTGCAGGCAGCAATTATTATTAAAACATATATTATATTACAATCTCTACTATATTTTAATGCTCTGTGTGGTTTGTATGAGCTGAGTCTATAGGTAATGCAGCTGGAAATTCCCATTATAGCTGATAAGAAATAATTGCATGAGTACATTTACCTTTTCCAAGTAGGCTTTGATGTAGAGTTACATTATTTTATACAAAGTTTGGCAGTCGGGTACTAAAGGACGTGGAGATTTGTCAAGCTGGAGAAAAACAAAAAAAAACACAATAATGTTAAGAATTTTCCCGCAAATCAAAAGGAAAAATGATAAGTTTCAGAAACATTCCCAAGGTTTATGCATAAATATTAAAGGTGCCAGTAGCTGTTTGAATGCTCCAACTGACCAACTCATTATAGAAAGAAGCTCCATTAATATATAGAGAGGAAATCCCCTTTTACCAAGGATCAGTGTAGTGTTGGTAATACAAGTCAAATTAATTTTAGCATCTGTGTATGGTCCAGTGGTTAGGATTCGGTCCTTTCACCACTGCAACCTGGTTCCAGTCGGGGAACCAAGAGGTCACACCACCCTGGAAGTTGCTCTGATATTCAGTTCTACTGACAAGAGGCAATGTATATGACAGTTTTTCAATAGAACTCATTGAAAATGTTAACTTCCAATATACTTCCCATTCCTTATGGGAAAGGTATATGCAAGTAAGCTGGGTTATGAATGCATCTGATAGAGTAGAATTAGTAGTGTATGAAAACATGTGTTATATAGAAAAGTTCAGTTTACTTACAAAGTTATTTGCACAAAAGTCAAATGCAGTGGTTCACACCCACAGAACACTTACATAAGCCGGGTACACACAGGAAATACAGCAGTGTACCCACAAGAAATACAGCAAGATACAAATTTTGACCTTTCTGCTACAGAGCACAGGAAGTAACTGTTGCAGTTCTTGCACTGAGCATGTCAAAAACCACTGAGGTGAAGAATGATACAATGTATTATCCTGATTCTGAATTTGAATGTTATGCTAATTGAGGTGGCGTTTTCTAGGGGTATACACGATAAAATGCAAATGCCAAAAAACACAGGAAATTTTGGTAACTTCAAAGTAAGCTAATTAATGTTTATTTTGAGATGCTTTCACTCCAAAACATGTTTTCATACACTACTAATTTTCCTCTATCAGATGCATTCATAATCCAGCTTACTTACGTATCCCTTTAAGAGCAAAAGGGGAAATGGCTGCTGATATTAATACTAATTGAATACAATAGGCCTGGTACACAGAGTCATACCTGTGGGATGGACAAATCTACAAATTCAGATTTTTGGTTTTATACTGTATATGTATATATGTATGAGAGAAAACCCTATCCATAATATTTTTAATTTTAGCTATATGTCAGTTTAAAGCTTTAGTAATGATAGCATGTGGTTAAAAGGACGGGCTACAGATGTACTGTCTATTCTCAAACTTTCTTCTTACTAAACATTTCCAGCAGCGTCTCCGGAGGTCACACTAAGCCTTGATTGCTATACATTCTGCTTGGACAAGAGTGATTGCCAGATACACATAATATCATGTTTGTTAGAATGAATACAAATAATCAGAGAATGTATTCAGCTTTCATTTAGAAGCTGTGGAGCTTTAGTATGGAATCTAGTACTGGAATAAATGTTATTAATAGCTTTGTATATCAGTGAGAGCGAGACCATGGGGATATGCACAAAGCTACGTTGCCTCACTGATCTTAGCCTATGTGCCGTGAAAGACCCGGGTTGAAGCTACCAGTAGTGCAGGTGGTGCACTGCACCAAGGCCCTCTTCTTGGGGGGTCATTGCTGTGTACTTTTTTTTTTTTTTTTTTTACTTTCTGAAAAGAAGAGCAACAGCTGTAGGGATGGGTGATGAGAGAGGATGGCTGCTGACAAGGACTGGGTGCTATGTAGAGATGGTGCTGAGAGGATTTGGGTGCTGGGTAGGGATGGTGCTGAGAGTGGATGCTGAGAAAGACTGGTTGCCAGGTGGAGATGGATGCTGAGAGGGCATGGCTGCTGACAAGAACTCAGTGCCATGTAAGAATAGATGCTAAGAGGAGTGGGTGGTGTAAAAGATGGCTGAAGAGAGGGACTGGCTGCTACGTAGAAATAATGTATATATATATATATATATATATATATATATATATATATATATATATATATATATATATATATAGTAAACCCCCGGTTATCTGGCACCTAAGCAACTGGCACTCTCAAGCAACCGTCATCAATTCCCCATTTAAAAAACTCCTGCTAAACCGGCATAACCGGCATTATCCGGCAGTTCGAGACTGGAAAAAAAGCGAACTTTTTTCTAATTGTTTTTTTTGGCCCTAAATAGCCCAGTTTAAGTGCTATTGTCCTTTTAACCTCCTAAGCGTTAATCCCGAGCGTGACACGCGGTTAATTGTAAGTACCTAAATCGGTAACCCGAGCCCCGCTCGAGGTTACTGCATGGAGAATCTGGAGGGGGCCCAGTGCTGCCATATTTGCCTGGGCCCCCTCAAATCACCATTCCTCCTCCTCATCCCTCCTTCCCCTTTATCATCCTCCTCCTCCTTCCCCCGTTAACATCCTCCTCCTCCTTCCCCCGTTTTTGGATTTGTGATGGAGGCAGAAAAGCTTTAAGGGAAGGGAAGGGAAACATCTATGGGAAGAGGAGCAGTGTTGGTTACTTTTGAAGAAGTTAATTACTCTCTGTATTTCCCATGCATATTACTTAAAAATATTTTACAATCTGTTAAATACAAACCAATCAAGATGAAAGACACACAGAACGTAGCCTGCCATATCAGTGGTGCTCACTCAAGTGCAGCTCAGAACCTGCAATCTGCTTATCAGGAATATAATTTTAATATATTTAAATTACCACTCTGTGACTTATAGGGAAAAATATCCTGCATTATATCAGTGTGGTCTCATTCAAAAGAGTGACCCAGCCCTGAAAAAACAGGCAATTCTACCCTGAACAGGAGAAACAGCAAACCCCAGACGCATTACGTCCTCTCTTGGGCCTCGTCAATGAGGTTTAGCTGCACTCCCTAAGGCACAGAAGTGGACTCATTGCTCACTGTGCCATAGGGAGTACAGCTGCACCTCACTGATGAAGCCCACAGAGGCTGAAACGTACATCTGGGGTTTGCGGTTTCTCCTGGTATGTCAGGGTTGGGTCACTCTTTTGAGTGAGATCAGAATGATATACTGCAGATTATAGTTCCCTCTGAAGGGCACAAGTGAGCTAAAAGAGGCTGTTCTCTGAGTAGGTAACCAGACCTATAGGACAAACCTAAATACATTAGTTATTGTTCGTTTTCAGTTTGAGCACCTGACTTGTTTTGTTTAAATTTAAGTTTTTACCTAAAAATGTTTTTATGCTCATAGCTGTTATTATTATTAATTTGTCACATACTTAACAAACATGAATAATAGTTGCTCTTTAATGAGGTGATTGTAATGTTCTGCTGCTTCACTGAGATGGTGCATTTAACCTTGATGAAGTATTATTACCATTGTGTATAAATATGTAGTGTGATACTCTATATTAAAATGTCATAAAGTCCTATTCCCATCTCCTTTTACTCTCTCTCCTTCTTCTGATGGCTTGTGGGGATATATCCCCTAACCCAGGCCCCTCACTTATTCCCACCTGCTGTCAGCCACGCAGAGTCCCCAGGGCAGCAAATGCCCAAAACACCCATAATCTAATACCCATCACTTGTCACAAACCATCTACTTTGCCCTTCTCCTGTGCCCTCTGGAATGCAAGGTCTGTTTGCAATAAACTTACCTTCATTCATGATCTCTTCATTTCCAACTTCCTCAATTTACTGGCTATCACGGAAACCTGGCTCACTCCATCTGACTCTGCCTCCCCTGCCGCACTCTCTTATGGTGGTCTGCACTTCAGCCACACTCCTAGACCTGGGAACAAACAAGGTGGAGGTGTGGGCATACTACTATCCTCTCGCTGAACTTTTCACTGCATACCCACTGTTCCCTCCCTCCAATTCTCATCTTTTGAAGTCCACACTATCCGCATCTTCTCTCCCATCCCTCTGCGAGTAGCTGTGACCTATCGCCCACCTGGATCACCCTCTCAATTTCTGGACAACTTTGCCGCCTGGCTCCCTCACTTTCTCTCCTCCAATATACCTTCACTCATTCTTGGCGATTTCAACATAGCCACTGACACCCCCACCTCCCCAACAACTGCAAAATTACTTGCACTTACCTCTTCCCTTGGCCTCTCACAATGGACAGATTCTGCAACTCACAGTGGTGGACACTCCATTGACCTTATTTTTACTAATCTCTGCACTATCTCCAACCTTGACATCTCCTCACTTCCCCTATCTGACCACCACCTGCTAACTTGCAACCTCACCTCATCTTCCGCTCACCACCCTTCTTCAAATCCTGCCATCAGAACACGCAGAAACCTGCAAGCACTCAACCCACAACAATTATCAAATGTACTAAAACCCCTTCTCAGCCCCCTCACCACCCTTGCCTGCCCTGACATCGCCACTTCACAGTACAACACTACTCTAACTTCCACCCTTGACTCTCTTGCCCCCATAATCACAAGCAAACGCCCTCACTCTCACCCACAACCATGGCACACTACACAAACATGCTATCTACAGAGATGCTCACACACTGCAGAACGACTATGGAGGAAATCTCGAACCTCAGGAGACTTTCTCCACTACAAGTTTACCTTGCGCTCCTACTTGTCTGCCCTCAATCTTGCCAAACAACACTTCTCATCACTAATATCAAACCTGTCCTCCATCCCTAAACGTTTATTTGCTACATTTAACACCCTCCTCTGCCCACACCCGCCTCCTGCCCCTTCCTGTCTAACTGCTGATGACTTTGCCAGCCACTTTAAAACTAAAATTGAAACTATCCGAAATGAGCTCTCCTCAAAGCTTGGCCCTATCCCACCATCCTTTCCACAAGCCGACAACACCCAACCCTTACCCTTCCCCAATCCCTCCTCCACTATGGATTCCTTTGACCCTGTTACAGAGGATGAAGTATCTACTTTACTATCAACCTCTCACCTTACCACATGTCCACATGATCCTATTCCTTCACAGCTAATTCCTCCCCTATCCACCGCACTTATCCCAGCTCTCACACATCTATTCAACCTCTCCCTAAACACTGGCAGGTTTCCATCCTCCTTAAAACATGCCGTAATTACACCCATTCTCAAGAAGCCCTCATCTGACCCAGCTTCTGCCTCCAACTACCGCCCTATCTCACTACTTCCCCTGGCTTCTAAACTGCTTGGGCGACTTGTTTACAATCGCCTCACTCAATTTATTTCTTCCAATTCCCTTCTTGACCCCTTCCAATCTGGTTTCCGTGCCCAACACTCAACAGAAACAGCCCTCACAAAAGTCACCAATGACTTGCTAACTGCCAAATCAAAGGGTAACTTCTCCATTCTAATTCTCCTGGACCTCTCTGCTGCCTTCGACACAGTTGACCACCCTCTTCTAATCCAAACTCTCCGTTCATTTGGCATCCAGGGCACAGCTCTTTTATGGTTCACATCCTATCTAAAAGATCGTACATTTAGCGTCTCCTTCTCTGGCACCTCTTCTTCACCTCTCCCTCTGTCTGTTGGCGTTCCCCAAGGTTCTGTCCTAGGCCCCCTCCTCTTCTCCATCTACTCCTCCTCCCTTGGCATCCTCATAAAATCCTTTGGATTTCAGTATCATCTCTATGCAGATGATACTCAAATCTACCTCTCTGCACCCGATCTATCCCCCTCTCTTTTAGCTCAAGTTTCCAACTGCCTCTCTAGCATATACTCCTGGATGTCTACCCGTCAACTCAAACTCAACATGTCTAAGACTGAACTCCTAATCTTTCCACCCTCTACTATAGCTTCCACTCCTCAAATATCTCTCACTGTTGACAACACCATCATCACTCCCACCTCCCAGGCCTGTTGTCTTGGGGTTCTACTGGATCCCGCCCTCTCTTTTATTCCTCACATCCAATCGATAACTAAATCTTGTCAGTTTCACCTAAAAAACATCTCCAAAATTCGTCAATATCTTACACAAGACACAGCTAAAATTCTAATACACTCTCTCATCATATCTCGACTCGACTACTGCAATTCCCTTCTTGCTGGCCTCCCCATCTCTCGTCTGTCTCCCCTCCAATCCATAATGAACGCCTCCGCTAGACTCATCTTCAATACCAAACGCTCCGTGTCTGCAGCTCCTCTCTGTCAATCACTCCATTGGCTTCCCATAGCTTCCCGATACACATTTAAAATCATGACCTTAACGCATAAAGCCCTCAACAACAGTGCACCCCCTTATATCTCTGCTCTTGTTTCAAAATACTCTCCCAACCGCCCCCTTTGTTCTGCTAACGACCTTCTTCTTTCCTCCTCTCTCATCACCTCCTCTCACTCCCGTCTTCAGGACTTTTCTTGTGCAGCCCCTACTATTTGGAACTCCTTGCCTCGCTCCATTAGATTAACTTCCTGACTCAAAACCTTTAAAAAATTACTAAAAACACACCTATTTAAAAAATCATATCACCTTCAGCCTTTATAATTACAACTGCACACTCCACAGCTTAATAACACTCCCACTCACAATCTACAGTACAACACACAGACCCCTCCAATTGACTAAACAAATTGCATTCACGTTGCCATTTTGTATTTGTCACCCTCTTGTATCACACCTAAACCCTTAGGGCCTCATTCAATTGCGATTTGGCCAATTGAATAGGGCTCTAAAGAAGCACATAGCATATTTTTTTTAAAGAAGTTTTTAGATAGTGAAAACCTTGCTTTTGGATAGATGCTTACTAACTAAAAACTTCTTTAAAAAATATATGTTATGTGCCTATTTAGAGCCTTATTCAATTGGCCAAATTGCAATTGAATGAGGGCCTTAGATTGTAAGTTTGCGAGTTTTCAATTGTGTGTCCGTGTCTTGGAAACAAGCACTATGTACATTTGATTATATGCTCAAAAACAGGGCCCTCCATTCTTTAAGGTGTTAAGTTTGTTTTTTGCCATGTACTAACCCCCTGTACAGCGCTACGGAATATGTTGGCGCGATATAAATAAAGATAATAATAATAATAATAATAATAATAATAATAATAATAATAATAAAGGAGGTTCTAAATATGGTATAACTTACAAGTATAAATAAATCATGATAACAAATGTATGTTAATACCTATAGTTTTAAATGATACCACACACCAAAAAATGTGGACTTCCATTCTCTATGAGCTCATCACCAGGATGTCACAATGTTTGTAGTTGTATATGATTTTCAAACAATTACTTTTTTTTGACAACAACAACTTTTATTGAATACTCAAATGAATCTGTGCTTGAGCAGAATAAAACTATGGGCAGCTGAAAGACCCTTGTGCAGGGTCCATCGCTTTCTGTTATAATAAAAGAGCCAAACATTAACAAACTCCAGATCCAAACAAAAAAAAACAAGTATATCATATACGAAAGACAATTTGCATAAGTAAACATTTGCACATTACCATTGCCATTATTTTAATAAATGCAAAGAAATGGAGAAAAGTCGCATATATCTAAATTCACAGTTGTATTGCATTAGTTGTTCACCTGCAGCAATGGCGGAGCTAGTCAATGGAGGGCCCTGGTGCAAAAAAATAGTTTGGGCCTTCCGCAAGAAGGAGGGTCAAACATTTTTTTTGACCCCCTTGCCACACTGTACTGCCATATATACACACACATAAATATAAATATATGTAAATATATATAGACAAATATTATATACAAGACAATGTAGTTTTATATATATATATATATATATATATATATATATATATATATATATTTTGTATACAAGAAAATGTAGCAATATTCACTAGCCAACCCTCCAGGGCCCCTCAAGAGAACCATTCACCCCCACCCCCCTCCAAAAAAAAACAACCCAGGGCCCCCTTAGCAGTATAATTTACTCCCCCCCCAAAAAAAACAGGTCCCCCTTGTCCCCCAAGCCTCTCAGCAACCATATTCACCCCCCAGGGGCAATTCAGCAGCCATATTTACCCCAGGACCCCCTCAGCATCCTCATTCATACCCCCAAAAATCCAGACCCCTCTCAGTAGCATCATTCAACTCCTCAAAACCCCTAGGGACCCCTTGTCCCGCCATTCACCCTCTCCCCCCTCCTCTTACTTGTACCTTGCAGTCCCTGTCCTGGATCCCATTGCTCAGAGGTTGGGTATCTTTCCCCTGCCTGAACTTCATACTGCAGAGAGGGTAATTCCTAATGACGTCACATGCCCCTGCAGTATGAAGCTTCGGCAGGTGAAGGATACACAACATCTGAGCAATGGTATCCGGGACAGGGGCTGCAAGGCACAAGTACGAGGAGGATGGCGAAGTGTGCTTGAGGGGGGTGAATAGTGTGATAAGGGGCCCTGGGAGTTTTGATGGGGTGCATGATGCTGCTTAGGGGCCCCTCACAGAGCAAGGGCCCTGGTTCCATGCACCGGCTGCACCGGCGGTAGATCCGCCCCTGAACTGCAGGAACGTTGGAGATGATTTGTACTGAGCTCTATTTGACACTATAATCACATGTTGCTGTCCTATAATATTGAATAAATCTATACCAAAACCTTGTATAGAGAACTTTTGCAAACTAAAGGTGAATTATTAAACTTCTAGACTGCTATAACTTTATATTTCTATTTTATGACCTATCGTAACAAATAAAATACAAATACTGAAATTCCCCATCAGGAAAAAACCCATTGGGTTATTGTAGTAAAAGAAATTGTACTCCTGCTACAATAACAACCCTGTTGATCTATATTGACTCGGACAATTGAAGATGGTTTTCCAGGTGAACAGTGTTGGTTTTATTGCTGTAATTGGAGATCACTGGCCAGGAGAGGTGAACTATACACCAGTGGACAGCTTGAGTTATTTGTTCAGAGCCTGGTCCTATTGTTTTTCTTGTAAGTGCATAATTGCTTGTTTTAATAAACAGTGTTAATTTAATTTACTATACTATGAGTGTTTTGAGCTTGTTTCTGTTTGATTTGTTATTCCAGATATGCAAGCGTTTATAGTACAATAGTGATATTTGGAAATCTATGAAGAACAGTATAGCTGTTGTAATATAAAATCATTTATGACAGCACTATGCATTGTCTGTAATGTGGAAATGGCATGGGATATTATCAAAATAAATATGTACTCAATTTAGAAGCAATACAAACGAGAAATATAAAGGTACATGACTAAATAATGTTTTTATATGGAAAGTAAATGGTTTATAGCTTATATAAATTAAATTTTATTGCGACAGGGATAGAATTGAGTTTTCCTTTGGTTATTCTGATCTGTTACACTGCAGTGAGACATGAAGATCTTTGCTTATACACTATATTGTTTTTTATTATATACTTTTAGCAACTAACTGCTGTTGTTGTTCAGTCCTTCAGTCGTGTCTGATTCTCGGTGACCATATGGACCACAGCACGCCAGACACATCTGCCTGTATTACTGGTTGTGCTTAACCAAATGGTTTTGTGGCAAATATACTGGAGTAGGGTTGTCAGTTATTTCTCTAGTGGACTGTGATTTGTCTGATGTCTTTGCTATGACCTGTGCGTCTTGGGTGACTCCTTCACCATGACAAGGTAGAGATCCAGAAGGGGAGAAACTAACTAAGCAAACATAAAAAAACAGATTTTGGTGTCAATATCATTAATAATATATATAAACTATGCTCTTTTTATTGCATAATAAAAATTGTGGAACTACAGTGACCCTTTAAAAGTGGTAATATTGTAGAAATATCTATTTTTTTTAGTACAACTTTCCAAAAACAGAGAATGGATCAATAGATATAAGGGAATACACAGATAGAGAGATAAGAAAGAGAACAAAACATATTTAAAGAATCAGATGCATTTATACCTGCAAGCAGGCACAGCTTTTGCACAAAGATAATTTAGAGGTGAGACTGTAACATGCATATAGAATAAATATACAAAAAAAACATAACAGTCAGAAAACATTATTTTTAACATCAAACGATCTGTTATGGTTATGGGAGGCAGATAACCTGTCAGTGAAGATATAATGTTATTGCCATGTATTTTATACTAATATATTATAAATCAGGTCTCCCATTGTTACAACATATGTTTTCGGCATCCTCATATTGATGGGACATAATTGCTTAATCTAAAATAGATAGCAGAGGTTCCTTTGAGTAGAGATTTAATTTCCCTGTTTGTTTTCCATGTCTGATTTGCTGTTTATTTCTCTTTCAGACTGTCAAAATATACTGCTGCTTGGCAATTTTACAGCTTCAAAGTGATGGAGGAAGCATGAGAAAATTAACGCTATCTTATAGCACATAACTATTGAATGTCCAGAGGCGATAATCATTTAAAACTAGCTCGGTAAAAAAGCCAGCTTAATAATGTTAGTCAGGTAGCATTTTATACCTTATCAGCACCTGCAGATGTAAACATGGCCTGATAAATACTACACCGGAGGGAAAGATGAAACTGGAATTAAAAATATTACCTTCAGGAGATATCTGACTTCAAAAGGCTATGTGCAATAGTAATGATGGCAGCATGAAAAAACAGACAATAAATAAAGATTTAAATTCAGATGTGACCTTCAAAGAGCTTTGCCTAATAAAAACAGGCCAAAAGCCTCAGACCTTTAAGAAACCATGACCAAACAATGTCACCGGCAGTTGTGACAGATTATTTTTCAATCCATCACAGGCATTTTCTCTGCGTAAATATATTCGTAGTATAATGGTGTCATCTTTTCTAAGCAACAAGGATCACAAACCTGTAAAGATTCATTTAAAGGGACACGATGATCCTCAAACCAATTTTAAACATTTATTTAAAATACGCACCCTTATTCATGACTGTATATTTTATTACACATTTTTATTTTAGATTGTAAGTTTGTGAGTTTTCAATATTGCATGGTGCTTTGGGGAAAGCACATTGGACATTGGATTCTAAGCTCAAAGACAGGGCCCTCCACCTTTGCAATGTGTTAATACTTCTATTATTTTTTGCCTCAATCATAACCCTGTTAAGCTCTACAGAATATGTTGGAGCGTTACAAATAAACGTTAATAATAATATTTCCATGTGACTCAATATGCTAATTTGTGGATTAGTCAGAGGATCTACCTGCATATTAAAGGACCCCAGCAGTCATATTTGTTCTTTATGGCTCTTTAAATAACGAAATGCCCAAATATTTTTGGAAATTTAAAAGAATAAACAGCCTTTAAATATTTCAGTTTTATGTGAAATTATTGATTACTGAAGGGCTTAATTTCATTTATTGGGCTTGATTTTGTAGCTTATGTTGCAAGAGGGTGTGTCCTTGTAACTAATGAGCTTTAGTCTTAATGAAAGCACTGATAGCTTTCCACTTAGTAGCTTTCCAATTAGTGGAAAATAAAATGGCAGCTTCCGCTGCAGTATGATTGAATGTAAAATATAGTAAATTGATGGCAATATTATTTTTTTAGATTTTAGGAATCTGGCTCAAAATTGTTCCTCAAAACAGTGTATTGTAAATATATGCCTTTTGTGGCTATTTAAGTCCAGGGTAGGGTATTTTTGGTAAAAATTTAAATAATGAGCCTCATATGTTGGTCTATTGTGCTACACAGTTTACATTTTAACAATATTCTTTAAATAGAACTTTTAGGATGAATTAGGGTATGGACATCGCCATATTATCATTGCTTATATACCATGCACAGTGCACATTCTAGTAATAAAAAGGATACCACAAAATTCAGGGCTTTATTAACATGTTATCCATTATAATAGTTATTAGCTTGTGAGTATCGCCTGTGAGATGCTTTCGGCAAAGGCATTACTCACATGCTACTAACACTAAATTGCGCTACAGATACACTGTATTTGCGCATGCGTTGTATTTGTACAAAGGTGCATGAGTGACAGCGAGACATAGTTGCGCAACAGCATATGATCGACCAAGTTGGCGTAGGGTGCATAATCTGCGGGGGGGGGGGGGGGGAGAGGCACATGAGAGAGATGATAAGAAAGGGAGGGAGAGAGAGTGGGGGGGATGGGGAGGCAGAGGGTTGGAAAGAGGGAGGGAAGGGAGAGAGAGAGGGAGAGGATGGTAATGAGTAAGAGAAGGGAGAGAGTGAGAAGGGGGAGGAAGAGGGTGGGAAGGAATGAGAGAAGGAATATGGTAGAGAGGAGTAAAACTACAGTATGTTATTTCTTTCAATGACACAAACTATATAGGGCTCAATCCCCACAGACCCCTAAATTTTGTACTTACAAAAAATATAAGTTACCCACCACACATTGATCTACTCTAATAAATTCTGTCTGATGTTCATGGAAATATAAGCACTATATTCTACCTGTCTAGATCAGCAACAAGTAATCTCAACCAACTTCATCAATCTATGGCACTTTCTCTCTACTGCTCCTCTTTCTCTGAAACCATATCCTCCTTCTGTCTGTTGCCATATTATATAGACCCTCTTCCAATCCATTTCAACCAACTTCCGAAAATAAATGACAACAGTTTACTCTTACACACAACAAAACTAGTTGAAAATTAAGAGTTGTGAATAGCTTAAACTACCACCCTGTATAGAACAAAAGGATTTTTTTAGGAGCCAGACAGGCTCTTCTAAGAATGTGGAAGGAAGCCCTTCATAGCCAGCAGTACAAATGTTAGGAGCTCTGACTCCCAGGAAGATTCCACCCCATCTACATCGATAGATAGATAGATAGATAGATAGATAGATGGGTAGATAGATAGAGAGAGATAGATAGATAGAGATAGATAGATTGATTGTTTACTTTTTCAGTTGCGTCTAACTCTCCGTAACCCTGTGAACTGCAGCACGCCAGGCACACCTAGTGTCCAGTTGTGCCAATCCATAAGGTTATCATGGCAAAGATACTGGAGTGGGTTGCCAGTTTCTTCTCCAGTGGAGAGGAATTTATCTGACCTCTCTGCTATGACCTGCCCATCTTGGGTGACTCTACATGATATAGCTCACAGTTTTATTCAGGTACAAAAGACCCTTCAACACGACAAGGTAGTGATCCAGAATGGGAGATGATAGATAGATAGATAGTTAGATGTAAATATGCTGATGGGTTTGCACAGTGATTTATTGCATGTACACTGCGTTACTCAGAAACATCACCCTTGAGCAGATAAACAGAAACATGTATAACAATGGTCTGGCCTCCTGGTGCTCTTTAAGGTGGTGCCACATCAGCAGTCACTCAATACACAGAAAAATAGGACACATATAGCACTAAAGAGCTGACAATATAAGTTATAGTGTGAGACATGCAGAGACAATACAAGTAAATGTAAGTGCCCCATTTGCTCAGTGATGTAGATAACATGGAATTGGCAGTCTTTTTACTTAAAGTGATAAAGTGGGAAAAAGCTGCTATCTCTAAAGTAATCAATAACAAGCCAGTACCACCTGCTGATAATTAATCTTACATTTCAGCGAGCGATCAATTTTATCTCATTTGCTTGTATTATATATTGCCATCTGAAACAAAAAAAATGTAACTTTACGTGTATTTTATCAGTATATTTAGCTTCTATTGAGTACACATTGAGCAGCAGAAGGATGAAAAAGGGTGAAAAATGAAAGATTAAACTGCAAAGACAAATAAATATAATATGAATTACCTGGATCTGCAAAAATGAAGGATTTATGGAATCATATATATATATATATATATATATATATAAAATTATTCTTTAAAAATTATAAATAATTATTTCTTGGTGTCATTTATCAATGTTACAATGAACAAAAAGTAAATCTGACAATGTATTTTCTCTGTTTAATATTTTTGCTACTTTAATTGCAATTTGTCTTGGGGCAGCAAGTAGTTAATAGGAGTTTGAAACAAAACAACTAATAACAACTAATGATTAGTAAAAACAGAAGCCAGTATTTGCAGCACTGGATGTTAATATAAATGTAAATGTATCCAAAAAGCCTGGGGTTACATTGTAAAAGCCACTGACAAATTGTAAGTACTGTAATGTCTTGCTTCAAAGATAAGCTGTTCCTCTAAGAATCTTGTTTCGGCTTGGAGAATACAATTTTTTTTTTTTTTTCTCTTTTGAATTTATTTAACACAGTCAAAGTGCGGACAATAGCCAGACTCTGACATTGAGGGACATAATGGAAAACATCAACCAACCTTACATGGTGATAGGGCTGTAATTCTCCTATTGCAGGACATAGTTATTGTTGTTCAAAAGGGAAAAAACGCATGTTGCTTCCCCTTTGAAAACACAAACAATAGATCCAATGCCATACAAAATATCCTATTTTTTATCCTACAAAACAATGCTAGAAATCATTGTTAAAAACAGTACCTTTTTGGGAAATCCATTCTGTAATTATTATTATTATTTTATTTATTTTCTTCTTTTTTAATTTCTTTTTTATACTTCTTACTTGGATTCTTTGTGTTTTCTTGCATTGTTTCTCTTGTATGATCACGTCAATCGTCATTTAAATTCCTCTTTTTTCCCTCTTCATCAAAACATGCCTTTTTTGCTTTCCCCAAAGCTCTCTCTTAATCACTTCTCTCCACTGGTTACATTTTGGATTACATTATTTTTATTGCTCAGCGGGGCCATCTTAACATTTGTGGTGGCGAGTGTTATCCTGCTGATTCTTTTACCTTTTAGCTCTTTGCCATTTCATTACTCTGTGTGTGGCTGTGCATAGTAGCTCAAACAACAACATGTCCAGAAGAATAAAGGTATTATTCCAATTAAATTTTATATGCTGCTTATTTTATCAAACTAAAAATCTACAGGGAAGATGCCATTTTAGTTTAGATTTTTCAAACAAAATCACAATACAAGTTGGTTCATTGTCCATTTTGGTTTACCTTACTAAATAGCTTCTTCGTCATTCTATAAAAAAAATCACAAAAATATATTTAATTAAATATTTTAAGGAAAGTTGACAGTGCAATTGTTTTGGACCTAGTAATTCCATTGCATTGCTTGCATTTTATTTTTAAATAACTGTATTGTTTGCAGTGTGAAATATCACAGACAATAAATTCAGAGGTTTATCGCATTAGAGGAATCTCAAACTTATCTCTTCTGTCACTCGACAATTAAAAGTTCCATGTTTTTCATTAAATGAAGAACATCCCGCCATCAAGTTGGATCTCCAGATCTTCCCCCAAGCATTGATCTCACATACACAACTTAATTTATATAGAAAAATATAAACACAACATTATGTTTCTGGTTGATCCCTATGATCCAAACATAACTAGAAATGACCAGTTTAAACAGCAATCAAAGTTCATACAATATTCACAGCCACCATAAGACATTTAGGTCAAGTTTAGTTTAAGTGAAATACCTTGGTGCGTCTTTGTATATTCAACATTTTATAGATCAAAACTCAAACCTCAAAAGCTATAACAACAGTCTATTTTACCATATTTGCTGCCTCATCATAATCATTAAATTGTTCTGATTATATAAACATCAAAATAAATTCTATGGCTTCACCCGGAAACTACCAGTACTTGACTATCAGCCCTATTAAATTAGAAGCCCGTAGCGGCATTGGCACACCTGCAAAGGCTGCAGGCTTGAAATTTTGCTGCATTACAGAGCTATTAAACTGAACCATGCCGCGAGTTACGAGCCGTAGACTCAAACCCGTAAACCATTCTTGCGAACGTTGGATGTGCAGGAAAATGGAGGTTAGATTTCAAAGCCTTATGGGTCTCAATTACGAGTTTCGATCGGACCCGCATTCCAGAAATAATGCTATATCAAGAAATCAATAAATATGATATTCAATCCATGCAAATTCCATTATATGTATTAACACATTGATTGCCGGGATCGATATAACACGAAAATTAAACAGAAAATAAAGTATTTTATATTGCAGGTTTGTGAGCTTGAGAATGTTGTGCTAATAATTTTAATACCTACCATCACTTTCCCTTTCATTATAAGTACAGTAGTGTGTGTATATTGGCATTTACAGTGATAGGACTTTAACCCCCTTGCGGGTCCTCTCTAGTACCGTTGGCTTGTTTGCTCCATTTGGGGGTTACGGGGTTGAACGCCAGTGGATTCGTAGCAATTTAATAGTGATTTTCGAACATAACAGTTATGGACTTGACAGATCAAAGGATTTGCGACTGGGGACATCCCGTAGAGTTTTTTTGCCCATAACCCGCAAGTCGTTAGCGGGTTACTTTATGGGGCCAATTTAATAGCCGTAAGTCTTGTAGGCTAAGTTGCGGGCTACGGTTTTACACGTTGAGGGAATTTAATAGGGCTGCATGGGTAGTAGGATCTATTTAATGGGGAATAACGTATCAACATAGAAAACACCTTCCCCACACATCAGACTGCACATTCTGCTTTGTTCATGAGGTCCCTTGTGTGATATTGTCATGTCAACCAAAACAGTTAATAGAAATAACTATTGCCCCTTTTTAAGATATATTAAATAAAAATATGCAGCCCTGTGAGAAAGCGATTTGGTTCGCGAAACGTGCGTCGGCGGCTGCGCATGAGGAAAGTGTGAACTGCGCATGCGCTATCCTTCTAGTGTGCTGAGCGGAGTCTGGGCGTCACTGACGAGTAACGCCAGATGCTGGGGACCTACAGCGAGAGTGTAGAAGCAGCGTGAACACAGCAGGTTTGAAGGGGGACCCAGGAGAGTTCCCTATCCATAAATATGTGAACGCAGTAAGTACCTGCATATTTTTATTTAATATATTGGTTATATATGCTATATCAACACAAGAATCAGTTCTACCATATGGAGTCTCACGTATATTTGATACACCTGGGTGACTTGCGATATAGTTGATCAGATTAATGGCAGTCACTAAATATATAGTTATACACTGGTTACCAATGAGTATCTTTACGTAGCAGTGTTGGTTGTATAGCAGTGCTACTGTCTATAGGGTAATATTTCCCTATAGGATTTATGCCATATACTTATGTGCTAACAATCAAGCAAATTTCATGTTTGATTAGATATCATATATTACCTATAGACATAGTGTGCCCAGTTTGGACTATCATTTTATTTACAGAGCAGTTATCTGCTATATTATATATATCAGCTTTAGACATAGTCCACTAGGTCCAGATTTGTATGACAAGTAGGCTATATATATTACTTTAGTATCATTTTACATACTAGTGTGAGACTCCTATTGACTGTTTGGTGGATGTTTTTCATCAACATGATATCTTTTTGTCCCGTTCTACTGAATAAGGACTATTATAATAATTTACGGTTAGATATCAATTTCCTGTTTTGGATGGGGACTCTCCTTGAGTTTGCCTCTTCTTATCCTGATATCTATACCTCATATGTCCCACCGCTCAAGCACTGTATGATTTTCTCCACATCCCCTTTTTTTCTCCCTCTCTTTTTCTTTTCTGTCCATTTCACTCCCCTCTTCTTTTCTCTCCTTCTTTTCTGGTTTCGGTTTCTGTTGATAATTTTAGAATTAAAGTTTTTCTTATTTTGACATTTTGCATGTAGCGTTTAGTGTTTTTGGGGTCTGCTGTGATCTGAATGGTTTGGCCATTAGGTGGTGTTTTATGCACAATCCTAGGCCATTCTATTAGTGGTTCCCTTGGTTCATTTACATTTTTGCTTTGATAGTATACTATCGGTATAAGGAATTTTTCTGTATTACTATTTGTACTCTCCATAATCTGATATTGATATTATAAATTGGATCCTATTATAGTTGCCCCCTTTTTCTTTCCTTTTTCTATCCTTTTTTGAGATATTATAGCAACTATGTGATTCTTCTAATTAACAGTGTACTATAGATGCTTTCACATATCTCTTTTTTGTAAACCCCCAAATATAGTTGAGGGTGGTGAATTGCAATTATTGCTGCAGATAGATAATGCAGCTAAGCATGGGCAAGTTCGAGTAATGGGAGATTTTAACTACCCTGAAATAAACTAGATGAATGAGACCAGCCGTTCAGCTAAAGGGAGCAGGTTCTTGAGCACACTCAAGGAACTATCTTGGATTTGGTCATCACAAGTAATATTTATATAATATCAAATGTTAAAACAGGGGAACCCTTGGGGAACAGTGATCACCACACAGTCTCATTTTAGATTGAATACAAAAAAGTTGTAAGAGTTGTAAGTGCCAACAAAAGCTCTACATTTTAAAAGGGCTAACTTTAATGGGTTAAGGGCAGCAATACAACATATAGACTGGGATAAAGAACTTACAAGAAAAAATACTGAAAATAAATGGACAACATTCAAATCCTTACTAAATATACATACATATCGGCATATACCATGTGGAAATGAAATGAATAGGAGTAAATCCCATCCCAAAAAACATGAATTTAAATTATACAAGAAGTAGGGAACAAAGGCCGCTTTATGTGACTATAAGGAAATCAACAAGGCTTGCAAAAGGGCTATTAAACAGAAAATGAGAAGTTGGTTGCAAAGGAAAGTAAGACTTACCCTAAAATATTTTTTAAATATATTAATGGGAAGAAGGTGAGGAAGGAAGCTATAGGAACTTTACAATGTGACACAGGCCGTTTGATAATTAGTGACAATAATTAGTGACCAGGAAAAGGCAGATGAGGTAAATAGGTTATTTTCTTCGGTATACACAAGGAAGGTACCAGTGGTTGGGTCACTGCACCATAATGGGGCTACACTACCTTCACCAAATAACTGGTGAATGCGGGAGGAAATCCAAAAGAGGTTGGAAAAATTTATTGTTAATAAAGCCTCAGGCCCTGATGGAATACATCCAAGGGTACTGAGAGAACTGGGTTCTGTAATAGCCAAACCATTATATTTAATTTTTCAAGACTCACTCACTACAGGGTCGCTACCAGATGACTGGAGAAAAGCAGAGGTGATACCTATATTTAAGAAGGGAACAAGAGCAAATCCAGGGAATTATAGACCAGTGAGCCTCACATCTGTAGTTGGGAAGCTTTTATAATGGTTAATAAGGTACAGTATACAAGAACATGTCTATTTGAACAAGATCATAAGTAGGAATCAACACAGATTTATGAAAGATAGGTCATGTCAAACTTATTAGTTTCTATGAGGAGTTAAGTAGGAACTTGGATCAGGGCAAATCAGTGGATGTAGTCTTTTTGGATTTTGCAAAGGCTTTTAATACAGAGCCACATGGAAGACTATTATGCAAACTAAGGGATGAAGGGATTGCAGTAAATATCTGCTCATAGATTGAGAGCTGGCAAAAAGACAGGAAGCAAAGGGTTGTTGTAAATTGAACATACTCATCCGATTGGACGAATGTGGTAAGTGGGGTTCCTCAAGGTTCAGTATTAGGTCCTCTCCTTTTTAACATATATATTAATGACATAGAAGTGGGACTCAAAAGTAGTGCCTCCATTTTTGCTGATGACACTAAGTTGTGCAAGGTAATTAAATCAGATAATGATGTACCTTCCCTCCAAAGGGATCTGCATAAATTAGAGAACTGGGCGGCTAAATGGCAAATGAGATTCAATACAAATAAATGTAATTTATAATCATAATGGAGCAAATCTAGGGTTATCTGATTTTGAAAGGGATTTGGGAGTACTTGTGGATAACCACCAGTGCTCAATGCCAAGCAGCAGCTGCAAAGGCAAGTAAAATATTAGCATGTATTAAGAAGGATATAGAAGCCAGGGAAGCAAATATAATTATGCCACTATACAAATCCCTAGTACACCCTCATTTGGAATATGGAGTACACTTTTGGGCACCACTTCATAAAAAGGACATTTTAGAGCTGGAAAAGGTACAGAGGAGGGCAACAAAACTAATAAGGGGAATGAAGGGGCTAAGTTATGAAGAAAGACTAACCAAATTAAACTTATTTTCCCTAGAAAAAAAAGGCATCTAAGAGTGGATATGATTACCTTATTAAATATATCCAGGGTCATTATAAGGCTTTGTCAAGTGAACTTTTTGTGTCAATAGGTTTTCAACTGACAAGAGAACATCCCTTGAGTGTAGAGGAAAAAACATTTCACCTTAAAAAAAGAAAAGGGTTCTTCACAGTTACGGTAGTTAAACTGTGGAATTCTCTACCAAAGGAGGTGGTGTCAGAGAATTTGATAGATAACTTCAAAAATGGGTTATATATATTTTTGAATAAACAGGGCATTCAAGGTTATCCTATATAAGTAGTGAAGGAATATTGATCCAGAGAGAAATGTGATTGCCAGTATCTGGGGGTCAGGAAGGAATTTTGCTTTTTCCCCCTTATGAGACAATTGGCAATGTTTCAATGTTTTTTTTTTTTCTGTTTGCCTTCCTTTGGATCAATTAACAATTATTAACTAATATTTAATCCACATATTAAAAGGATCAGAAGAGATCTAAAAAGGTTGAACTTGATGGACTAAAAGTCTTTATTCAACCTCAAATACTATGTAACTATATTCCGCAGCTCTCCTACTACTTTCAGTGTTAGCTTTTGGCTTTAATTTAAAATTTCAGATTTGGTTGAGACTTAAATTGGGTTAAAAAGGAGACTAGTGGGTTAAATATAAAGGATAAATAAAATAGAATGTTCCTTTTGGGAAACTACATTCTCGCTATTCCCAACTGACCTCTTTGAAATAAGATGAAAAGTGAAGAAAGTGTGGGAAGTGTTTAGTCCGTAGGTGAGATCAACACCAGAGGGCCTCTTTGATGACAGTTTGTTCCACCTCCAATGAGCAATGTAATTCAGACTAACTGCAGGGTCATCGTAATTCTAAAGACACATCAGTAACTATTTAGGTCAGTAGCTTGAGAAGATCCTGGTTACTAAAGTTAAAAATAACCAAGCTATTCTTAATCACACTCTGCTTCTAATGTTTGGCCAAAACATTAAACAGTGTTAGGGTAAAAGATGTGACCTTTATTATTTGATAGCATCCTCTTTTCACCTTCTTTTGACTCCATAGGTGAGTTATTCTAACCTACATTTTCTTTGCACACAAGTACAAACTTTTTTTTTTATCTGTTGAACTGTAATTCCTTTATAGTTGGCTCACCAGTAATTCTAAGATTCTTAGCACTACTTATAATTTCATTCATATATGGAGAATTTTCCCAAGGCACAGCTTACCATAGAATTACATTTACAGGATTCAATCATACCCAAGAATTATTTAATAAAGCACACCTATGAAATCCAAATAGTAGAAATGTCCCTTTTTGTTTATAGTTGCTACAAAATAAAATGTGTTTTTTTCTATGATTCTTCTATGTGCTGAAGAACTTCGGTTCTGAAATAATATCACAAATTACACTGTAGGGCATGTGAATCAAAATGACTTGTTGACTGCTGTCATGACTGATTTTGGAACACTCCTAAATCCAACAAGCCACCCTGTTATTTGGGACTTTGGGTTGCTAATATCCAAGACTATTACAATGAACATGAGACTTGTAAGGACTGTGACGTGTAGTTTTTGTGTGTAATGTAACATGGGCCACAATAATAAATGTTGGGGTTACTATATGATGTTATATGAACTTTAATAATGTTATTTTACCATTAACCAACAGATATACACTTTCTGCCATATTGTGTTAGTGGAACAGCAAAGGGTTAAACCCAAGGGTTCTGCAAGAATTGATATGGCTTCTCAGAGTGGCGAGGCATCCACTCCCTGGCCTCAGATAGTCATAAAGTTATACGCTTCACCTAAGAGCAAAACCTAGGCCTGGGATATGAAGGGGCCTAACCAAATAATCCCAAACTCTGGTGTATTCAGTAAGATAACCTGACCCCCTCATAAAGGGAGGAGAATTAGGAAGGGGTGTGGATGAAATATTTTCGTGTTTGTTAAATAGCTGTGTAAGATGAATAAAGTGTCCAGTAGGTCTGCACTTAGTTGTACCGTAACTAAAGGGATATGATTTTTCCTGCCTCTCCATGAATAATGTCCTGATCTGAATTGAATTGCTGGTCGCTGAGAGATTGAACACAAAAATCACAGCCTAGATGGAGAGTCTTGGGGTGCATGTGACAACTACCCATACAGACTGAAGGATTGGATGCAATCACTGTCATGTTTCAGTAATTCATTATCCAACATTAGAGAACAATTTAGTAGGTTTCTTTAAATAGATATGTTTTCAGAAAGCATTTAAAGCTTTGAGAGTCAGGATTTTGAACTTAGAGGATAGGGGAAGCTAGTAAATCTGGAATTTACAGAACATATGAGCAGATGAGAAAATGTGGATGGGATGGAAGAGCTTTACAGATGCATTCAAGTGAAATTAGAGTAGGGAAAATATAGTGAAATGAGTTACAGTAATCAAGGCAGGAATGATAAATGAGTGATTTAGGATTCTGGTTGTTTTTTTATGTCAGTAAGGCATGCATTTTGGAAATGTTGTGCAAGTGATAGCATGAGTTTTTTTTAAGTGATTGAATATTGGAAGTGAAAGAGCGTTTGGAATGCAGAATAAACACAAGATAGCCGACTTGGGATGCTAGTTTGATGGGGGAGTTGCAGCAAGGATGATGTCAGGCACTTGGGACTTGATAGAAGGTGGGATTAAGAACTTTTGTGACTTGACATATTTACATTAAGGTGGTAGTAGCCATCCAGGCGAGGTTGCTGGATACACATTTGGTGAACCAAGTTAGTAGGGAAGGAGATGTGGTAAATATCTGCCTCCAACTATTTTCTGAAATCAGGAACATCATTTTCTATTTCTATTTCTAATTTTAAGAGTATACATAGATTAGCAGATTTGTAAATGTATCACTTCTTGAGTTCTGCTGATGCTAAAAAGATTTGGTGTGAAAGTCAACTGTGGTTGTTGAAATCGTAGTGTCTGCGCAATGGCAATGTGCCAGAAAACAGCATTAGCGGAAAGTTAGTACATCTGCATATGTATGTGCAAAAAATAATTTCATTCCCGAGGATTATGTTTAGCTGTAAATCTGGAGAACAATAGATGAGAAAAAAACATTTATTTTTAGGATAATCTGTTATATGTATTTCCATCTGAGCTGTTTCTTTTAATCAAACTTCTGTCTAGCTATACAAATTAGCCTAATCCTAATGTTTACCTAATTTATTTAGGATCACACTAGAGGAATTCTAGGGTCATTTATTCTGAATGTAATGAATTTTAATATTTATGCTGAATAAATTTAATATGACACAAAGCAAACCTTAAGGTTAACAATTTGTTTAAATAACTTGTTATATATTATTTGGATTAGTAATGATTTAATTTTTTAGACAATGTTAAAATCCAATTTTATTTCACAAAGGATGATGATTGTTATTATTTTATAGTTTGTAAATTAACAAAATAATTTATTTTACAGTTTACGTGCCTGTGTTTAAAAAAAGTTCATATGTTTTGTTATATGATGAACATTTTATTAGTGTACATACAACATAAAGTGATAGTCCATGGTGAGGAAATAGCAGTGGTATATTTAGATTTTAACAAAACATTTGTTAATGTCTAACACAATAAACAATTTCCTAACTACATAGATAGAATAGGCAGCATAGAGTCATTATCAATGGAATACAGTCAGAGGAAGGAGGATTATAAGTGAAAACCTTAAAAGCAGGTAAACAATGCAATGTCATTCAATAAGAATTAACATGTTTTGGTTATTAAGTGATTTTTAGAGGTGACCCCTTTTTGAGATATATTGAAACACTTGGCATTGATCATCAGGTGTATGATATGCTCGTTTAGACATTAATACATTACTCATACAGCCCCATTATGCTGATGCCCGTAGATGCATCGGCAAGTACACAAAGGCTACAGGCTTGATATTCAGCTGCGTTACAGAGCTATTAAATTAGACCATGGTGCAAGTTACGGACTTGAGACGCTAGACCGTATACCTTAGCCACGCACACAAGCTGTTAATGGGTAGTTTGACGCAGGCCTAACAGTTAATAGAAAGCGGGGAACCACAATTAACGCTGCAGGCCAAAACCGTAAATTATTGACTGTGCCATAGCTGAGCAAGTGAACACACAGGTCGAGGTGTTGGTGGGTTTTTGAGCATTGGAGAGAGGGGGGGGGGGCTTTGTAAGTTTTTGATATTTTGTCATCTAAGATAATTTAACCCTTAATTTACAACACACATAATTACTGATATCACATACTTCACACACATAGATTAATACATACACATAGCTATACATAGCGGTAGGCCAGAGCACGTCTACAGTCACCATACCCCCCCCCCCCCACATTCAATTACTATACTACACATAATACTCACATTCTTGTTTTACCACATACACATTCACATATATATTATATTTATTTATGCTTACTATTATTTCATATATCATAAGAGGGTAGAGGAGGGGATTTGGATAGGGAGGAGAGGAGGAGAGGAGGAGGGAGAGGGGAACACCGAAGGGGAGAGTTAGGAGAGGAGGAGAGTGAGGAGAGGAGGAGAGTAAGGAGGACTATATGTATGGAGGGAAGGAGAACCAGGTCAGGGAGGTCAGGTGGAGGAGAGCAGCAGGGGAGGAGGGATGTATCCCCAGATGTAGGCACACAAAGTGGAGGGGCAGAGGGGCAGGGTGGTAGTGGGGATGAGGGACCGGCCCCAGGGAGAGAATAGGGAGGCCAGGAACCCCAGGCAAAGTTGGCAGGGCAAGAGGCTGTGGCAAAATACAGGGCCCCCAATAATAGCCTACAGAAGATGGACGTCCTCCTCAGGGAAATCCGTGCCTGCGATCGGATCATACATGGTGGGAGAGAAGTGAGGGCTAGCCAGAAAGCAGAGGCCAGGTCCCAGATTGCTTCAGCTGTTGCTGCATTAGGGGTCGCTAATAGGGATGTAAGGTCTGTTATACACAGATATGACGACAGCCGGCTGAGGGTGAAGAGAAAGATGGCAGAGGAGGCAAGAGCAGCATGTGCAACCGGTGGTAGGCCTCCAGGCAACATCACATACTGTGGATAGGAGCAGACTACGAGGGAGTGGATTCAGCCTGTAGTTAGTGGTATGTCTACCAGAACAGGTGGATACAGGTGTGCCGAGAATCATGCAGAGTGAGTATCATATCACACCACACACATTGGTGTATGAAATAGTGTGTGTGTGTGGGGGGGGGGGATGGGGTGAACAGATACCCTGCAGATATCAGGATGTTTGTATATATGTATAAATAAGCTTGTACTCTGGCTGGTGTATACAATGAGCTGTATCCCTCTAGAGTTATTCTGCCTCTTACACCACTGCCCACACACATAGATAACTGGCATACAATAGCACTGTAAGTCCTATGGTTATGACTGAAGATATATGGGGCATCAATAACCATGTAAATTCTGGTAGCCAACATATAATTAACATCATAAGTATCAATGACATTTCTGGCCAATACCTGCAGTTCAAACTAATCATGAGTACATGATTGATCTACCATTCAAAAGAGAGTACATATCTGGGTGTGCGCACTGCGGCATACGTGGATACAGACTCTGTAGGACTGCATGTACTGCATATACTGTCCCAACCTGGACCATGTCTCAGCTGCATGTTAACAACCATTGCTGGGAACATGTCACAGATTGGTCAGTTTCACACACTGCATAGCAGATCCAGCAGAGCATGTGTCTGATGCACATGCAGATTGCACACCGCACCTGCAGTACACATATTCATATGAGCCATAATCCACAATGTTCATTATGCAGGCCGTGGTTCATCTGTGTAACACAAACACCACAGTCAATCAGAGGTGACTATGATGTCAAGGATATGGAAACACATGGCTGTTTATTGTGTATATTTTTTTTCTTCCATTTCAGTAGCCGGGAGGACAAGGCCAGCCATAGAGGAACATGGGAAGGCTCAAATGACTGTGGGAGTGGTTGAAGAAGAAGGCCAGGACATTTCAGAGGGCCTGGGACCATCCACGCAAGCTGGCCATTCAGCGCCATATCAGGAGCGGGAATCACTGCCTGGGCCCAGGCACAGCTGTTCCAGCCCCTTCCAATGTAGCCCCGGCAATGTCCTGGCCCCACCCATCATTACAGCTGCCACTTGCTACAGCAACATTACAGCCATGGCAGCCCACAACCACTCCCATACAATGGGGTCCCCAAACATGTCCTCCCACACAATGGAGTCCCCCAACAAGGCCTCCCACACAATGGGGTCCCCAAACATGGGCCAACACCTCAGTCCTCCTGCCAACACCTCGTGCTCTCCTGCCACCACCTCAGGCCCTCCTTTGGCACCACAGTCCCTCCTGCCTACACCTCAGGGCCTGCTGCCATCACCTAAGGACCTACTACCGTCACCTGAGGGCCTGCTGCCGTCACTTCAGGGCCTGCTGCCATCACCTCAGCTACAAATGCGTCACCTCGGCCACCAATGCCCTCACCTTGGCCACTAATGCCGCCACCTCAGCCACCAATGCCGTCACCTTGGCCACCAATGCTGACACCTTGGGCCTTACTGTCGTCATCTGTAGTCCCATTGCGTCAACACCCCCACCCCTGACATTGCGAGAAATTATGGGCCGGTTCTCCAGGGAGGACATGGCACGAAGGAATCAGGAAAATGAGAGGCTATGATTGCTACGGTGGCAGTGTAGTCTCACACACTCTGCTGGCGAGCTAAAGTTCGCTCCATTCTGAGGTGAGGAGACACAACCGAAGGATGGAGAGATATGAGGAACGGGTGATTCGGGACAGACGGCAACTCATAGAATAAGCTGAACCCCAGCTCATACATCTCCAGCCTTCGGTTGCACAATAGCAACCCTAAGACATCGGCCTACTCATCTCAGACCTCCCCACCATCTCAACTAGATCCCCAGCCAGCTAACATAGTGGCACCCCAGGCTCCTCCACAACAAAGACATGGAAGTGGCAGACGGGGCTCGGGCACGGAAGGCGGGGGCCCAGTGCCGAGGAAGAGTAGGTCTTAGGACCATCCAGGAAGTCCTCCTCCTGAACACTCCTTACTGAATACTGATTGTTATAGATGTTGACATACTATTGGCTGGCTACAGAGTGTGTACATGTCTGGTTATGTTTAACATTTTACCAATTGATGTTCAATGTGGATTGACCTTGAGATGAGATGTTGTAGTTAATCAGAATATTGTTATGATTGATATCTTGTTCTTGTCTCTGTAGGTGTTAATAGCCAAATCTCAGGACTATGAAGGCATGTTCTTCATCTTCGACCAGTACAATACCATCATGTGAGTGAACACTCAACCCAGTTCCCGACTGCCATTCGATCGATTCACCACTGCAGATGGATCTGAAATGCAATATATGACTACATATATCTTCACCAATGAACATAACTGGTGTGCATTTCAATTAGAATGAATAATGTCCTGGCTTTAGAGTTGCACGGTCCCATTAGGATCTGCTAATCCAAACCAGTAGTTATACATGCATTTTCTTGTATTTCATCTTGTTAACAGTATGAAAGCAGATTAATGTATTTCATGTCATCCAAACAAAATGGATCATCTCCTTAGTTTAACATCAGAATCAATGTGCAGACAAATCACAGTCCACTAGAGAAGGAACTGGCAACCCACTTCAGTATCTTTGGCATGCACACCTTGTGTAACAACACAGGCAGTGACCTAGCCAAAAGTCAGAAACGAATGAAGGACTGAACAACAGATATTAAAATGTTCCCTGGGGACTTGATATATGTGATTTGGCGGTGAAATATGGCCACTATTTGTTTTCCAAAATGTAGATGTGATGAGCGAGATGTATATGCAATTATATTTATATTTCAGGGTTCACATTAGAGCCTCTGTAAGTGAGAAAGGTTGAATGTGACATGAGGTTCATGTTTTTGTGTTGCTATTTAATCAGGTAGTGTGTCTTTAATTGCTTTCTGCATGTTGCAGCATGCCTTTTCATATTGGCATGTGCATGACCATTGCAACATATGATAAAAAAATATATATATTGTTAATGCCCATTTTTTATTTGGGGATTATTGAGCAAGTAATTGTAATGCTTTTCCATGCTTTGCCCATATTTTAATGTCCACTGGTGTCTTATATTGTCATTTACAGTGTTTAAAAGTTGTCTGTAAACCCTTTGCGGCTCCTGTTTGGAGGCCGTAATGTTTTTGCCTCCATTTGCGGGTTATGGGCCTGAACACCATGGTGTCTGGAAATTAATTGCAATTTAAAGGATTTCCACGTCCCGTAGGTTTTTCTCGCCCTTAAGCAGCAGGTCATGAGTGGCTTTAATAGACGCAAGTCTTGCGGGCTAAGTTACAGGCTATGGTTTTACACGTTCAGAGAATTTAATAGGGATTATAGTGTGAGTTCCAGTTTGTTGTCTGGAACTTACCATCTGCAAGAAAAGTAAGTAGGATGTGTGGCTGATTTGAAGAGGAATTTGCAACAGGAAAAGAAAGGTACTGATACCAGTCTATACATATCTCTACAGTATGTGGGCAGAGTACCACCTGGCTCGGTATCCCCCCAACCGGTTTCCTTTTGTCTCAAACTCCTAATCTGATTATTATTTAATTTACAGTACATGTCTTTGTCTTATTGGTTTGACACGCAGATTGGCTTTATAAAAGTGTGTTTAAAACTTCAGTTCTGAAAAGCCTATTTCCAAAAGATTATTAATAAGTTATAAATGATTCAAAAGAGGGAACTAAAATTGTGCATGACCTAAAAGGTAAAACTTTTAAGGAAAAATTGCATGACCTTAATATGTAGAGGACAAAAGAGAAAGGGGTGATATGATAGAAACCTTCAAATATATTAAAGTATCATCAAAAAAGAGAAATGCAAGCTCAAGAGTGTATTATCTGAAATTGGAAAGCGTTAGGAGTAATATACAAAAGGACTACTTTACAGAAATGGTAGTAGATAAGTGGAATTGTCTTCAGTGGAAATTATAGTCAAACACTAAAGAAATTCAAGCATGTCAGGAAAAAGCAAAAATGTATCCTGAATATTAATTCAAAATAACTTTTGGGGTAGCTATAATGAGCATACTTGATATGTCTTTTGCTTCTTTACAGAATGTAAACTATATTTTTAAGAAAAAATCATTAAAAGCTTGATTTTAAAACATGTAACAGGGGACATTTTTTTTTACCTCCTAGTGTCTCCAAAGCATTAAAATAATTTCATGGATGAGTCCACAACTATTGACTCCATTGATGAAATACCTTTTTTAAAAAGTCAATAGCAAAATTTGATCAGTGGAATTAAACTGTGTGGATGGAAGACTTTAAAATTGTGGATTACTACTGCAACCTTCAATTCTACACATTTTAAAAATTACCGTTTATTAGATCTATTTGCATTTTTAAAAATATATTTATGCAGTTTATCTGCTGCCTGTAATTACTTACTATTATTTTAAAAAAGTATGTATAATTCAGTTGCTCCTTAATAAAATGCAGGTTGTTAAGTGTATTTAAAATTCTGCTCAATTTTCCTACTTGTTTTGTGTGAGATGAATGATTATAAAGATCACAAAGATCTGTAAAACTGAGGTGTTGATCTTTCCTGTCATCCTCATTACCTACGAAAGGGTATAAATTGGCTTTGCACTCTTTCTGTTTGTAATAAAGATTTAGCAAATTATAGATGATCCATAATGTGTCTCAGGACAATCAGTCTCATTATTATTATTGGAAATGCCATTACACTATTCATTCTTCGTTTGCTTAAAGACTCAGTTACTTAATACTATTCGACACATTAAAGGGAGTCTTTAACCTAACTCACCTGCAGATCATTAAAATGGACTTCTCCGTATTTCTTGACAAATTGAAAAAGGACAAGTGTGGTCAGCTGCCAAAATTATAAACTGATTTAAGTTTAAAAAAGATGAATATGGTTTCATTCAAAAATCTATTCAGAAACCATCCATTCTTCAGATTTTCATTACATATATTTCTCCATAAAATATAAGTATCTAAATCTTCTGATGTTTAAGATAATGTGCCCAGCACATTTCAATAATTCGATTTCATCTGTTTAATCAAAATGTGGAAGAAGAAAATTAAATATATTCTGATTTTATATTTATTTTATATTTTAAGACCTCTGAGTTTTATTACTTTTTAATGTAAATTATGCCTTTTTTCACTTGTTCCTTCTGTTAACCAGCCAGACTTGCTGCCATGAAACATACTCTTTGCTCAGCATTTCTCATGGGTGACTATAAAGTTTACTTAAGTTCACTCTTAAAGACATCATAATGAGCTAAAAAACACAGATTTTAATTTGTTTGCACCATAAATAAAACAGCCATTGTGTCAGATGATTCTTGGTAGCTATAGCTGATTTTTTTTTGCAATGATTTAGTACAAACTTAGAAATTAAAAGTTTTATTTTGGGGGGGAAAATACCAACTCGGAAATATGATTTTGTCCATAAAGTAAATTTAATACCTTACAGGAAAACAGTTAACAAAAAAATAGTTTATTACATTTTTAAGGCCTAAAGTTAACTCATAAGGTTTCATGAGACTGCACTGTAAAATAGCTGTGCTCTGCTTTACTGTAACACTGTGAGACAGTATAGCATTACATGCCATACCCATATGCCATCAGTAGAGGAAAACCCATTTTACTGGAACCCATCTGTTAAGAACCAACCGTGTAATCATTTATAGACATACTGTGGATTCAAGGCATGTAGTTTAGTTTTTCTGCCACTTACATCATCTGCCATCTCATGTACTATTCATTTGAAACAGGAGACCTTTAGCAAAAACATGGACTAGCCCTATGCTGCTTTGTAGAACTATCACAGATAGTGTACAGTACCTGAAACAAAGAACCTACTACTTGCTCATTATTCTTTTCATTTCCACTGTAACTGTATCTTATTGGTCCTCTATGTTACCTGCAATGTTATTGTGATGAATCTGACTCTAGGACCACAATATCCTTTGCTATAAGAAAAATTGTAGCTGAAAAACCCTGAAGCAGTTTCAGGGGAGATGTTCTTTCACACTGCAGAAGCTCTGGATTAGCATTCAGGTTTTCCAATCATTTTGCACAGCCTTCTCCATCTTAGTATTTCTTCTCTTTCCACCCTTTGATGGTCCCGGCACTCAGACTTCTCAGATGTGCCTATCTGTCCTTCTTTCATGGCTGATGGTAAAATACCCTGAGCACCTGGAATATATATATACAGTGGTACCTTAGTACTTGCTGTTAATTGGTTCCAGAAGGCACGACGAGCGTCAAACATGATGAGTACCAGGTTCCCATAAGGAGTAATGTAAACTGACTGATACAGTCTGAGTACAGCAAGCATGTCGAGAACAGAAATAACGTTAAGTGTCAAAGGTATTTCTGCTCATCATAACGCATTGAATATAAAATTCAACGATTTCTGTGTCAGACAAGTACCAAGGTATTTTTTTTGGGGGGGGGGGGGGGTGTTACTTCTAAGATTTCCCAGACTGCAGTGAAACAATTCCTTAAGATACTGTGCTAAAGCAGGTACAGTATATACTGATAAAGATCCAAAGATAGATAAATAGATAGATAGATAGATAGATAGATAGATCTTTTATTATGATATTAATCATAATGTTTGGGGAAAATATGCCCTACATAGTGATTTATAGAAAACTAATTGGAATTATCAGTGCCCAGTTGGGGAGTTATGGTTTCTATTATATTTTTTTGAAAGCTAAAGGGTTAGGTACAATTTTGACCACAAAAAATATAACACTAAAATGAGACAAATTCATCCTTATAAAGCAACTCTTCTTGTATGAAGTATAAATGCTACTAATGTTAACAATAATTATAATAATATAATATATATTAGAATAATTCTCCAAGCACTCTTTCCATAACTGCTAGAATAGCTTGATGTTAGCAAATTAATAACAGAACTACTCTGTTGTTTACACTGGTAGAGATCGGTTGAGGAGAAATCAGTCTTTTGTTATTACCTCCTTACTGGGTGTCATTGTCTCTCATGGGAAATCTCAGCTCTATGACCTCCTGAGAACACTGGATCAAACTACATTGTCAGCCTTATTAAATTGCAATTCGGCCAAAAGAATAGGGCTCGATTTAAGCACATAGCATTTTTTTTTTACAGACATTTTTAGTTAGTGAATTTCTATCCAAACGCAAGGTCTTCACTAACTAAAAACTTCTGTAAAAAAATTGCTCTGTGCTTATATAGAGCCCTTTTCTATTGGGCAAATTTCAATTTAATAAGGCTGTGTATGTTCTATGTATGTTTTAACATATTTTAAGTGCACCCAAGCACCTGTCTGTTCTGCCTAATGGTAAATGTGTGCTTGTATATTTATATATCAATCATGCAGTTTTAAGGTAGTCAATAAAATGGCTTCTATGTACAACAGTGGGCTCATGTGCTACTCAGAAGGTGCAGTTTTTACAGAGATCCAAATAACTGAGGAAGAAAAAATTATCTCTATAGCAAACCAGTAACCTGAGCATCTCCAGACAACAGACTGACCTTCCCCATATCTTAGGCCCCCATTCACTTCCAAGCCCATAATTACCTTTATACAGGCTGCATGTCTGCGAGGTATAAATTTGTTACAAGTCCGGCTGTATTTAATTGAATCAAGACCGCAATTTTCAGGGCTAAAGCCTAAAAACCATTTACCCGTAAGTAGCAATTCAAGGCATGATCATGATCAATTAAGCAAGCCCGTAAGTTACAATTTAGACAGAGCCAATAGTAAATGAGACGTCATCATGACGTCAGTAAAACATATTATATTTGCTTTTACAGTGTTATGAACAGGTGTTTAACCCACTTGTGAGTCCTATCTAGTACTCATAGACATTTTTAATACATTTGCCATTTACAGGTTTGAAGGAAATTGCGGGTTTGGTGAATTGTTGTAATTGAATATGGATTAGCAGTGGTAACAATTGCGGGCTTGAAACAAAGGAGTAGATAGAACAGAGTTACGTTTTTACAACTGCAGTGATTTTGAGCCTGTAAGTCGCACATGGATTGCGAGTAGCAAAATGTAGCCAATTGAATATAAATAACTCTTACGGGCTACATTACGGGCTCCAGTAATTACAATTTGGTCAATTGAATGGGGGCAAGGCTCTTTATCTATTCTAGTTTTTGTCATACTCAGCTTTAAACATATGGAGAGAATTATACCCTGCAACTTGTGTCTCGTCTTGCTTAAACTAATATATGCTTTTTATTAAAGGCTAAAAATATACATAGCATTAGATTTTCAATACAAAATAGAAATTTGTGTTCTGCATTGAAATATATGTATGTTTTTGCATGTAAAGTATCTTTAAAGACCACTTACATAATAAACATAATGTATAAAACAAGTGAAATTATAACAGACATGGTGATATACAAAATAGAAAAATGTTTACCTTTGAATACCCTAATTGTAATGAAATACTATATATCTTTGCAAAAAAAAACAAAAAACATAAGGAAAGATGACATTAAAGGACCACTATAGATTAAATTGGCAATTTGTCTCGTACATTTTTCCTTTTGCTAATTTGTGAGAGCAATTTCCGGTGGAAATTTAAAAATCAAGGAGCGTCAAGAATTCGCCAAGACTATTATTGGTGATATCTGTCGATTTTTTTATTCACTTATTGACTTTGCACTTATTACAGTATTTTATTCATAATAGTCTTAATATTCATATGATAATATTTATTGTACTATTACTTATGTAATACTGTTATTATACATTTTATATATATTTTTGTTATTTTTGTACTTTAGAAGTAAAGCAGTTTAAATTCTTACTGTTTAGTATATCTATTATATAGATTAAATTCAACGTAGACGATCACACTATAGGTCCATCTTTTATAACTTTCTTTTTTTTTTTTACATACAAATTTACATAAAAAAATACATCCATCCATCATACAGTCTAAACACAAAACATAATAAGAACAGTGTAACGGAAGAATGCTATTTAGATACCCAAATTCTATTGCTATTGAGAGAGGGTAAGACACTGACCCTCATTTTTTTTAAATAAATAGATCCCATTTTAACCATTTATTCTTATCCTTAAGAATATCTTTAGGAGATCTTTGGGCAAAATCTCTTTCCAACAATCTATTCCTTTGCAGGTTAGTCAAAATTAGCCTCCATGTTGGGATTTTGCCCTCCTTCCAATTAAGTGAGACCAACCTCTTAACCACCCCTAGTAATCTAATAATTAAAGGTTTGCTAGTAGGGTCGAAACCCTGAGGAAAAATATTAAATAAAACCAATTCAGGAGACAGGTCCACATTAAGATTACAGATATTCAACACATTGCAGATGCATTCATTCCAAAGAGAGTGAATATTTGGGCATTTCCACCACATATGCACCTGAGTTCCCACACTGCACACTGTGGGAGTCCAATACCACCTCTGCAGAACCTTAAAATATATTTCCTGCAAGGGTACACAGCTTATATTTCTATATATTACAGACAAGGCACTCTTCCATTCATCCGTCTCTAAGCAGAAACCCAAATCAGATTCCCATTTCTCCATTGCTGCCGATTTACAATAGGAAGTCATTAGCTCCAGAATATTCCTACAGTTCGAAATATTGAAAACATAATCACCCTTGACTAATTTGCACTCAAAAGGTGTTAGTTCTCTTCTAGGAGCTTGCTTCCCAAAAATACTAGTCACCTCTGTCATTAAAGAGATATAATGAAGCCATAGATGTGGCTGCACACCATTGCCCCTAGTTATATTATTTAATGTTTTCAACTTATCATCCACAAACAAGTCCTGAACATACACAAAGTTCCATTTCCCCCACTTAATTATAGATGGTTGAGAGTTATAATTAACTAAGAGAGAGATTTGGCATAATAGGAGACGGGAAGGGTGTTAAGTTAAATTTCTTATTTAGTCGAAATCAGTTTTTAAGACAATGTGTAACAACTATTGGTAGGCCTCTTAGTCTTTTATCTTCATCAGGGCTACTCCAAATCGCTTTCACCAGATCTACACTCCCAACAATGCTTTGTATCTTTTATAACTTTGAATAAGTATAGGTTAGTATAAGTAACCTTTCAATGTACTGTGAAAAAAGTGAATGTTTTGTGAGAAATGTTAAACCCAAAATAGCTGTTTTTCCACTCACTTCCCAATATTTCCAAACGGTTTAATACATTTGCTTCCAGCTGCCTAGTTGCTGCACATCTTTGGTAGCAGAATGCTCTAAACAATCTGCCCAGTCTGTAAAAGGTAGGAGATGCTTCAGGCTATAAATGGCAGGAAAAACAGAATTTTCAATACATATTTGTGAAGTTCTCACAGATATATATTGATATATTTTATACTGGACTATTACACGTTTTTTTTTTAAATATAACCATGTACAGTTGTGTAGATGTGTGTTAGGGTCAACATGACATTGCATCAGGGAGAGGAGGAGAAATGTATAGAGGACAAGAGAGACAGAGAGGAATGGAGGAAAGGAGAGGAGGAGAGAGGATGAGAGTTGAGATTAATGTAGGTACACAAATCCTAGGGACAGTGAAGGAGGCCTCTAGGGTTAGTGGGGGAGAAGAGGCATGTGCCCCAGATATCAGGTCCAATAGAGGAAGGAGATCCCCAGGCACAGTCAGGTGGTGATAAGTGTCACGAGAAGCACAGGGCCCCCAATTACTCTCACAAGGAATTTATGATGCTAGCTAATGTTATCCTTGATTAGTCCCATGGGGTCAGAAATGGTTAGAGGGCAATGATGTGGGGAGAGGTCACAGTAGAGTTTAGCACTGGGGGGGGGGGGGGGGGAAGCTGTTGGGATGTTAAAAGTGGCAAGCACCAGGCCTTAGTGAAGAAGGAGATGGCAAGGGAAGCAGCCAGTGCAAGAGCCACAAGTGGTGGTCCCCCAGCTGGTATGGAGTTTAATGAGGGGCAGGATGTTCACAAGCACTTTTCTATCAATCCCTGGATTATCCGACACACGCCCTGCAAGGTTTGTGTTTGCACCACAAATCATACAAAACCCTCATCAATCATGATCACAAAACATACACTCCTACTCACTTATATGGGCTACACCATACAACAATGGCTCCTTTACGCAGCCGCAAGATAAAATATTACATATACAATGTAGCTGATGAATATGTATGACTCATCATGTTGCCCTGAAATGCACACAAAATATGGGTAATGTCATATTTTTGTATAATAATAGTAGTAATAATATCCCAAAGCTGTACATACAAACACTCAAGGATGATATGAATATAAGAAGCCAAAACTAAATATTTGTTATTTTTCTAGTGTTAGGAGTTAGATTGGTTTGTTATGTTACTTGTTGTTAGCCTTATTGCCCCCTGGGATCAGTTTGCATAACACTGATTACATGTGTGTATGGTCTTGTAATTTAGGTGTTTCTTGTAAATTGATAATTGTTGAGTAAACTTGTGAAACTGATTGAGTGTGTCTGCCTCTTTATTTTGAAATGGATGATTGTTATGTGCGCATACACTTTACATTTGGTGGTGGGGTATATTCTGTGATTGCCGCCAACAGGATTGCAGTATGCTTCTCCTTGTGTATTCAGGCTCTCTTTGATTGAGGCCAGTTGAAAATGGTATGACATTCATTGTAGTCATGCGCCTGGTCTCTGAACCTGAATACATTAGCAGAATGCTACTGTTAACCTGGAGTTGGCGGCACTTGTTGTACTGACTTTACCACCAATGTATTAGACAGTATGTCATACTAGTAACATGCCTGTCATAAATGACTGTATCATTTAAAAATGTTGTTTCTATCTCCCCTGTCTCTCTCTCCTGTCTCTCACCCATGTTTATCTCTTCTGTGTGTCTCTCTCCTGTCTGTCTCCCTCTCTCTCTCCGAAAGGCCTGTGTCTGTCTGTCTCTATCTCTCTCCTATCTCTCTCTCTCCCTATGTCTCGTGCCTGTCTCTGCCTGTCCTATCTTTCTGTCCTATCTCTCTCTCTTCATATGTATACCGTCTGTCTATCTCTCCTGTCTGTTTCTCTCTCCCTATGTCTACTGTCTCTCTCTCTCTCTCTTGTCTCTATCTCTCCCTTCTCTCTCTCCTTTCCTACCCTCTCCCACTCTCCCTTATCTTACTCCTTCCCGCCCTCTCTCTTCACTCACTGCTTCCCATGCTCTCTCTCCATTCCTACCTTCTACCACTCTCCCATCTGATTCTCCTTACCACCCTCTGCCTCTCTCAATTCTCTTACTCCTTCCCATCCTCCCTTCCCACCATCTCACTCTCTCACTCCTTCCCATCCTCTGCCTTCTCTCACTCCTTCCCACCCTCTCCATTTCTCTCTCTCCCTTTCCTCACTCCTTCATATTTTCTCCCTTCCATCACTCCTTCCCACCCTACATCCCCACAATCTCCCTCTCTCTCTTCTCTCACTCCTTATCACCCTCTCCCTCTTTCCCTTCTCTTACTCCTTCCCACCCTCTCCCTATCTCCTCTCACTCGTTCCCACCTTCTCCCTCTCTCCCCCTTCCCACCCTCTCGCATTCCCTTCCCTCACTCCTTCCCACCCTTTCCTCCCATCTCGCAGGCGTTACTCACAAGCTGACAACAAGCTGTTTGCACATTGATTGACAACACATGCATGTTTCTAATTACTGCACATACATAACATGGTATATTATATGTCAAGGGATACACACTGAATGCTCAGCACGATTATCGGTGAGAGGAGTTGTATACAGTTGTGCGCAATAGATTGCATACCCTTGGCGAACTGGTAATATATGTACCATTTTTAAAGAAAACATAAGTAAGCAGGCAAAGTACATTTCTTTTATTTCTTATGGGATTCATATTCAACTGTAGGTTATAACTGAATGGCTCAATGATAAAATAAAACGTGGCAAGAAAGAAAAAAATGTAATGACCCTTTTCAAAAGTTTGCATACCCTTAGTTCTTAATACTGTGTATTGCATCAAAGACAGCATGCAGTATTTTGTAATAGTTGGCTATGAGACCCCTAATTCTTGCAGGTGGTCTGGCTGCCCATTCGTCTTGGCAAAATGCCTCCAGGTCATGCAAAGTCTTTGGTCGTGTTTCATGAACCGCACTTGTGAGATCTCCCCAGAGTGACTCGATGATATTAAGGTCAGGAGACTGTGATGGCCACTCCAGAACCTTCACCTTTTTCTGCTGTAGCCACTTGAGGGTCAACTTGGCATTGTGCTTAGGGTCATTGTCATGCTAGAAAGTCCAAGAGCGTCCCATGCGCAGCCTTCGTTCAAAAGAATGCAAATTGTCTGCCAGTATTTTCTGATAACATGCTGCATTCATTTTGCCATCTTTTTTCACAAGATTCCCTGTGCCTTTTCAGCTACCCCGCCCCCCCCCCCCCAAAAAAACAACAACACATCAGTGAGCCACCAACATGCTTCACAGTAGGTATGGTATTCTTTTCACTATAGACCTTGTTGACCCCTCTCCAAACATAGAGCTTATGGTTGTGACTATAAAGCTCTATTTCGGTCTCGTCACTCCAAATGACAGGGTGCCAGAAGCTGTGAGGCGTATCAAAGTGTTGTCAGGCATATTGTAACCAAAATTTATTGTGGCATTGGCGCAGTAATGGCTTCTTTCTGACAACTCGACCAGGCAGCTCATTTTTGTTCAAGTATCATCGTATTGTGCTCCTTGAAACAACCACACCGTCTTTTTCCAGAGCAGCCTGTATTTCCCCTGAGGTTACCTGTGGTTACCTGTATTTCTCCGGAGGTTACCTGTGAGAGTTTTCTTTGTATGCTGCACAATTCCTCTTGCAGTTGTGGCTGAAATCTTTCTTGGTCTACCTCACCTTGGCTTGGTATCAAGAGATCCCCAAATTTCCACTTCTTATTAAGTGATTGAACAGTACTGAGTGACATTTTCAAGGCTTTGGATACCTTTTATATCCCTTTCTGTCTTTATGAAGTTTCATTACCTTGTTACGCAGATCTTTTGACAGTTATTTTCTGCTCCCCATGGATCAGTATGTAGCCTGCTCAGTGAATCCACGTTAGAGCTACCAAACTCATTGACTATTTATACACAGACACTAATTGCAATTTAAAAAGCCACAGGTGTGGGAAATGACCCTTGACTTGCCATTTTAGCCTGTGTGTGTCACCTTGTGTGTCTGTAACAAGGCCAAACATTCAAGGGTATGTAAACTTTTGATCATGGCCATTTGGGTGAATTCCATTATCATTATGATTTAAAAAGGAGCCAAACAACTATGTGATAATAAATAATTTCACATGATCACTATCCTTCAATAAAAGACATTTTTTTCTCATGATCAGTCATATTTTCAAAATAAATGGCAAAACTTCACAGTTTCTGGCAGGGTATGCAACTGTATATAGAAATATAGACTTATTTTATTATACATTATGTGCAATGTCACTGCCATAGCATCTACTACTTTGTTTTCTGCTGAGTGCACATACAACTTTTATTTGCTTATAAAATATAAATGTTTAAAGTTTTTTTTTATGCATTCTGAAAAATTGTGCGCATTATAAAGTTTAGTTATTGAAAATATCATATAAAAATATGAGATTACTGTAGCCATTTATAAATGCTATTAGGTAATCAAAACGTTAACAGGCTATTCATTGACAAATGCTACCCCAGACCCACAATACTATTTAATGTTAATCTATTATCTATATGCCAGACAGTAATAATACTCCCAGCCATCAACACAAAACTTGCAGTACCTGTACTAGGTTTTAATTAATTGACGCTAATTATATTGTTGATGTATAATTATGGACTTTGATATTTGCAGACTGACAAACATCTGGATTTGCTTTATGTGTGCATTTGGTGTTAATTGCAGCAGGCATGTTGCTCTTACTGCTAAATAATCCAATTATCTTTAATTTCCTCTACAATGCATTTTTCTAGTTATTAATAGATGTGCTTTTTACTTTTTTGAAAACCCCATGATTAAAATCTATCCTGGAGTCTATGGTCCTTCTTTAACTTTTACTGTTGATGTATCATCCAGATATATTGCAGGAAATAAGAAAGAAGGAAATATATTGGTAAGGCAACAGAGAGGTCATGCATATAATCTGGTACAAATAATATGTGGATAATAATTATTATATGCTACTAGCGACTTGCCCGTCATAAATGATGGGGCAATAAAAAAAAGTGTTGAAATGCTGTTTGTCACACAATGTGAGTGTACTGTGTGCCTTAACTATATAGACCCCTATAACACACTAATGAACACATGTAATAACACTGTAAGTGCCATGAGGGTCATCCAGGACCCTCATGACCCAAAGTGTAAGCACTACACCATTTTAACCCGGTCTCTTATGGGGTCTATACAGACCCTCATAAGCCTCTATTTAACCCCAACACCATTTTAACCCGGTCTCTTATGGGGTCTATACAGACCCTCATAAGCCTCTATTTAACCCCATTAATCCCATAAGGGTATTTAAAGACCCTCATGGGACAGTTAGAAGCCTAACATTACCCTGTAAGTGCTATGAGGGTTCTCCAGTACCCTCATGACACTAAGTATAAACACTACACTGCACTATAGCCCCCAATAAACCATTACATCTAAACTACCCCCCCTCTACACTAACCTATTAACACCTACACTACCTACCTAAACTACCTACCTACCCAATAATAACCCCCACCACTCTAATTACAGAAAATAAAAAAAACTAGTCACCAAAAATAAAAAATCTACATTACATAAAATAAAGAAACCTAAATCACAAAAAATAAAAAATCTACATTACAGAAAATAAAAAACCCTAAGTCACAAAAAATAAAAAAGGAACATTTTAGAAATGTATAAAATACATTACAACCCCCCACTACAGAAAAAGAAGAGGTGGAGGCTGGGGACATGGCGGGGAGGTAAGTACAATGTATATTATGTTTATTTATTTATTTTTTATGTTTATGTCTGTTATACTAATGTAATGTTTTTTTTTTTAACAGGGGCAGTGCCAGAGAAGAAAAGAAGAAGGACGGGAACATGCTAGAAAGGTGAGTAGAATATTTAGAATATTTATAATGTTTATTTATTTTCAGTAAATATGTTGTGCTCATTTTTTTTTCCCCTTGGTTGCTTATCTGCAGAGACATCTGCAAAGGTAAGTGGTCCTAATTATTTTATCTTAGAATGAGGGTTTGTATATGGAGATAGCATTTATTGTATATTAGACAGAGGGTGTATTTTAGATAGTTAGGATTTATTGTATATTAGATTGTGGGATGTATTTTAGATAGATAGGATGTATTGTATATGATATAGTATTGTATATTAGATAGATTGGGTGATGTATTTTAGATAGATAGTATTGATTGTATGTTAGATAGGGGGTATTGTATTGTATTGTATTTTATTTGTATTGTATTGTATGTATTCTATGTATTTAGTTTTCAGGTGTGTATTTTTTTTTGTAGTGGGGGGGTTGTAATGTATTGTTTTATTTTCTGTAATGTTCCTTTTTTATTTTTTGTGACTTAGGGTTTTTTATTTTCTGTAATGCAGATTTTTTTTTTTTGTGCTTTAGGTTTTTTAATTTTATGTAATGTAGATTTTTTATTTTTGGTGACTTCAGTTTTTTTTATTTCCTGTAATTAGAGTGGTGGGGATTTATTAGGGGGTAGGTAGTGTAGGTAGGTAGTGTAGGTGTTAATAGGTTAGTGTAGAGGGGGGTTAGTTTAGATTTAATGGTTTATTGGGGGGTATAGTGCAGTGTAGTGTTTATACTTAGTGTCATGATGGTCCTTGAGGACCATAATGGCACTTATGTGGTTAATGTTGGGTTGTAACAGCCTTATAAGGGTCATAATATACCCTTATGGGTCTGATGGGGTTAAACAGAGGCTTATGAGGGTCTGTATTGACCCCCATGAGTGACAGGGTTAATTATAGGTTTATGGGGGTCTGTATTGACCCTCATGAGTGACAGGGTTAATTAAGTGCTTATGGGGGTCTATATTGACCCCCATGAGTGACAGGGTTAATTATAGGTATGTGGGTGTCTGTATTGACCCTCATGAGTGACGGGGGTAATTAAGTGCTTATGGGGGGTTTATATTGACCCCCATGAGTGACAGGGTTAATTATAGGTATATGGGTGTCTGTATTGACCCTCATGAGTGACGGGGGTAATTAAGTGCTTATGGGGGGTTTATATTGACCCCGATGAGTGATAGGGTTAATTAAGGGTTTATGGGGGTCTGTATTGACACCCCCTGAGTGACAGGGTTAATTAAGGGTTTATGGGGGTCTGTATTGACCCCCATGAGTGACCTGGTTAATTAAGTGCTTATGGGGGTCTGTATTGACCCCCAGGAGTGTCAGGGTTAATTATAGGTTTATGGGGGTCTGTTTTGAGCTTCATGATTGACGGGGTTTATTTAGGGTTTATGGTGGTCTGTATTGACCCCCATCAGTGACAGGGTTAAGGGTTTATAGGGGTCTGTATTGACCCCCATGTGTGACAGAGTTAATGTATTATGGGGGTGTATATTGACCCCCATGAGTGCCAGGTTTTTTTATTGGCTTATGGGGGTCTGTATTGACCCCCATGAGTGACGGGGTTAATTAAGTGCTTATGGTGGTCTGTATTGACCCCCATAAGTGAGAGGGTTAATTATGGGTTTATGGGGGTCTGTATTGACCCCCATGAGTGACGGGGTTAATTAAGTGCTTATGGGGGTCTGTATTGACCCCCATTAGTGACAGGGTTAATTATAGGTTTATGGGGGTCTGTATTGACCCCCATGAGTGACAGGCTTAATTATGGGTTTATGGGTGTCTGTATTGATTCCCATGAGTGACGGGCTTAATTATGGGTTTATGGGTGTCTGTATTGATTCCCATGAGTGACAAGTTTAATTAAGTTCTTATGGTGGTCTGTATTGACCTCCATGAATGACAGGGTTAATTAAGTGCCTATGGGGAGCTGTATTAACCCCCATGAGTGACAGGGTTATTTATTGGCTTATGGGGGTCTGTATTAACCCCATAAGTGACAGGGTAAATTATTGTATTATGGGGGTCTGTATTGACCTCCATGAGTGACAAGGTTAATTAGGGGTTTATGGGTGTCTGAATTGACCACCATGAGTGAGGGGGTTTATTAAGTGCTTATGGGGGTCTGTATTGACTCCCATGAGTGACAGGGTTAAGGAAGGGCTTATGGGGGTCTGTATTGACCCCCATGAGTGACAGGGTTAATTAAGGGCTTATGGAGGTCTGTATTGACCCCCATGAGTGACAGGGTTAATTAAGGGTTTATGAGGGTCTGGATTGACCCCCATGAGTGACAGGGTTATGTAGGGGTTGATGGGGCTCTGTATAGAGCCCCATGAATGATAGGGTTAAAAAAAACACATTATGAGTCCTTTAAGGACCTTTACAGTCCTTTAAGGACCAGTAAGGCGGGAATTTGAATTTTGATTGCAGCGGGGTCCCCAATCGCGTGCGATCAGGGACCCCCACTGTGAGGGTTAATGTGGGGATAATGCAGGTTTCCGAGCTTATCTCGCATCCCTTCTTTGCTAAGTTGTACGTGGCCGGGAGGCCCGGGGTCATGGAGCCTCGTTTTCATTTTTTTCGGCGGCCATTTTTTTCTTCGCTTAGCCGTTTTTCGAGTGCCGAAACGGTGGAATTTGGGTTTAAATTAGAGTTTAACCTCACTTCCAGATGTCCTGGCTGTCCTCCTGTGCTGTCATTATTGGGTTTATTAGTGTGTTTTTAGGGTTTTGTGTTTGCGCGGTTCGGGGGGGTTAGTGCGGTGTTTTGAGAGACACAGGGGAGGGAGAGGGGAAGGGGAAGGAGAGGACTAAGTGCTGTGAGTTAACGGTTGTGTGGGGTGGTTTGGGGTGCCGTAGGACTAAGGGCTGGGAGTTTAGAGGTGTGAGGGGTGGTGTTGTTTCATAGTCATGTGCCGTAAAGCCTCCACCTTCCGCAAATGCGGGCCTTCACTTCGCGAGGGTCCCCATTTGCGGACGAAACTGCATCCCTCACTTCGCGAGGGATACGGTTCTTGCGAGCTCGCAGAGAAGTGACGACGTTTTGTAGTTTGACAGCTATTATATGTGATTTGATCTTTCTTACATTTTACCTATTGCTAGTTATGAGTTTAACACAAAAAACGTGGCACTATAAATCGGGGATACATTCTTTTTGGTTCAAAGAGAAGGTTCCAAATACAGTGTAATTTAAAATTATAGGTACTAACAAGTGCTTTATCAATTGAATGTTATTAAAAATTAATTTTCCTACTGTAAACTAACACTGAGATTTTCCATTATGACCTAGCAGTGAACCTTTGTTATCGTCCACAAAGATTCATATTATTTGTTATATGAGGATCATTGCAATTATTTACCATTCAGGCATTGAGTCTTGACTCAAACTTACTGGATTGTTGAAGTACTTGTTATTACCTATAAATTATACATATTTGGAACTGCTGCGTCCTGGTGATTGTTTGACGTATTAGGTGAGATGGTGTCACATATGGGAACATCAAACTTACCTATAGAAATCCCAGGCTTTTCTGTGCAATCTCTACACTGTGTCTCAGAAATGAATATGAAATGGTTGCAAACTATGAGGCTCTCAATGACATTAGGAAAACATGACCTAAGCAAGGCCCAGTTGGTATGTGCATATAAGAATTTATACCCCATCACCCATTGAATATAAAATTAGACACAGACCACTTCTTGGGAGATAACTGGCCACAGCGTTTATTGGTAAACACAACATGACGTAATAACCATAATGATAAATAAATAAACATAACCCCGAGGGAGGAGCCTGGACAGAGACAGTACACCCTACACCCTGAAGCCTCATCCAGGGCCTACCGTGTTGGAACATCCATACCACGGTAGGGTAGGATCTCCCCCATTTTTCCACTGTCCCGGCGACTCCCCTCCCCACCCGCCACAGAGAAGATCGCATAATACCTTTGTGGATTCGACTCCCCCCACCAAAAAAACACCATGGCCAGCCACATACCCTCCTAAAACAGCACTACACACTCCACATCTGCTCATGATCCATCCATGCCGGGGCCACGCCCAGCTCTGGGGTAAGAGCGACAACCAAGGCCACTCGCAGGCATGGTCTGATTTACTAATAGCTCATGCTATTTCCGCCCGATACCTTCCAATTCTCAAGACCACATTCTCCAAAAGCCCGTAGGGCTGTTACGGTGACTACTTCTGCACCAAGCGAGTGGGCAGAATTCCATGCGGAATATGCCCAAATGCTGCTGGCAATCTCCAACGTTGTAGAATCACTCATAGAGAACCAGTCCCATTTCATCAAGAGAAGGTGCAAACCAACCTCGCGATTGGCTGGACCAAGAGAGGCGTAATCCAGGAAGGGGGAGCAATCAGCGTGCCCAACACACTGTAACTACCTCATTTCCCCGCCTGCTCAACTTGGCCGTCGCAGCCAAATGGTCACATGATCACCCTGGATAGCCAGAGCAGTCACCTGAGGTCGACATACCTTGTCTGTTTACCAACCAAGCTCTTGCTACCATCCGACCAGCGGAAAGAGATGGCCGCACAGAACCACAAGGATTCAGACTTGTCACAGACCTCTTTCCATAACCGCAGTAACCAGCCATATGGTCATATGATCACCCTTTGGATCCCTAGACCAGGCACCTGAGGTCGCCCCACCTTGCCTGTATACCAACCAACCTCTCACTACCGGCACACCAGCGGGAAGGAGAGATGGCTGCACAGCCCTTTGCACTTCTCACAGACCACCTTCCCAAACAGTGGTATCTCCGGCCCTTAGGAAAAGGCTACCAGTTGCCTGCTGTCCCTTTGCCATACCTCCTGTTCACTTTTACCACTTGCTCTCTCCATCCATTCCTTCGTCAGGACCCATTAACCCAGCTTGATTTCCGATGGGCCACACTGCTACTTGCCCCCCCCCACCTTTGGGGACTCCTCCTCTGAGCCTACGGATAGCGTCCCCAGTGCCCAAACTGTCCAACCTCCCACCCTGGCCTGCAGTCTGAGGCTCGCACCTGAGAAGGAACCATCCTCCATCCTGTCTTTTTGACCTGGTATCTTCATAATACTATATGATCCTCTATCCGTACTGAGCACAGGGTTTTCAACAACGTAGTCCTGAACAAGCAACTACATACTGAGAAACAGCCTGCACCACCACCGCAATCACTGCATACTCTAATTACTGCCCTTTGATCCACTGCCAACCAGCCGTGTAGAACTCTAGAAAGATCTACGAAGCCAAATACCTTACAGTACATACCCATCACAATAGCTTATGATACCACCCTGAATGATCAAAACAGGGTCCTCCATTTTTGGAAGGTTGTTAACGCTGTATTTTCCCTTGTTTATATCCCCTGTATTGCGCTACGGAATAAGTTGGTGCGTTACAAATAAAAGTTAATAAAGTTAATAAATGATCAAAGCGTGATACAACCGCCGGGGATGACAGGAGTGACAGCCCTTGTTGCATATACACCAAAAAAACACCTCTGTAATAACCCATATATACTCCTCAGTCCGCACGTTGCCGATCCCGGTACAAAGAGTTAATAATATCCTGGAACTCACCTGGAAAAGCATATAATACCCTCTGCTTTATGACTATTACAGGATACCAAGCGTTAGCGTCCTGCCAGCACGACCCCTAAGACTTATTTTTTTTTTTATTCGAGACAAAATCTGACAATCCCTTATACATATCTCCATTACCATAAAACATGTGATAGACCCACTGAACACGCACACCGCTACCCACCAAATGGCGCAATCATGGTTTACAATCTTGCATCTCGCGGCATAACCTACACTACCTCTAACCAGACAGACCAGGGGCCCGATGCAGGTCCCCAGATGCCGTTACAGCCAGATTTGAAAAGAGCTAGGGCATAGCATCAATCTGGGCATGCCCTTGCTGACCGCTCCTCTTACCAGTCAAAGGATGTATAATACCTGCTCACGACCGTTTGAGCGTCATACCGTCGTGTCTTACAAACTGTAGAGGATTAGAAGACGTACCAGGATGTAAGCCTCAAGATAGGATACCACTAAGCAGGACCCTCCACAGCAGGACAAAAGAGGACCACCAGAGCCAAACCACCAATGTATATGAAAAAACTGCTACCAGCGGATCTAATCCATCAGCTATCCTGCCAACACTATGGAAGAACACGCCTGTGCAGAAAATGCCTGAGACAAAATTTACATATAAAAACACTTGTCCACCTTTAAGATCGGTAGCCTAGAGCACCTATGTCTATAATATCAGACGCAAACACCTCTGCTATCACTTGGAATTGACCAAACACCTACCCTAGACCCACCTTCAGGAGTCAATATAACCACCCAAGACCATAGCGGATAAGGCATAAGAGTAAACCGTGGAGGAGTATACGACATACCCAAAAAAGGGATAATTCTGCTGGAATGCCACCCGGCCTCCTTCCAAATCCCACTACAAACCTGAAACTAGTAATATGAAAACTGTCTACCCGAAAAATGGAACCCACGACGCTAGAGATGATGAACGGGGAATGAGTAACCTACGGCACAGAACCGTAATGCGATAAAATGGTAAAGCCTCCCAGCATACTGGGAGGCATATACCCCTAACGTTCCCTAGAACCACAAGCACAACCCTGCCAGGAACATGCAGGAATGACCCCGCAAGACAGCCGAGATGAAAATGATACCAAGGAGAACGAGTACAGGCAAATAGATTTACCCCATATAACTAACCTTCCGGTGGACCGCCTTATGAAGGGAACTCAGTCCGGACACCGATCCCAAGCTGCGACCAACAGCACAATAACATAACTATTATCAAACATACCTGGCAGGAACCTTCACAACAAATACTTGCTATGCCTAAGCCATCGGATGCCAAACTCCCCAATATCCCTTGATATGGTCACACCTCATCTAGACCTCTATAAAGTAGACTGTTTATAAACAGCCCCAATACCCCGATGTCAAGGCGGTAAAGTATAATAAGCGTGCAATGTCACTAAACAACTTGGGCACCAACCCGTCTAAGAAGGACACTATGGGCAGGAATTGGCCCTATAACTTCCTAAGGCCTCTCTGCCCCCCTCCCCCCTTAAGACAGCCCCTGGTAACCTGATATATAGGCTTATGGCCCCAATATGCCAGGCAGTTCCATAAGGGTGGACCACTGACAATCCTTAAGGCACAGCACTAAGCGCTGTACCCAGTGCAGTTGCAGCAAGAACAACCGCAAATCATATGATTGTTCCAGACCGCAACTGCTACAGTCTAATCTCACTATAAATCGTCCCAAAATCCCCTGGTGTTCAACCCCTTAGCCCGCAATTGGAGAAGCCAACTGCCACCGGCAGAATTAAAAGTCCTATCTGTCCCCCATAACTCCAGTTATGAACACACTATTGCACAAATAACGCAAGGGAAAATGATGTTAAGTATTAAATAATCACACAACGTCCTCAGACTCGTAGATAATAATATGAAATAGATTTATTGCGGATAAAAACCGCAGTATACAGAATATGTCAATATATATAACACAAGTCCCATAGACTTGACTATCATATTGACAGAGAATGCTGCTATTAATGTGACCAAGTGCTGCTTACCTACACTGCAGCTTCCAGACAGCATGGGAGCCTGAGATAGAAGGAAGGCCTGCTGACATCACCACGAGTCCCAGCACACAGCAAAATGGTACACAGCCTACACTAAAATGATAATGTGCACTCTGACTACCCCACATAATCTATACACAATACACAAACATATATACCCATACAACAAAACACAATTCACATATACAAATACACACAACACATATACACAATGCACATAAACCACACAATACCCATACATAACCAATACACCTACATCAGCATATATACATCTATATATATCTCCAAATACATACATTTATATATATATATATATCCACATATACATACATCCACAAGCACATGTATATCCATATACAGATACACATAACCATATGCACACATATATCCATATACACATATATATATATATATATATATATATATATATATATATATATATATATATATATATGGTGGAAATTGGCGCCAAAAGGCTATCATGGCTCCACCTCGCCCAGCTAGCCACCTCCTGCCCCTCCCAGGTCCTGCCAGGTCAGGTGGTCCCTCCTTCCAACCCCAGGCAAGCCTGAGGTGGCCTACGGGCCCTTCATTCTGCTAATCTACAAGTATACAACTACCAGCCAGGCTATTTAATGAATGATCTCTTCCCACACATTCCTACATTTGCCACATTTCTAATGAGAGTGAATGCCCTTGAAAACCCCTAGCTAAATTAGCATCAAATTCATATATATTTTTTGTCCAATAAGAGGCAAATGCAACATTGTAGTAAAGTATGCCTGCAGCACATTGTACCTCAAGTCTCTGCAACCCATTTCAACTCTCACATTCACTCTGCAGTTTATTCCACCTAAGTATCTTCAGCAAATTCTAAGTATATGCAGCTCATTCCACCTGAGTCCCTGCAGCACATTCCACCCAAGTCCATGCAGCAAAGAATAACATAGAGTTTACGTATAAAATACAACCATAATTCTATATCAAACACTTGCTGCAGTGTCAGGGTTCAACCTTGGTTATTTTTCTGCACCTGCTAACATTCCCGCTGGAAGTCAATTCTATGTATCAACTACTGCTGAAGGTTCTCGATCTCTCTCTTTCTCTCTCTGATTAAATGGTCCACATTTTTCCTTATCGTCGGTCCCATGGTATGACTACTTCTACGTGAATCTATTTAAAAGATCCCTTAAGAGACCACTGTATGATGGAAAAATATACACTTAAAAAGTCTTACCCTGACTAAGAGCATAAATAGGCAGCACGTACTATGTAACTATGATGCATCTGCTAGATCCTAGAGGAAGCCATTTGAAGGTACAATATGTGACAGGGCATTCACCTTTTTGGGTAACACAACTTACATTTAATTATCTAAGCTGCCTGTCCCTCTTCCCTTGCCTTCCTCTGATATCCCCCCTCTACTATTCAGTATATTAGTGATGTCCTAAGGCTTCAAGCTTCCGGGTATTGCTCAAGTTAGATAAGATGTAAACTTTTAAACTAATATTCAAAAGTTAAGATTTTCCATTAAAATGTTTTTATGTTCATGACTTCCATAACTGCTAAATGTTATAAACTTCCTAAAATACAGTGGTCCTTTAATGGATCTTAGCCCTAATGAAACTTGTAAAGGGATCAATAGCTATCTTTACCATGGTGTGGCTTAAAATATTTATAGTGAGATTCCTGAAAGCTCTTTATAAATCAAGTGGCATGGAGATCTCCTCCTTTCCCCCAACCCCTGGTGGAGAGGGGTAATAATAATTTCTGATGAGCTAGAGGCATTGGATCCATTGTCTTGAGTGCAGCCACCTGGTTCTCTGCATGCATAGTCTTTGTTCAAGAAAATGGACATAATGCCTCAGGGGATAATCAGTAATTAATGTCAATGTTCTTTCATTAACAAAAAATATGAATCTGTTTGTAGGTGGTTAAGAATTGCTGGGTGACAGCTTATAATTTGAAACTTAAATTTTAGTTTATTGTTTGAAAAAGCAATTTTTATAATAATAACGTACAACTAATAAAAGTTTTGGGCTTATTTTTTGTTATTTACCTGTCGAAATATTATCATTATTTTGTTTTGAAGAAATTTTATTTTTGCATGATAATTTATTGTTTTTTTGTACAGATATTGTTTGTGCTAATATTCATTAATGTATATTTCCCATTCTTCTAAGGGCTTGCTTCTTTGTTTTTTGATATGTGACTAATAATTGCCTAATACAAATTCATTCTTATGATTCACACTATATTATTTTCTCATAATGTGAGTTTCATTGTTAGCTATGACAGGTAATGTTATATTGATGACTTGTCAGGCATTGTTACATCAGCAGGTTACAGAAAGCTGACTTCATTGGAATAACAGCTTGATTACCTCATGGACTAATGTTTTTTTGTTTTATAAAAAACAAAAGGCAGGTCCTAACAAAAGAATCCTTGGGTCTCTATGAAGCAGGGTATTGATTATCTATCGTCACATACTGTGATCTAATTTCATACTTAGTCATATCTTTATAAACAGGGTCAAATAATTATTGCTAAGTGCACAACATGCAGCTATAAGTCTGTTGCAAATATCTCAAGAGAAAAATAATTTAAAGCTATTATAAAACAGAAATCTTTTATACTTGACAAGTAATTTTCAGTACACGTTTTGGTTTCAACAATATTTTTTAAGCACCCTGCTCCAGTACACTATTTTGTTTCACTGTACTGTTCGCAGTGCTGTGAGCTTTATTCAAAATTCTGCATTATATATTGTTGTATTGTTCATTAATACATTTTGATATTATTTTATTATTTATTATTATGCGTCCGCTAGACTTATCTACAATACCCAACACCCAATATCAGCATCACCACTCTGTCAATCAATCCACTGGCTCCCCATAACCTCCTGAATACAATTTAAAATCATGACCCTAATAAAGGCCAGCAACAATAACACACACCCTTAGATCTCTGCTCTTATCTCAAAATACTCCCCCAGCCATGCTAATTCTTCTTTCCTCCTCTCTTTTTTCTTGTACTGCCCCTATTCTTTGGAACTCCTAACCTCGCTCCACTAGTCTATCCTCCTGTCTCAAGTCCTTCAAAACCTCATTAGAAACCATGTATTTAATGAAGCTTATCACATTCATAATAAATATGCCCAATTTATCTATCACCTTCAAAATACTCCCCCGGCCATGCTAATTCTTCTTTCCTCCTCTCATTTTTATTGTACTGCCCCTATTCTTTGGAACTCCTAACCTCGCTCAAATAGTCTATCCTCCTGTCTCAAGTCCTTCAAAACCTCATTAAAACCCATTTATTTAATGAAGCTTATCACATTCATAATAAATATGCCCAATTTATCCATCACCTTCCAAATCCCTTAGATTGTACATTTACAGGTTTTTATTCGTATAGGATGCTTGAAAAAGTACTTTACATGTAAGATTATAAACTCAAAAACAGGACTCTATTTTCATTTAATCTGTATTGTTTTTATGTTTTGCTGCATCCTATGTATGACCCTGCGGAATATGTTGGTGCATTATAAATATTAGATAATAGTAATAATTATTATTCAAAATCATTTACTGGGGCTTACACTTCTATTTAATTATGTGGTCACAATGTTTTTTTACAGTAGTAGACTTTCAGTTGAACTGATTTGAGATGTTATCTGAAACTACAGTTCCTCTTAATTCTATTTGGAACAAAGGCAAAAAATCTGCAACTATTAAAGTAAAACTAAATACAGTAGATAAAAATCAAAGGCTGTAATTATATATTTAAAAAAACAGTTTGCACGTGACACTTCAGAATAAACATTTCAGTATAATGGAAATCAATATTTTTGGGAGAAAATACACTAAATATTACTATTTTGCCACCATGTTTGACTCTCAAGCATTGTAACTTGCCTTTTTTTAGAATGGGTGAATGAATCTAACAAACTAGGAGGAAATATACAGCCTTATTAAATTGTGATTTGGATAATTGAATAGGGCTATATATAAGCACAGAGCATATATTTTTTACAGAAGTTTTTAGTTAGTGAATACCTTGCTTTTGGATAGAAGTTCACTAAGTAACAGCTTCTGTAAAAAAATATGCTCTGTGCTTAAATAGAGCCCTATTCAATTGGCCAAATCGCAATTTAATAAGGCTGATAATTTGGAAGATAATGGACTGTGGGGGACAGATGATATTTGGAGAAGTTAACTGACGGGATTTTGTTTTATTTTCTCTGCATGTGTTTCTTGATATTTGAGGATGTTTCACTTCCTCAAGGAAGTTATCTTTGTGGGCACTGTTCTACATGGGTAAATTGTGGACAAATGTGATTGTGGTTGCCAGGAAATTCCACTAGTGAAGAATGGCCCCAGAAAAACACTTGCACGTCTTTCTAACTCACTAGATCTGTTGTATTGAACAAAATTCTAATCAATACGTTCACTTGTTAAGCATTGTCTCCCTCTTTCAATTATATTCCGAGTTCCATTGTTTTATTGTTTTAAGTATATAAGTGTAAAACATCAAAGGAGTAATGAGTCAATTTTCAGTATAATTATTATATATAATTAGCAACTAAAATTATTGAAAAGATGTGTGCTGTAGGAAAAAGAGTAAACGTGTGGCCTCCTTGAATACATGAGCATTCATCCTTGAATTGTGATTATGTGAAAGTATCGAGTACCAAAATATGAAACCATGTTAATCTTCAGTTTGTGATCCTATACATATATATTAACACATTAGAGCGCATGAATACCATATGCCCGTTTCCATAAATGTAACTTTATAGATGGTTAATATACAGTATATGCATGCAGTTTGGATGACTGATAAATGATTATCAGTCAGCAGATAAAAAGGAATTGTCACATCTAAAAAATGGCACATATTAAAAAAAAATGAATAAATTAGCTTTATAAGCTCACATTTGACAGGTTAGATGTTGTAGGTTGCCCCAAGTGCCTTGTTGCACCTTATGACACAGTTGACTGTTGCATTGAGGTTTCCCATGTAGAAAGTTCAACAATCAACCAAAAAAAACATTTTCCCTGGAAGAGATATATCTATCTACAGCCATCTGGTCATGCTAAGAATGGATTCTTGGAGGAGGAGAAAGTGAGCATTGCCAGGTATAACAAAGATTTGTTACTTGTGATGTGGTGTTTGAGTCTCAGCTTTAGATATGCTTTGGGCTCTTTACATTTGGAACTGGCACAATTACAGTTGTGCTATAATCTATCACTTCTCTGTACTAACTTTATATAAATGTTTTAATACAAATAAATGCAAGGTTATGCATCTGGGAAGGAAAAACAGCCATGCAATGTATAATCTTATTGGAGCAAATCTAGGTGTTTTAGATATTGAAAGGGATTTGGGAGTGCTTGTGGACAACCACCTAGGTAACAGTGCTCAAAGCCAAGCAGCAGCTGCAAAGGCAAGTAAAATATTAGCATGTATTAAGAAGGGTATAGAAGCAAGGAAAGAAAATATAATTCTGCCACTATACAAAGCCCTAGTACGCCCTTATTTGGAATATGGAGTACAATTTTGGGCACCACTTCATAAAAAGGACATTTTATAGCTGGAAAAATTACAGAGAAGGGCAACAAAACTAATAAGGGGAATGGAGGGGCTAAGTTATGAAGAAAGACTAACGAAATTAAACTTATTTACTCTAGAAAAAAAGGCGATCTAAGAGGGGATATGATAACATAAATATATCCAGGGTCAATACAAGGCTTTGCCAAGGGAACTTTTTGTGCCAAGAGGTTTTCAACTGACAAGGGGACATCCTTTGAGATTAGAAGTAAAAGGATTCACCTTAAAGAAAGAAAAGGGTTCTTCACAGTAAGGGTGGTTAATCTGTGAAATTCTCTACCAAAGGAGGTGGTGACAGCGGATTCGATAGATAACTTTAAAAAGGGATTGGATATATTTTTAAATAAAAAAGGGCATTAAGGGCTATCCTGGATAAATAGAGAGGGAGTACTGATCCAGGGATGAATCCGATTGCCAGTATCTGGGGTCAGGAAGGAATTTTATATATTTTCCCCTGTTGAGACAATAGGCAAAGTTTCACTGTTTTTTTTTTCTGTTTGCCTCCCTCTGGATCAATTAACAATAAATCTGCGTATTGCAGATCAGAGGAGATCTAAAAAAATTGAACTTGATGGACTAAAGTCTTTTTTTCAACCTAAAATTACTATGTAACTATGTAATTATGTAACTAGGTTAATTGATCAATTCTATCCTCCACTATGTAAGTAAAATATACAATTTACAGTTCACTTTCTTCTAATAGGCCCCAGAGTAGCAGAAGCTCAGCAACTGGAACCACCCCTTTTCCGTATTCTCTCTCATGGGGTCTTCCATGTTTCACAGCTGTGACCTAAGGCTTTCATGCACAGGGGAGGAGCTTCATAGTACTAGTGTAATGCTGCTGCAAACAAAAACACACCATGTCACTGCTAACAACATTACACTATTATTGTGATGTCCCACTTCTGTGGGTGTGGCTTAAGGTAATAGAACATGAAGAAATGTTAACGTTCCAGAAGATGAGAATTTGTTATCCCGGACACTTCTTAGAATTACGTGAGGTGTAAATTTTATATGACAATTACATTAAAAATGATACATTTATTTAAGTAACCTGCTTAAAACATTTACATTTAATAAATACCTAGAGTCCCTTTAAACTACAGTCTACTGGCAGTTCTAGGATTTGGAAGAAGCCAATGTCAGTGCTCTCCTAATTGGTTTGAGCTGCTATAAAAAGCCAGGACTCCCCTTCATTTGAGACATTGGAAGGCCACATCACAAAATTGTTTGATGAATGATTAACTAAATTCTGACTGGTCTCCGGGGCAGATTGGACCATGTAGCCTAAGTTAAGTTACAAAATGGTGTTTAGTGAAACCCCAAAAGACAATCGTACAGGTGCTATAGAGCCTCTATATCCCTAGTAAACCCACGACCAACGGAATGAGTCACAAATATAATTAATACAGAAAAATCCAAGATGCAGGAGGTTATTAGTTAAGATAAATATGTTCTTTAATTATATACAAATTTATACAATTATAATCATTTTTATAAAATGTTATTCAGTTTTGCTTTAATGAGGTCAGACATCCGCTTTTGTTCCTTGTTTATCAAAACATTTCACATGTTTATGAACTATGTAACAAACGAAACTCATTAGTAAGTTATGGGCAAAAAAGCATTTTCAGAGAAAACATTAATTTTAGTAGACTCTGCTAGTGCATGAAAGCTGCCATGATAGCCATACTTCCATCCTAAGGCACTGGGGTGGTTACAGAGCAGGGCAAGTTTACTTGCTGCCTCTTGAGTCTGAGGGAGAAGGACATTGTCCTATGCTAAAATCTTAACTGAATGTCACAAAACACCTGGCATCCTACAGGCACAAACGTGTGTCTACTAAAAATAAAGATTTATCTAAACATTCTTTTATGCCCATAGCTTACACATCACTAATTCAGATCTGAAGTTTTTCCCAATCTACAGAGGTCCTTTAATCAATCAGGATTGATGTAGCCTTCTGTAAAATGCACGCTAGGAAAATAAAGTATTCTGAGACAGATATCCAGCAGTAAACAATAGTTTACTAACTGGGTGATAAATCGACTTTTTGCCACAGGACTAGTTGGCCATCACAGTAATGTTAATACAATTAAGGGCCATGCAAGTTTCTCTGAGGGGCTAAAGTAATAAATACACAGTAGCCATTCATTACTCACTGGCTTCCTGTTTTCAGGTCATGTTTGGACATATTACCTCTTTAGAGAGAAACTAAGAACATTGATCTGTTTTGGCATTGTCAGTAATATAAAGGAATGATTATTAAAAGCAGTGATATGCTACATAACATAATCTAATATTTAATGGGCCACTGTGGTCTTACATTTAAAATATACTCTTTTGAAGAAATTCACTTGGCAACATGTTTTAGAATGTAAAAACAAAACCACAGTCTCCAATATATTACTTTTACTGCAGTTATGTTGCTGTGGAATCTACCATTTTAGTTCCCAGTGGCCTTCTTCCTGAGGTGGAAGAAGACTTTGAATGAAGAGAGGAAGCGATTTTTGTAAATTAAATTAATATTGAATACTATAAATAATTGAATGGGAATTGTATTAATGACCAATGCCTAATTAAAAAAAACTAGCTCCCCTTGCTGAGGCATCACAATGGTTCTTTACCTGTATAATTGATAAATTACCCCACCTCTTCTTCTCCATTAATTGGTCTTATTGATTAGTTGGACAGTAATGAAGAGGAAGATGCAAGGACTAGCAGGAAAACCTTCATAAAAGTGACAAAATAACTTATTTTTCTTAAACCAACAGTGACAGATGATACTGTAAGTCCGTATACATATAAAGGGTGACTGATAAAACAATCCTTTACTTTTTTACCTTGAAATGTCTCAGTACTTTAAACATAAACTTCCTTTTGAGGAAAACTTCTGTCATGACATCAGTCACACATCACTTGCTATCTTACACTTTTTGTCAGCTCTATCCTAAATTGATTGCTTTGGGGAATTGCAACCTCTGTATATGCTTGAAATATAAAAAAGATCACTGTACAATGATATATACACACACACATATATATATATATACTAGCGAATTGCCCGTCAAAAAATGACGGCTATGAAATTGTAAGTGAGCTAAGGGTGTTTGGTGTATATAATGTGGCTGATGTAGCGTTGTTCGTTTTCTATGTCGTGCAAGTTTTTCGTAATATTCGTTTTCTATGTTGTGCGATTTTTTCCGAATATCCGTAAGTTTTTGGTGGTGTTTTGCATGTTTATGGTAGTGTTTTGCGTGTTTAGGGACCTTTAGCCTCGTTTTCGTTTTGTTCGGCAGCCATTTTTTCTCTTGCTTAGGTGATTGCCGGGTCTCTAAACTCAGAAATTTTTGGTTAAATGGAGGTGTAACTTCACTTGCAGAGGTCCTCGGTGCCCCCCCTTGCTGTGAGTAACCTTTTTATGTGTTTGTTGTTTGCATTTGTTGTGTTTGTAATGTTTTTGGGGTTGCACGAGTTGCGTCCTTGTTTTCTAATCTCGTAGGGGTTTTTCTGCAAATCCGTGTTTTGTGTCTTTAGAGGCTGTAGCCTCGTTTTCGTTTTTTTCGTCGGCCATTTTTTCTCTCGCTTAGAGAATTTTTTAGTGTCTAAACTCTTTTAATTTGAGTTAAATTGAGGTGCAACTTTAGTTTTCGAGGTCCTGGATGCTCCCTCTTCCTGTAAGTAAGCTTTTTATGTATTTGTTGTACGTATTTGTTGTATTCTTCATGTTTTGATGTGCGCGTGTTGCAGCCGTTTTTTGCGAGGTCGTAATGGTTTGTAACGTGTCTCGTATTTTGTTTGCGTTACTATGTAAATTTTGCGAGGGTCGCAGTTGCTGGCAAGGAGCGCCTTCAGCGCTCCATGCCAGCAACTGAGGCCCTCGCTTCGTGAGGCGAGCCCGCAAGCGTTAGCAACAACTCGTATGCTCACAACTATATATGTGATGTATATATATATATATATATATATATATATATATATATATATATATATATATATGTGTGTCTGTGTGTTTGAAAACCCTGAAAACCCTTTGTCTAAGCAGGGAAAGAAGACATTTAAATAAAAAAAAAAAAAAAAATTATAAATAATTTCTGATCCCTCTGCAGGACACTGGAAGGTGTTTACTTATATGGAAATCTGTGTCTGCATCTATTGATGCAAGCTCCCTGTGCTTCTGTGCCTGTGAAGGTGAATAGGCATGTTGTCAACATAAATCAGATGCAATCCCCTAACAAATCCTTCAAACTTGTTTGTGAAGGTATCTAATAAACAAACGGCATTAACAGCAGTGTAAGCCACTGACACTAAACATTTTTTTGGAAAAGTGAGAATTTTTAAAGAATCCATTTTGTGTTTCTCGACTGAAACACACCTCATGATCCAGCTCTCAGAACATAATGTAGCAAACACAAAGTTCATAATTTTCCAAAAAATGCTGTTCTGTCCATGGCTTAAAAACCTGCTAATGTTGTTTGTTTGTTAAATACTTCACAAACAAGTGCCTTTTTCTTGAAGATAAGTGCCTTTTTCTTGAAGATAATTTTATCTGACTGAAGTTGACACCACACCTCCTCCCCCTCTGAAGTTGACCTCCTCCTCCTCATAGATCCGGAAGCAGGAAGTTTGCATCAATAGATGCCACCCCAACTCTCCAGAAATGTAGACCGCCCTCTCACACACACATCATTAACCTATGTATCATGGATGCTTGCAGGTGCCAGCAGAAACTTCAACATATTTTATTTTTTCAGATTAAAAACAAGTTTTATTACTTTTTCTATATTGTAGCTCACACTACTATTTCATACTCTGTGTGAGCACTTTCAATCTTATTGAATTCGTAGCATTTTAAATTTACCCACCATTCAACTTGGTATTTTCATTATAGTACTATAAATAATGCAACTTCAGGAATACTTAAATTCTCCAAATTTTCTCAGCAAAAGAGATTAAATTAAGTAATTAACGGAGGCCACAAACAAGATATTTTCATTGAATTAAAGTGGTCCATTAATGGCCATGTTGTGCTTATATGACACACAGAGGCAGAGCTACTGCCGGTGCAGCTAATGCAAAGCACAGAGGCCCCCGCAAATCTTCTGTGCCCCCCGCGGGTCTTCTGTGCCCCCCGCAGATCCCCTGTTGCCCCCGCAGATCCTCTGTGGCACTGAGAGTCCCCTGTGGCCCCCATAGAGTCCAATGTGGCCCCCGCAGTCCCCTCTGGCCCCTGTGGCCCCTCTGACCTCCTGTGGGTCCCCCATGGTTACTTACAGTCCATTGTGGCCCCTCACAGGCTCCAGGTGCCCCCTGTGCCCCTTGCCAGCCCAGGGACCCGCACAGCCCTTATGGCCTCCACGGTCCTCCCCTGGGTTCTCTGCAGCATCTTATGGCCCACTGTGGCCCCCCTCAAGGCCCAGGGGCCACTATGGCCCCTACGGACCTCCTGTGCATCCCCTGCAGCCCCTTATGGCTCACTGTGCCCCCCCCACCCCCCCCCCCCCACAGGCCCCATTGCACCGGGGCCCCCTATGCACTAGCTCCGCTACTGATGACACACATGCACAAAATGATTGCGTTTTGACATACTGATGCACAGAGTACTGTATGAGGGAGGATGAAGCTGTGAGATGATTTTGATGAGGGATAAAATGGAAGTTATGAATTTTAAAGTGCCAGTGAAATCTCAATTTTTATTTAATGCGTTTAAAAATGTATTTCATGCCGACACAAGGGGAACTTCTACTCCTGTGCTGATAAAACTTTCAATTACTATTTGCTGTTCTATTTTCTTTCCAGAGCTCATCTGTCTGCTACTGTCAAAGGAGCACGTGTCAATGTAACCTAATTATTATTATTATTATTTATTTATAATGCACCAACATATTCCGTATACATGGGCTAAGATCAAGGCAAAAACAATAGTAGTATTAACACGATGCAAAGGATGTAGGGCCCTGTCTTTGAGTTTAGAAACCAGTATCCATAGTGCTTTCTCAAAGCACCATGTAAGATTGAAAACACACAAACTTACAAGCTAAAGGAGATTTCCATTAGTTCTGTTGAAAACACTGGCAGTTTTAGATACCACTTTCCCATTCTGCAGAAAGATGCTCCCAATGCATTCAAAATCTCTTCCAACCTCAGTAAGTTGATCAGTGGAAACCAAAAGGGTAGATTTCACTGCCGCATATTTGCAGAAATAGTTATAAACTAAAGCATGTGTAATTTTTTTAAGTTTTTAAAACATTTAGTTTATTTTTAAGAGTATATTTTAAATACAGGCTTCAAAACAATAGTTTGTCATGCATTCTGGATACTGCTTTGTCCTATCGTGTAGAGCAGTCTAAATAATTTGGACAAACTATAACAACTTATCATTCCATGCTCTTTTCACTATTTTATCATTGCTTTTAAATATTTCAGTGACAGCTAGAGACAGTGTGACTGCAGAGAATATCTAAAATGGCTTTCATGTTAAGACACACCACCAGAAGCCTTCCTGGAGCATCCAGATTCTCTGCTAGATCCCTCAGCTGTTCCGTTATACACCAACTCTTCACCAGCTGTCCAAATAAAAAGCACAAGACCTTTGCCAAATCAGGTGTGAAGAATGTGGTGGTTGTCGATGGCGTCCAAACCCAGTTTCTTCTTCCAGGAACCACATATGCCCATATCGTTTTTTAACTTTGGGTTATCTAAAGTTCAACTGCACCAACCAATATATTGAGTTTATGCGGACAAAAGCTTGAAGCCCTCAGGTTCTGAAGGCATCATTTACCAGTTCCCTCTGGATCAATTAACAACTAATCTGCATTTTGCAGATCAGAGGAGATCTTAAAAGGTTGAACTTGATGGACTAAAAGTATTTTTTCAACCGCAATTACTATTTAACTATCTAACTTCCCGTGTGGCCCACCAACTGTTCTCTGAAGTAGGAGAGCATGCCCCTCTTCAACAATACATAGAGCCCTATTTAATTGTCCAAATCGCAATTGTTTGAGCCCGTAAGGGAGCCTGTAAATGTTACTGATATCCAATTGGCTACTTTTAGCTACTTGTATTCGGTTTGCGATTTACAGGCTCCAAAGCCCTGCGGTTGTCAAAAACGTAACTCTGTCCTGTCTCCTCTTTTGATGTTTCAAGCCCGTAAATTTTACCAGTGCTAAAGATGCAAAATCAATATTCAACTGCTACAATTTAGGACGCCCACAATTGCCTTCAAATGTATAAAAAAAATATGAGTACTAGATAGGTAACACCGGTTTGTATAACTGCAGCAGCAAATAAACACACACTACTGTACTTAAAAATACTGGGAAATCAAGGAAAGACATTAGAATTAATTTGCACAGTCTCAAGCTTGTAAATCTGCAATAAAAATGTATTTCTTTTAAGTGTTATTTCCGTGTTATATCGGTCCCGGAATTCAATGGGTTAATGCATATCATGGAAACTGCATGGACTAGAACATTTGCTTTATTGATTTTTATTGATTTCTACATATCTGGATTGCGAGTACAATCGCAATCTCATTTGCTATTGGCTCTGTCTTACGCCTTGCTTAATTGGTCATGATCATGCCCTGAAATGCTACTTACGGGATCATGATTTGTTTGTTGGAACTGTAAGCATGTAATTGTGGGCTTGAATCAAATGAATACTTCTAGATATGTAGACAATTTGTAACCCGCAGACAAATGTTGGGTTCCATGTAATTATGGGCTTGGAATTAAACAGGGCCCATAGTTTATTATATCTCTCTAAAACTACCTAATAATACCCAGTTGTACTCATAAATACTTCCCCTCATTTTAAATACCTCTATTACAAATTGATTAATTTGTTACAGCATTTTTACAATTTTGGTTTAAAGTAGGAAATGTAAAAGACTCAGGGTCTGCATATAAGGCTCTTCATGTAAAATGGGCTGCCCCTCCCTGCTCTAAATTCTTATATAATGCCTGACTGGACTGTTTTGGACCATGGCTTGATTCCCCTGCAGCTGTCAAATAAAGCATTTTAATTCCTCCAAAATTGGGAAGGTGGTTGGAGAGGTGGAGTGATATGGAAAGGCCACAATGCAACCCTAGGATTCAGCCACAGAAAGGGAAGTCAGGACAATGGAAGCTTCCTGCACTCTCTAGATTTACCACTACCAGCTGGGACCGGGTTATTGAACCCTGGAGATTGTTGGGACTGTGTCATAGCTTAAACCCAACAGGAGGTCAAGTGGCGGCCATGGAGCTGGAAAGCTATCCAGCAGGATGTCTTCCCAGTCTCCCCTAGAAAGAAGGGGGGAGGAGTTGTCATGTCCAGGGCCTGACTGGACTGTTTTGGACCATGACCTGGACCTGAGCTGTCAAGAAGCTACCCTGTTTTGTTGTTATTGTTATGTAATTTGTATTACTTTTGGTTAAAATGACATACAAATTGTATGTATTGTGATTATGTTACAGTATTGTTATCTGGTGATGACTCACTCAGTCCCACCTAAATAAACAAACACAGGGGGTCTTGAGCAGATAAAAAGTCTGATTGTTTACAGCAAATGGTGTAGGTAACACAATCACCAGGATAAGCTCATCAGATGTACAGGGTTTCCCAGTAAGCAAGGGCAGCCTATAATGTTAATTGGTCCCTCTACTTTGTATCTAAGGGTGGGGCTTACTGTGTGCCAGAAAATTGTATAAAATGTGACAATTAATAAAGGTATGTTGTATCTGGACTTACATAAAACAAGGTGTGTCTGTCACAATCTGCTTCTTCAAGGGGGCTTGATATGAACCTAGTTCAAACCTACCCCAGCAGAATTATGTAGTTCTTGTTCTCTGTGGCACAAAAGATGGCTTCTGAAGAGGGCAAGGCCCAAAAGGTACAGGAAGAGAATACTGGATACAGGCTACTAGTGGCCTCCTGCAAGACCACTCCCCAAGTAAGGATACAAAACACAGAAATAGTCTCACACTGTGGATATGTGAAAACTATAACTCAACCTTTATTGAATGACCAAAACAACATATTTATCCTCTCCCATACCACACCCTTGCGTACATTTGTGTATGTGTGATGTCAGCCCATCTGGCTTGCAACCTTGGGCTATCAAAATATTTGAGATCAAATTCACCAGATATCTATAGCTGGCTAGTGAAGAAACCTTTATGTTAAACTCAAGTGTTTGCTTCGGACTACTTGAAGTACATACATCTGTCTTGACCCAATGTCTGTATGTGTGAGTGTGCAATGATCTGCAGCTAACTTCTATGCAGAGCATTTTTACCAATTCCACATATGTTCTATATAACATTTTCCCTCTTATAATATATTATAATTAAGATACATAATAAACATGTACAGGCAACATATACCACACAATAACACATAATCCCAATGCAACAATGTCATGCTCCCTTGGCCATATTCATAAATTACTGGCAATATGAGTCCTTAAACAATTAAATCATGACAGTGTCATTCTGTGCATTAATCCTAATTCTTTATCTGTATTTAATTTTTTTATTAAGACAAACCGCAACATTTGTGACATTACATCATAGTTCCATTAGTAAAATCAAAAAGTACGTATTAAGTGAAAGTATTTAAAGCAAACGTGATATATATTAACAATAAAATTAATACATTTTATTAAGGTACTTTGTACTAAGGGATTATATGGTGTTCCTGATATCCTGGTCTGCTGAAGCAAGCTCCTGGGCGTGGTTCCTGTGTATGGCCCATCTTCTGCTATCAGAGGTGTACAAGGACCGCACCATTCTGCTGGATAGGTTTGAACCAAGTCCAATTGAAGTAGCAGATTGTGACACACACATTTCAACTCCCCCCACCTTAACAGTTAGTATGACTGGAACAAATAACAGAAACAGCTCATTTTTTGTTGCTGCAAAAATAAGTGCATACAGGGATGTTTAATTATTGGTATTTTGGGAACCTATACAGATAGCTAAACTGCAGGCAGTAATGAGGCAGGGATAACTGGGCTGTATACAAAGTATTATAAAGATGATGCATCAATTTTACAAATCTTATACTTAGTTTAGCAGTAATCTACTTAGATATGCAGAGAGGCATGGATACAGTTCCACAGTTCCAAGTTAATTTACTAGTCATGGTAATCAGCACAGCCAATAGATCCAGTCTGGCCGTGTGTTGTGGATATTCTGAGATAATAAAACATATCTCAAGTTGTACTAATACTGTAATAAAATGTATCCATGGTATTCATAACACATTCCATACATGCTTGTCTGTAGCCCTAACTCTTAATCTTCTCTGGCCTTTTCCTTCTTATCTTCCAGGATTTTACTTTAAAAGGGAAAATATGTTAATGTGTCATGATGTTCCTACAGCAGTATCAATATTCTGGCTGTGGTTGGAGATAACGGTATTGCTGCCTTTGCATACTTACAGCCTTATTAAATTGCGATTCAGTAAATATAAAAGGGCTCTATTTAAGCACACAGCATATTTTATTTACAGAAGTTTTTAGTTAGTGAAGACCTTGCTTTTGGATAGAAGTTCACTAACTAAAAACTTCTGTAAAAAAATATGCTCTGTGCTTATATAGAGCCCTTTTAAATTTACCGAATCACAATTTAATAAGGCTGGTAATCGCCATGTAGGATGTTTTGCACATAGAGCAGGGAGCGTATCACACATAGCAAGAACTCGCAAAGGGTTACATGTTAGGGTTTGTTACTTGCAGCTAGTACTAGCAACGTTAGGGCCTGTGTGGGATTTGTATTTATAATATTTCGTATAGTAGCCATGCAATCGAGCGTTTGATCTGTAAAATTAGCTTACCTTAGCAATGGCACAAGCTTGTTATCTGACCATTGTCCATTAAGAAACAATATGTTAATTTAGTATGCATAAAATGTATAGGCTTAAAGAGGCTCTCTAATACGTTCTTCTTTTCCATGAAGGCAGGAAAAAAAAGAGCAATTAGTGTACTAAAGCAAAAAAAGTTAAGATTGGTTGAAGGTGACTAAACTCACCTTAAGACATTTTTAAGTTTAATGGATTATGAGTGCATCTTATAGAGTTGAATCAGTAGTGTATAACATTTTTTTGCAAGAACAAATACCAAAATAAACATTATTAAACGTACCCAAAAGTTTGCTAAATCTCTTGAGTTTTCAAGCAGAGTTAACAACCCTAGAAATCCCTTCTAAAATTAGCATATAATTCATAATTTGTTTTGGTCAATCACAGGCAGCTAATACGTTGTATCGATCTGTGATAGCAGTTTTTGCAGGAAGGCATTGTGTGATGTGTAGTCCCCTGCACAAGGAAGCAAAGAGGAGCCAGACATTGCTCTTTAGATCTCTGCATTGTGCTGCTGATGGCTTGAAGGTTAGTAAAGAGTTAAAATCCATACCAAAATGCAGTGTTTCTATTGGTAGATACACTGTGCCTATGTAAGCAGCTCTGGGGGTGTAGAAAACAAGTTTTATTTTTAAATAAAATAAGTCTATATGTGTATAGAATGAGTCAATGTAATATGTGTGTCTAATATAAGCAGCATGTGTTAGATTAACAAAAGTAAAAAGAGTGAAACTTAGATATACCTGTAAAGATGTCCAACAAGAACGACTGGGATTTGCATGATATAATGAGGATCTAATGCTCACTGTAAAGGAGAACTGGCACACTGTGATGAAATTACTTGGACCAGGCTTACCTGATGGACAGTTTTTGGATTTGTTTACAATTATCAAATGCTTGTTTTTTCTTTAGTAAATGGTTTACTCTATTTTATTTAGGTGATTTTGTATTTTTTGTCTAGTAATAAGCACATTAAGCAAAGTGCATATTCCAAAACATTATTGAACTAATTTATGTTTAGGTGGTAATACCATAAAGTCAGCAATAAAAACTCAGCAGTTGTGTTTTATAATTATTTTACATGTGTATACGTAATATATTTTCCATGTTTTTGTAGTATTTAATCGTTGCTGCAGAAGTGTACTTTGGAGTAGTAATTATATCCTGTTCATTATACATCACATTATAAATGTAAACAAATATAAATATATATGAACTCATTTATAATTAAGTAACTCATATACTGTTTACTTTTAACTAAATTCTTTTTAAATTAAGTGGATTAGTCCCAAAATAGCTTGCACATTTAATATATTTGATTGTGTCATTTCTACTAAGACAATATTCACCAGCACCCTGTTTATATTTTTTAGATTTGGTTAGGGTCATTAGGATGCCTAAGTATTTTTAAGTATATAATAAAATAAAAAAGAGCAGATATGTTAGTAGTTATTACTTATACATCACTCATGATAAACACTCCTTGAACCACTGAATATTTTTGGATTTTAGGCAATATTTTATATTTACGTGGTCAAACAAAATAGAGCCTCTTAGTTCAATACCACGCAGTTTGGACACACAGGTTTAGACCATGGACCATGTTAAAGGACCACTGTGGTCATTTATTTTTCTAAGTGGTCTTTTGAACAACAAAAAAATGTTTTTCAGGAAAATATTTTTAGAAATTAAAAAAATAAATAAATACAGCCTTTACATTTTTCATATTTAACTATTCTTTACTGTCTTCTTCTTTCATCTTCTGTCTCAGCACGGTGGATTATTTAAACTAGATGCCAAATACCTATTAGGCAGATACAAACCAACCTTCCTATGTATTCAGTGTCCTCAGAAAGTAGATTAGTTAAATGGTAAATTCTGCATCAGCATAATTGCATAGAAACGTAATAAATTCAAGGCTGTATTGATATTTTTTACATTCAAAAAACATGATTCCTATTTTCATCAGTATCACTATGGCCTTATGTTTTGGGGCTATTCACCACACCACCCACTTTCCCACATTTCCCATGTAGCAATATAATTCCCCTACCAATTTTCAAAGGGGGCGGTATGTCCTCTATGGTGGCTCAATGCACCAGGATCCAGGCCCTGGTTTGTTTTACCGTATATACTCGAGTATAAGCCGAGTTTTTTTAGCCCTTTTTTAAGGCTAAAAAGGGCTCCCTCGGCTTATACTCGAGACACTCTCCCCCCGTGTCTCTCTAACCCCTCCGTGTCCATCTAACCCCCCCGTGTCTCTCTAACCCCCCCGTGTCTCTCTAACCCCGTGTCTCTCTAACCCCCGTGTCTCTTTCCCTCCCCCCTCCTCATCCTCTACTCCCCTCCTCATTCTAATCCCCCCTCCTCATTCTAACCCCCCTCCTCACTTTATACCTCTAATTACCTCCCCCTCTCCCTTTCCCCTCACTTACCTTCATCTGCAGCTTCTCCTCCGGCCTCCGCTCCTTCCTGCGTTGGCACCCGGTATATGGCGCGCATGTGATGTCACATCATTAGCATATACCGGGTGCCAACGCAGGAAGGAGCAGAGGCCGGAGGAGAAGCTGCAGATGAAGGTAAGTAAGGGGAAAGGGAGAGGGGGAGGTATTTAGAGGGGTAGAATGAGGAGGGGGGGTTGAGGATGAGGAGGGAGGTTGAGGAGAGAGGTTGAGGATGAGGAGGGGGATTGAGGTGTAGGAGGGAGGGTTTAGGATGGGGGGTTGAGGATGAGGAGGGAGATTGAGAATGAGGAGGGAGATTGAGGTTGAGGATGAGAAGGGAGGTTGAGGAGGAAGAGGGAGGTTGAGGATGAGGAGGGGGGTTGAGGTTGAGGAGAGAGGTTGAGGAGGGGGTTGAGGATGAGGAGGGAGGTTGAAGATGAGGAGGAGGGTTGAGGAGGGAGGTTGAGAATGAGGAGGGAGGTTGAGAATGAGGGGGGAGGTTGAGAATGAGGAGGGGGGTTGGGGAGGGAGGTTGAGAATGAGGAGGAGGGTGATAAGGGAGGGGGGATAGACACAGGGAAGGGAGAGGGGGGAAGAGACACAGGGAAGGGAGGGGGAAGAGACACAGGGAAGGGAGAGGGGGAAGAGACACAGGGAAGGGGGAGGGGTGAAGACACAGGGGAGGGAGAGGGGTGAAGAGATACAGGGGAGAGAGAGGGGAGACACAAGAAAAGGGTACACAAGAGGGGGACACAGAGGGCACAAGAGGGACACAGGGGGCAGCACATTTCCCACCCTCGGCTTATACTCGAGTCACTCATTTTTCCCAGTATTTTGTGGTAAAATAAGTGCCTCGGCTTATACTCGGGTCGGCTTATACTCGAGTATATACGGTAATCTTGGCACATATATCAAGTAAAGAGTAACATTTGTATTGCATTATATACTAGGAAATTGCACGTCAAAAATGACTGGAAGAAAATTGTAAGGCTGTCAATGCAGTTTGCCACACAATGTGAGGCTTTTGCTCCTCTGAGCACCTTTGACGCTCATTGCGAGCCTCTCCCCCATGTGCTTCAACTTTCCTGCTTTGCACTGATCACCTTCTGTGCTCACAAGCCCCACACTGACTGCCTTTGACGCTCATTGCGGGGATCGCAATGAGCGCCTTTAGCGTTCATTGCAAGCCTCTCCAGCTTGCGGTGCTCATTGCGAGCCCCGCTATTAGAGCCATTGGTGCTCATTGCGAGCCTTTCCTCCCGCTCATTGCAGGGTTCGTTAACTTGCAAGTTTTGTTCTTGGGAATGCCATGTGTCTCTTTCCACCATCTCCCCCTGTCCCTTCCCTGTGTGTTTCTCCTCTGTGTGTCTGCTGTATGTTTGCGTGTTACTCGCTGACTGCTGTTGTTTTTATATTCAAAGTCCCGTGTGTCTTGCGTTGTTGATGTAAGTGTTACTGTCTTTGCCATCGTGTTTTTTCTAAGTCCCGTGTGCCTGGCTTTGTTCAGCCTCGTTTTCATCCAGTTTCAGAATTTTTAAGTTTTTTGGCCACCATTTTTCTCCTTGCTTAGCCAATTTTGGATTGACTAAAAATGCCAAATATGGCTTAAATTCGCTTGCAACCTCACTCCCAGGCTTTCTGGCTCTCCCCCTGGGTTTTTACAGTTAAGCTCTTGGCTCACAGTCGCGACCCTTGCAAGTCCTGCGTCCTTTGGCGCTCAATGCAGCCTAGGTCCCGCTTCAACGGCTTGCCTCGCTTTGCGAGGCTCACAAGTGTGTTACCAACATCACAAAAGTCACCAATATTGCAAGATCCACAACTATATATGTGATAACTTTATTAACTAAGGGCCTCATTCAATTGCGATTTCGCCAACTGTATGGTGCTCTATATAAGCACAGAGCATATTTTTTTCACTGAACTTTTTAGTTAGTGAGGACCTTGCTTTTGGATAGAAGATCACAAACTAAAAACTTCTGTAAAAAAAATATGCTGTGTGCTTATATAGAGCCCTATTCAGTTGGCCAAATCGCAATTGAATGAGGCCCTAATTGTCTATGATAACAACAAATATTACAACTATGTTTTTGCCAATACTTTTTTTCATATAAAAAGATGGAATAAGAAAAACAGAGGCTATTTTATATTTTTGACCACAGTATCCCTTTAATTGCTCCTTTTTTTAGACTTTCTTTGTGGTTTGAAAACTATCACTGAAATTACATTTATCTTTATGTCAGTAAAAAACCTGCACTTTTTTTAACTTTATTTTTTATTCATTTATTTAAACTAATGATACATGTCCTGTGTATATGTATATGGTTTAACAAAAAGCCAGGCTTCTAGTAGACTCCATGTTGGCTCAAGATGACAGTATTATTTCTCCATCTTTTTCTTAACCCAGCTGCTGTGTAGGCAATAAATCACAGCTCACATTGATAGCACATTTTTCTCGGCATTGAGAAAAAGGATTTGAATGTGGATTCTGGCATGAGTTGATTGTTTTTTGTTTTGTTTGTCAGTTAAAAACCCGAATAGCGCTACATTAAATTATTATTTTGCATGGGAAAAAGATGTTCCCTTTTAGCTTAACAGATGTGCATGCCCATTACTATCTGATAAAAACACATAACTTATGATTTACAGCGTATTTGATGGAAGTTTGGCCATGCAAATGAGAGAAGAATTTGGCAATTGACAGCACTTTTAAGTAAAAATAGTTGTTTGATTAAGAATTGTGTTCCTAGTTCTAAAGTTGCTGCCAAGAACATTTGCTCCTTTCTACTCAAGTAAAGGAACAAAAAATATAGTTGCTAGGATTCTGCAATAGATAAATTCAATAAACATTAAGAAAATACAGGGTACACATATAAATTGGGAAGAAAAGCTGTCTGTGAATTCAGTCAAGAAGCAAAAATGCAGGTTAATTCTCCTTGGCTGAGACCGGCTGATATGATGGCGGATTCATTCCCATCATTTATTTACTGATAACAGTAGTTCTCTGTATGGAAAACGCTAGCAGAATGCAATTAGACTTGAACATTGCAGGAAACATGTGCTGGTGATATATGGGTTTCTTTACCCAGTTATATTGCTATAAATGATGTCCAGTTAACTTTAAACTAGAGTCTTTAGCTTAAAGAATACTTTGCTGAATCTGTCTGGCAGAATAAATAAAATCTCTGCTAGTACTAGACGTATGTAGCATGATCTAACACCCATAGGCTTAATTATGAAGCAACGTTTTCCCTTTATATACACTACCCCCCAAAAGTGGGTACACCCCTCACATTTTTGTAAATATTTTATTAAATCTTTTCATGTGACAACACTGAAGAAATGACACCCTGCTATAATGTAAAGTAGTAAGTGTACAGCCTGTATAACAGTGTAAATTTGCTGTCCCCTCAAAATAACTCAACACACAACAAATACAAACAACAAACACATAAAAAGGTTACTCACAGCAAGGGGGGCACCGAGGACCTCTGCAAGTGAAGTTACACCTCCATTTAACCACAAATTTCGGAGTTTAGAGACCCGAAAATCACCTAAGCGAGAGAAAAAATGGCCGCTGAACAAAACGAAAACGAGGCTAAAGGTCCCTAAACACGCAAAACACTACAATAAACACGCAAAACACCACCAAACAGCTACGGATATTCCGAAAAAGCCCACCAAACAGCTAGGGATATTCAGAAAAAATCGCACAACATAGAAAATGAATATTACGAAAAACTTGCACGACAGAAAACGAACGACGCTACATCAGCCACATTATATACACCAAACACCCTTAGCTCACTTACAATTTCATTGCCGTCATTTTTTGACGGGCAATTCGCTAGTATGTTATAATTGTGATTGCGGTAATTGTGGCAAGTTTAGCATGGTTCCCAAGATTTGCAAAGTGGATATTCCACAGGACAAACAACTTTTTTAGACTTTAGATCATTCATGTCCCTGAATACAAAAAAATCTAATTTTTAATATAGGATCTTTTAATGTATTATAGAAAGTAAATGATCACCATGTAAACACACCCTATAACACATGCTCATGGAGATCAAGGAAAGTGACTACAGATGATGATGCCTGGTTAGTCCAACCACTTTACTACACAAATAAACAAAAATCAGTAGGTGGATGTAGACAGCAGTAGAGCTTTACTGCACAGCATAAAATAGGTCAATCACATTTTATGTTATAATAATTGTAACCATCAATTACACTATTTCTCAGTGTAAATATGGGATTTCAGAGTCTTTTTGGATAAATGTGCCAAAACAAAAAAAGTACCTAGTGAAGGTCTCTCATTTATTTCACTTCTCTCTCTCGGCCTTTATGTAAGAGACCCACAGATTATGAACAGGTTTATAGAAAGCTGTATGTTTTGTAGGTAGCTGTAGCAGTGACAGATGACCTTGTCTGAGTTTCTTTAGAGAATTTGCATTCAAACACTGTAAGAGACTGAGTCCCCACCACACAAACATAGCCATGTTGATACTAACTATCCTTTGCAATAAATTAGAGAATACAGAAAATAATGGGCATGCATTGCTAAACGCGCTGTAGAGTATATTATTTTGCCTTTAGCTTTGAAGGCTTAGCAAGTGCTATTATCCCATGATTTAAATTGGATTAGCTTAATGCATACAGATGGCAATGCCGTGTGCCTGGTACAGCTGTCAGTTGTATCCTCTGAGGAAATGAAAACGAAAATGTTATCTTTTTACCTGTAACCAATAGCAAGGTTGCACAATGGAAAGGTGAGATTTGAGGTCTGCTTAACATATTCTGATTTGCATAAAATTAGATTTATTCCTTTTTATTTTCTTTAAAAAATCAGTGCTTCCAATACTATGCATTCAAATGGAAATTCAATCATCTGAGTTATTCCTCAAAGTGCACTGTCCATTAGCACTTGAAATGCTCTGATCAGAGGGTCCCTGTCTTTGTTGAATGGCACAAGGCACCAAAAAGAATTATTCATCTACTTTTCCTTTGTTGTTTACCTAATTTAATGGACTCGCTTTGTGCTGGATGAAGGAGGAGAGAGGATAATTGCATTAGCAAAACTATAAGCAGTGCCATGCCAATAGGTAGCAGAGTATATAGAAATGAGACTCTCACATCTCTGCTTGAAAGTTTAATTATTAGAATGCATTGCACTCAGTATGACTTACTTTTATAATTAAGAGAAAGTCTCTGAAAACTACAGACCCGTGACAGGACACAACGAAATCCCAAAGTACATAGGCCCCCATTCAATTGAGGTTTCAGCAGATCCGGAGGCCTATAGGTGAGGTCGCAAACTACTTTGCTATTCATTGGCGCCTTTTTGCGAGCTCGGAACATCTTCCGAGTTACGGGCTTGAAAAAATGGCGATGGTTAACCTCACAACTTACAGCTTCCAGAAACCTTTGATCTTTCACTTTTGCGAGGCTAAAATCGCAAATCACTTTCAATTGCTCAATTTCCCCAAGCCCGCAAATGTTTTCACACCAGTAAATGGCAAATGAAGGAGAAAATCCTACAAGTGCTAGAGAGGACCTGCAAGGGGGTTAAACACCTATTCATAGCACTGTAAATGCAAATAAAAAATCAATGCTGAACTGTAAATAACGGGGAAAGTGATGATAGCCATTAGAATTAATTGCACAACAGTCTCAAGCCCGCAAATCGGCAAGAAATAAGATTTATTTTTATGTTTCATTTCGGGGTTAAATCGATCTTGCTTATCAATGAGTTAGTACATATCTGGCGACCCATATGGACTAGAACAGACTACTAGAATACTGTATAAGGGGAGACATTATAGTGTTTTCTTTCCGTTTGCATCGCTCAATCGTGTCCTACTCTCTGTGATCTCATGGATCGCAACTCACCATGCTGATCAACTTGGTGTTCATGACAGAGATACTGGATAGGGTTGCCAGTTCCTTATTAATGGGCGTCAGCATATGGCTCCTGGTATTGCTCCAATCCAAGTACTGACCAGGCCCACCCCCACATGCCAGTACTCCTTCCTAATCAGTGCACAAGGGGCAAAGCAGCGGAAGAAGTATATTGACTTTATGCTATAAATGTTTCTTAGCATGTGTATGAACAGTGTCTATTGCTCATAGTTGAAGTAATGCATCAATATAGCCATAAAATCCCAGGAATAAATGTGTAAATTAGACTGATTATTCCAAGATGGCTCTTATAATTTAACACTTGTATTAGCATTTTTACAAGGATTTTTTTTTTTTTAAAGATCACACATTTCTTAATAATATATATATTCAACAAAAGCTAATAGTTCCTCTAGATGTTTTATGGCACCAGGTGTATGTGCCAGTAGCAACAAAACCTGATACACCGAGCGAAGATCCAAGGTGGGAATAACCATAATGCATATACCTTTTGGGAACCATCAGCCTTATTAAATTTTGATTCGGCTATTTGAAAAGGGCTCTATTTAAGCACAGAGCATATTTTTTTACAGAAGTTTTTAGTTAGTGAAGACCTTGTTTTTGGATAGAAGTTCACTAACTAAAAACTTCTGTAAAAAAATATGCTCTGTACTTATATAGAGCCCTATTCAATTGGTCGAATCACAATTTAATAAGGCTGCATATCTCTAAGCTGCTACAACAAACAATATATGTATTTTTATTGGTATGCTGATTTCTTATACAATTACACCTTCTCCAGTTCATAGCTTTAAACGGACAATAGTGGTCAATTAATTTGTTATTGATAAACTTGTATGGTTATCACAAACATAGTAATAATATGATGTGAAATGCATAAGTTGCAATAGAGAATCTTATAAGTAAAATTAAGCCTTGGTATTAGGCTCTGGTAGTAAGTGAAGGGTAGAGCAATCAAAAGGATTATGGTTAAAGATGGGGTATTAATAGGAGTAGAAGGAGAATAAGACTATAATTAGGGTCAGGATTTTGATGTCATGATCTAATTTCTGGTCAAAATACTAATTAAGGCCATTCAATTTACATCAGTAAGGTTCAATTATGTGTCAACTGGATGTGTTAATGTGAACATATACCAGATTACATCTAGATTAAAAATAGCTACATGCAAATACCTAATACACACATTTTTTATTAAACGTATTGCTAACATTTATTTAAAAATCCACTTTAATGGACCACTGGTTATGGTTCCATAGAGTTCCAGATCCCTTATTTCCAACTGGAAGAAACATTTGTAGGGATGTTCTTCCATATGGCAGATCTATAGATTGGTTCAGTGGTGTGTTTCTACCTAGGCATACAAGGCCCAGTACTAGGGCGGCATATTTTCAAGGAGCAACAGCATGCCTCAAATTGCCAATATAATGCTATGGAAAAGTGTGTCAGTGTGCACAGGAATGTCTCTGTCCAAGTAGTAGTAGTATTAAATAATAAGTGGGGGAGGGCACAGATCTGGGTGGGCCTAGTGCAGCATAAAACCTAAATAGGATCCGGGATCTGTCAGCTGGTCCCCTCATCTTTTTTTTATATGCATTCCAGAAAGCAGATCCTGAAATGAACTGGGCAAAGTACATTTGTGACTGACCATTTGCCACCTAATTCAGTGTAGTTGGTATGTTGCTTGGTAGTACCTATCTATACATGTAAGGTTAATAGCATCACTTCCTAAATATATTCCTTGGAGTCTTTATATTGGGTAGATTTGACTTACCATAATTATGACATTTCACAAACTAGCACACGTCAAGTGGTTCATATTGACTGATCATGTGATGAAGTACAACCATAAAAATACATTGGAGAATTTACAAGGCATTGCTGGTGTATCCACCATAGCCCTCTTTAGATCATGATCCAGCGTCTCAGTTCATCCTGCAATTTACTAAATCCTTTCTCCCCTGCAACAATTAGCTCATTGAGAGTCTATGGTGAGTTATTGTTAATGGGTGTTTAATGGGTGAGTTATGGGCATGTTCCATGCAGCATACTGTGAAAAAAATAACTTCTCAGAATTTACTATACACTAGATCATTTTAACTACACGAGATTCTGATATTCAGCATGGTGTGTTTCAGCCCAATGATAGCACTATTTTTTATATTTAAATAAAATAATATTACCAAGATTCAGCCTTTAACATACATCATACGCTGCTAAATATAAACCTATAACCATGGGATTGAAACACTGGATGCTAAATATGGACCCCCATGGGTCCATTTTCAGCCAGCTAGTGAAGCTTACATTCTCTTCACTGACTCTTTCAGTAGCCATTAACAATTAATGATGCACAATGTTTACTGTAGGTAAAGCCTTGTCTTTGGCTTATCTACATATATGATTCTTATTAATCTCTAGATTATTATTTTATCACCAACCAATTGGTTATTATAGGGAGACAATATATATGCCTGATTTCTACAGGCTTTACCTACTAGTTGGTGTTATAAATTGACAATCATAAAAACGATGGAGAGAGAAAGAGCACTTTCAACCCCCCCCTTCCCCAATTTTATAATGTTATACAAACAACTTGTATAACATAATCTAGATGTGTACAACCTGTTATGTCTCTACTCCTAAAAAAAATTAACTGGAAAAAAACTGATAGGTGAAATTACCCCAAAGGAAAGCAAAAGTTACTCCGACATATGAGAGATTAATTTAGATAAAGGCACCAATATAAAATACAGTAAAACATACATTTTAAGGGATACATTTAGATACAATATACAAAGCTAAAAAACAATGATTACGAAATATTTAAGTACAGACAATTTGCTGTCACTAACCAGGTATTGATGTATGGAAATAGACACTATCATCCTTGAGAGTGCTCCAAATAGTTTAGCAGTTATACAATATAATCATATAAGAGTAAGCAAGGAGCTTAGCAATACGAAACAGCAATAATTAGTAAGGTGAAGAGTATAGCAACCTGAGATAGGTCTATAGGATGTGCAAGTATCACAAAGTTAAAATGATATAATTTGGCAAAAAATCTTAGTGTAAATAGCAAGATCAGTGGGACACCACATTGAATTTGCATAAGTATTGCAATTAATATAAATACAAAAAAATTGTATACAATACAAAATACTTATTTCCACAAAAAATCCTTAAAGCTGTGTGGAATAAATTGACATTGGGCTCAAATCCTTACAGGCCCTAACGGAGCAGTGGTTTGCTAACCTGCTACTTACCCCAAGATAAAGATACAATGTACGCTACACTCACCTCCTATCACTTATTTATGTGGTTGAATCGGAACAGCAAAAAATGATGTTAACTTGCCTGTAAATTTCCTACAGACACTGTTGTAGCAGAGGTTTAGGGACCTGCTACTTGACCCTAAGATAAAAAAAAAATTGTTTAACTACACTCACCTCCTACTGCTAAATCACATAGATCAAAGCAAAAATATACAGTGCTGACCTGTACATGTAAATAAACAAAAATTGATCATAGCTCAGTGCCGCTAGCTCTTTGGTGAGCCCGCTGATGACATCATCAGTTGGCAAAAGCAACCGGAACTGGCATGACGTACGTGTTTCGCATAGGCTTCAACAGAGACCAGACCTCGGGTGTAGAAGGAGCCTCTTAAATAGGGTAGGCATTCAATTGATTGATTGTTAACCATTATCTTTCTGTTTCTATTGCAGGTGCTGACTTGGTCAAATGCAAGGTATCTGCCAACAGGGAATGTGGCTCCCACAGGCTGATACCAATCACACACCCAGCAACAACGCCTGCAACTGCACACAGACTGACTGGAGCACTTTCATTTTGAATCTTACTATTTTAAATAAAGAAAAATTCAAATAACATTTCTGAAAAACTCCCACCCTCATCTATGCAGATTGTCACAGCTAGTCATTTAAATATGTTTCTGTTTATTCCTAAATATAATAAGTGGTGTGATCATTACTATGTATAGCCATACAAACAGGTCAGCTAATTCAGACTTGGAGCCAGATTCCTTGTGTCATCTCAAGTATAACTAGTTCTCTTCTTGTATGATTACTTCATGGAGAAAGAGAGAAGTAGTTTGATAGTGGCTTTATTAGGTTAGCTCTCAACAACTCACTCACGCTGTGCATCCTATGCCTCAGGCACCTTATATTAAAATATAATCTCCTCAGGGCCTGCACTCATTATCACTGCAAAGCATCCTTCTTAAGATGGTGCATCCACTGCTGGTGCTATCATATGTATTCTTATTACTGATTTCTTTTCAGTTTTGTTTCTCTTTAAAGTGCAAATTACAAAGTACTAAAAATGTAGAGAGAAATAAATCTGGATATTATCTATGCATTGCTTTCTAAATATAATTATCCTGTTCTGAATGTATTCTGTGTCATGTGACAGAGGATTGAGGGGTGATGTGAATGTTTGATGTTTGTCTCATCACTAAGATAACAAAGCATATAAAGCAGTCGATGCATATTTGTCACAGTCCTTGCTGGTCATCATCAGACTGAATCCTGTCTATGGCTGCCACCGGATACAAGCACATCTCCAACTCTCCAAGGCAATTATCATTTTCATCACACAGTTTAAAAAGATTGAGAGCATCCGTCCATGTGTGAACCAGATCTAAATCTCATCACACAAACCTCGCATCTCCTTTAGAATAGATTTCTGTCACAACCATTTTTACCGCATCCAATGTTTGTCAGCCGGCGCTCAAATACATTTTTTTTTCTTACACAAAGGGAAGACAAAGTCAAATAATCTTCAAACTTGGTAATTCGGTCTGAAATGTATTTCATACCTCAATGCCTTTCAAGAAACTGCTGATAAAATCACCTGCACTCAGAGCATTGTTATTATTATTATTGATTATTACTCTTTACTTAGCAATGATTGCTGAATTGTGTTTTATTTTATGATTGTGAGTTGTTAGTTAATAATTTAGAAGAATCTAAAAATAAATGCTATTCAAAATGTTAGTTAGCTATCAGTTCTCATTAGCTATGCATTTAATCTGATCACATTCTCACTCAGTTTGGGGTTTTTAAGCATTAACAATATTGCTATTATATTATACTAGAGAATTGCCCGTCAAAAAATGACGGCAATGAAATTGTAAGGTTGCTAATGCTGTTTGGTGTATAATAATGAAATATATAATACATTATTAAATGAATATACTTTACCTATTTTGAAGCATTGTGTTGAAGAGCTGGCAATCTGTTTTGATGTTGCTGCAGCATTAGTGGTGTGAAGCTGCTGTGTAAGCGTGATGAATGTGTGCAGTGTAATAGTGTGCGTGCGCGAGACCAAAACGTTAGCGTAGCTGTGTACTTCCGCATTAAAATGGCGGCAAATGTGTGGTATGCGTCTGTAGCGGAATATCCGTAGGTGTTTTGTGGTGTTTCGCGTGTTTCTTGTGGTGTATTGCGTGTTTAGAGTGCTGTAGCCTCGTTTTCGTTTTATTCGGCGGCCATTTCTTCTCTCGCTTAGAGAATTTTCGAGTGTCTTAACTCTTTTATTTTCAGTTAAATTAAGGTGTAACTTCATTTTTTGAGGTCCTGGATGCTCCCTCTTGCTGTAGGTAAGCTTTTTATGTATGTGTTGTGTGTATTTATTGTGTTTTTCATTTTTTCCTGTCCGCGGGTTGCGGCAGATTTTTGCGAGGTCGTAATGAGTGGTAACGTGTCTCGTATGTTGTTTGCGTTGCTGTGTCGCAGTTGCTGTGTCGTGTTGTTTGCGTTACGACGTAAAGTTTGCGAGGGTCGCAGTTGCTGGCAAGCAGCTTTGCAAGGGCCTCAGTTGCTGGCAAGGAGCGCCTTTGGCGATCCTTGCCAGCAACTGCGACCCTCGCAAACTTTACATCGCAACGCAAACAACAAACGAGACACGTTACCACTCATGACGACCTCGCAAAAATCGCTTTGCGAGGGCCTCAGTTGCTGGCAAGGAGCGCCTTTGCTCGCTACGAGAGCCCGCAAGCATTAGCAACAACTCGTATGCTCCCAACTATATATGTGATAGTCTCCAAAATTACTATGAACAATACATGGAATACACAAAGTGAAAAGCTACACACAAGCAGATGTGTTGCAGGATAACAAGTAACAATAAACACTCATTCATGTGAGAATCTTTTTGATAAACACCTTCTGATTTTACCACCACCACTACAGTCTACTGTCCCTTTTTTGTTAATTGCCCACCCCATGGCTGAGGCGTGGGATAGTTGCAGTGGTGTTTATCACCTTTGAACAAATGTTTCTTTAAATTACCCCAATTGTGGCATGGAAGTGAAAATGCCAGTGATTGGAGACATCAGCATTTAGTTCCCCCTTCAGCTTCTAATGTGGACATGGTGTAATTTGGGACAATCATTGGATCTGCCCATATCGTCTTTCGTTCTGTTGATTGTTGCACAGTGGACTCAATGCTTCAGAGACTTAGCTTAGTGATTAAAGTGAATAATATCTGATTAACAAAGTGTATTTTTGTTTTTTTTATTTCCATTGGAGTTGTAGATTCAGCATTTCTCAAAACGTGTTTTTCTGGATAGTTTGTTGTCCCTTAGAACAGGGGTCTCCAAACTCGGTCCTGGAGGGCTGCGCCTATGCCTGGATTTGAATTGTTTTTTTTCTGTGCACAGATGAGTCAATCAGGATGACTGAAGAAGCAATAGTCTCACCTGCTTGCAGCAAGGATATCTACAAATCTAGGCCTGGGTGTGGCCCTCCAGGACTGAGTCTACCTCTGCCTTAGAACATAATCCATTCTCTTTGTGGTAAGTGCGATTTATTCCTAAACTCCGTAGGTGACCATTTTGTTTTTTTTTATAAGGATATCTGCTACTATGGAAATTTTCTGTCTGATCCACCAAGATAATTGAGAGTTGTTTTCACTTGTGGATTCTTTATGGGATAGCCATAATGGAGTGAGCCAAGATCTCATCTCTAACAAATGCATTCTATTATTGACTTGTTTCCACAAAATAAGGGAGTGTGAAATACTTTGAGGAAGACTTTTCATACTAAATTTGTGAGTTAGGCTTAGCCAGATCACATGTTGTATTAAGATTTGAGTATATAACTTTCACTTTCTACCCATCTAGGAGGTGTTTCTTTGGTGAGCCATTTAGACCATTTAGTCATACAGGTCTTGTTGTTTTGTAGTATATTAGCAGTTCTGGTGTTGCAAGACTGCCTCTATTTTGTTAGGCTATCATAGATGCTTTTTTTGTGGTTCCAAATAAAGTGGAGGACTGCTCCTTGTAGTTTCAAAATATATATATTTTTTTATTGCTGTCGGAATTGTTCTGAAGAGATACATCAGCTTGGAAAGTGTGTTCATCTTTACAGCATGTATTTTGCCCAGTCATTTAGGTATTTTTTAAGCATATTTGGGTAATTTTCACTATAGATTAGATTGGTTTGTTTGGGTATATAGATACCCAAATATTTGATGTGGTGTTGTAACCATTTGAAGGAGAAATTCAGAGATAATAATGTTTCTTTGCTTTGGTAGTGATATATTTAGTGCTTCACTTGTATCAGTGTTTCTAATTTCTCCAACATTTTTAGCATATTAGAGAGGCTGTTTAGTGACTTTGTGATTGATAGCAGGATGTTGTTTGCAAAAAGACTCAATTTATATTATGTGTCCACAATTTCAATTCCTTTGATGTTTGGGCACTATCTTATAGTTATAGCTATAGGTTCTATGCATAGAGCAAAGATCAACCGTGATAGGGAGCAACCTTGTCTTGTCCCCCTTGAGATCTTAAATGGCTGAGAGTGAAAGGCTTGGTAGGAAATGTATGCTTTTGAAACAGAATAGAGTGTCATAATGCTTTTCAAGAAATTATCACTTAGGCCAAATTTGTGCAAGGTTTCATACATATAGGCCCAATCTATCCTATCAAAAGCTTTCTCTGCGTCTAGCGATAGCAGAATCAATGGCTCGTCTGGATCATAAGTGGGAGTAAATGTGCCAATCCATTTGAAGGAATTTTTGAATATAATTTCATATCACTGTTTATTAATGAAATGGGCCTATAACATTGGATTGGGTAAAGTCTTTATCCACCTTATGTAAAACAATCATTTTCGCTTCTAGAAATTCTGCTTTTATTTATTTACATTGCATAAAATCGTTAAATAAAGTTTTGAGATGGGGCAAGAGTATAGCCAAAAATTGGGTGTAATAATAATTTGTAAATCAATGCCAGGAGCTTTGTGAGGTTTGACAACTTTTATTGCTGTGTTAATTTCTTCAATTGTGATAGAGACATTAAGAGAATCTAGTAGTTCTTTGTCTGTTTGAGCAAAATTGATTTCTGATAGAGACACACAGCTCGCCAGGTAATATGCGAGGGCAGCACCTCCAGGCATTGGCTAGCAGATCATGGAGAGGGGGTGGCTAGCAGGGCATGGAGAGGGGGTGGCTAGCAGGGCGCAGAGGTACTGGTTAGCATGGCATGGAGAGGGACTGGATATCAGGGAATAGAGTGGATCTGCTAGCAGGGCATGGTTGTGATCTGGCAATATATACATGGGGCCATCTTATAGACAGAAAAAATTGTTAATTTGCTGTGAGCAATGTCTAATTCAGGATACTAAACAAGAGCAAACAGCCTGTGACCCTGCACTGAGCAAGAGGGAGAAAAAGGTCAAAGATTCAACCATGGCAGAAAATATAATAAAACATTTAAATAATTTCAGTGAAATTTAACTAAATTAGTTTATTTTCAACATGGTGGTTTACTATGATTTCACAATGTCCCTTTAAACTCTGGAACAAAAAATGTTGTAGTAAACTGCTCTTTTAAATGCTTTTGCCTGGATCATTCTAGCCAAATGTGAGTTCCAGATTCATCTAACATTAATTTTAAATGTATATACTTTCAGTGGTCCTTTAAGTACATGACAGAACAAAAAATAGTTCCAAATATTTCTAAACTTTGCTTTCTTTAATTTAATTTACGCCAGAATGAACATAAAATAACATGCTGGTGCATTTATCAATCCATCTTATCCTGGCACATGCAGCCAATAAAGTACAATGTTGTTCTAATTGAAGATTAAGGATAATGGAATTTGGCCGCAGTCTTTTTAACATATGATCTTGATTGGTCCGTAACCAAGCACAGACATATCTGTCCAAGCCCATGTAAATGATCTAATCAGCGATCTGTGGTCTCTTAACAGAGTCTAATTTTCTGATGACTGTGAAAGTTTGCTGATTATCGTGTGACTTCACTGACATGCTCCTGCTGTCCAAGAAATGAATATTATGATTAAGGTATAGTTACTCCTTGATGTTATGCATTAGGTAAAATGAGGCATGATGAATAATTGAATGCTGGCAGAACGTGGATAATGAAGCATTAAAAATAGCAAGAAGTAAAAAAATGCATTAGAAAATAATAGTAATTCAATTCACTAAGCACTGTGTAATTGATTCGAAAAAAAAATTGCAAAAGAATAAACAGGTTTAATCTTGTGCCAGATAAACAATTTTAACTTATTTAGTTGGCTTTGTAAGCTGCCCTTCTCTACTATGTCCTCCTCGATCTGAAGGATCTGGCACACAACAGTGATTTTGGATCAGTACCCCACAAATCTAAGAAATATAAGGCTACAGTAAACAAAAAAGCAAACAAAAACAAAAAACAAAATAGAGACGCTCAATGAGAGAACAAACTAACCCTTAATGCTTTAGTTCTATGAACATGATAACCCACTCTGAAAGCAGCCTCTTATAGCTCACTTGTGCCCTTCACAGGGAGAAATATCAGTCTGGTCCCATTCACTAGAGTGATCCAGCCCCAAAATACCAGGCAATTCTACCCTGAACAGGAGAAACTGCAAACCCCAGATGTATGTTTCGGCCTTAATTGGGCCCTGTCTCTGGGGTGAAGATGAACTCCATAAAGCCTAGTGAGCAAGAAGTCCAGATTTTGAGTCCCATATGGCCCTTAGGAAAAATAATCTATAAGGGTTCTTTGAATAAACAGGAAAACAAAATAGAGGCGCTCAATCAGAGAACAAACTAACCTTAGTAGGTTAGTTCTATGGCCATGATACGCCACTCTGAGAGCAACCTCTTTTAGCTCACTTGTGCCCTTCACAGGAGGAAATATCCTGTAGTATATCAGTCTGGTCTCAACCAGTATACAGAAACTGCCAGTTACACTGAGAGACATAATATTCTGTGCATATAGACATTTCTGAGCATATTCCATGACATTGAATCGGCAGCCCCGCTGCCACCTGAAACTGTGTTGCCCATGGTTTGGGCCTCATAGGCCTATGCTTAAACACACTCAAGTGTAGTATAAAAGTGGTAGAAGGCCGTAGATAGATGGAATATGGAGGCTAGATGGACCTTTTGGTTCTTATGTGTCAAAAATAACGGTAATAAAATTTGAAGCTTGGCAATGCTGTTTGACACACAATGCAGGGTTCTCCCCCCTCTAACTTTCGGGCCTCGCGATGAGCACCTTCGGCACTCATTGCGAGCCACTCCCCCCTGTACTTTACTGGCCTAGGGATGAGCGCCTTTGGCGCTCATCACGAGTCCCGGAATGAGCGGCTTTGCCGCTCATTGCAGGTGTCGGCTGTCCTGAAACTTTCGGGCCTCACAATGAACGCTGTCGGCGCTTATTGCAAGCTCAGCAATGAGCGCCTTTGATGCTCACTGCGAGTCTCTCCCCACTCTCTACCTCTCGTGTCTCTTTCCACCTCTCCCTCTCCTGTTTTTTTCCCTTATCTCCCTCCCCTGTGTCTCTTTCCCCCGCTCCCTCCCCTGTGTCTCTTTCCACCCTCTCCCCCCTCTCCCTCCGCTGTGTCTCTTTCCACCCCACTCACTCCCCGTGTCTCTTTCCCCCGCTCCCTCCCCTGTGTCTTTTTCCACCCTCTCCCCCCTCTCGCTCCGCGGTGTCTCTTTCCACCCCACTCCCTCCCCGTGTCTCTTTCCACCCTCTCCCCCCTCTTCCTCCGCTGTGTCTTTCTTCCCCCTCTCCCTTATCTGTGCTCCTGTTTGCATTTACGGGTGTGAAACCATTTGCAGGCTTGGGAAATTGTTTATTTTCCCCAAGCCCGAAATGTGTTTCCGATATACAGGATTGAAAAAACGTACTGCTTTACGGTCGCCATTTTTTTCCTCGCTTAGCCATTTTCATACCTCCCAAAAATGCCAATTAAATATTAAATTAGCTTGCAACCTCACTTACAGGATTTCAGCCTCTCCCCCTGTGCTGTGTGTGAGGTTGTAAGTACATTTTTTTAATTAATTTTAAAAAATGGTGGCCATCAAATCCGTAATTTTTTTGAAGCCTGTAACGTATGGGACTAGCGATGATCGCCTTTGGCGCTCATTGCAGCCCCTGTCAAACTTTCAGCCCTTCGGCGTTCAAGCCCGTAACTTTTAAAATAGCGTTACCAACAAACTTGCAATTATGACAACTATAAATGTGATGTCCCTACAGTAGACTCTCAGTTAACTGGAACTCAAGCAAACAGGAAAAAAAATGGAATACTGTATTTTAAGTTTAAATTTACACGCCTCAACAAATGCCAGGAGCCAGGTTTTCATGCCACAAATTGCTTACAGGCACCTAGATTTCATACACTGTATGTCTCTGCTTCCAGGTAAAACTGAATTGCAGACGGACATGAGTGACTGAGCCAGTGCAGTGTTAGCGTTACATCCCCCGGGGTCAGCACAGTTCCCTCCAGCCGAACATACCTGTGTGTCAGTGAGGAGTGAAAGCTGCTGCTGCTAGAACAGCCCTCTGACAAATATACTTAGCAGAGCATCCTATGTGCAGCTAATTTAGGCCTCTTTTAATAGTAACTCTCAAGCAACTAGAAACTACATTTATCCGGCATCTACCAATCACCATGGGTGCCGAATAACTGAGAGTCTACTGTAGTCTACTGTATATAGTACCTGCCAAGCTTAGTGAATCTAAGGGAGTTTCTGAGTATACAGGAAAGGGTTAAGAATTGTGACGTTCGGCTAATTCAACTTCACTCAAATACATTAGGGAACAATGTGAGAGATTTTGCAAGACCTACATACCATCAGACTCATACATTTGGCATAAATATATTTTCACACAAAGTAACACACATTAAGTATAGATGTTAAATCTTAAGTGGACACTGCAAATGATTCAAATATATTATAATTTAAAGCAACAGATGATAACAAGTGCTTTATGTTATTTTATGTTATTAAAGGTGCATTTCCTACAGTAAAATAACATTGACATTTGCAATATTGATCTGTCAATCAGCCTTTCTGACCCACCCACAAATAGAAATGAATTTGTTTTGTTAAAAAGATAAATCATTTCCAATAATTACTGATTAGTTATGGCATTTTGTTCATTGTCTTGAGTGCAGTTCTCAGCACAAAAAACAGAGCATACTATTTTTTTTTGCAGATGACTGCATTGCTAGTGCATCAGTGGCTAATCAGTAATTAATGGTAATGATCTTTCATTAACGACAGTTATGAACCTCTGTTTGTGGGTGGATCAGAAAATGCTGACAGCCCAAAATAGAAAATAATAGTAAATGCAATACATTTGCAAATATAAAATGTAACGGATGAAAACAAATGGAGGACTTTTAATTTGAGAGTTACATCTCTTGAAAACCTTGCTCTTCAAATAAAATACTTGTCCAGTACAAATGTGCACAGAATGTCCCAAGCACGGCCAAGATGGTATAATAAATCATAATTATTAATCACAGACAACATGTTGGGGAAAACAGGCCACATTGTTTATTGGTAAACACAAATTACATAATAACCATAAATAATAACAATAAATAAATAAACAGAGACTAAAGACAGTCCACCCTATGCCATGAACCTATGTCCAGGGTCTACAGTGATGGAACAGCCATACCACCATAGGGTAGGGCTCACCCACTTCACCACTGGCCCTCACCATTCAAAGCTGATACAATACATAATACATTTTTCATTAACGTGGAACATTCACAATAAACATTATCATAAACATTAACCAACAGTCATCTACTACAACTCAACATTATAAATACCCTCATAATTTTTATTTTTTTATTTACTGGGATGGGTGGGTGGGTACCTCACACTTGGCTAGCTGGGGTACCCAGGCACAGAAGGCTCCAAAAGAGCCTTAGAATTGGCTCCACCCCAAGCTAATCACTTCCGATTACTATACCCCGGTCCTGCCGGATCAAGGGGCTACTCCCCCCAACTCAGGGGACCTGGGTGGTATACATATCCCTCCAATACTCTTTTTTTGGAATATGCTTTTGTACATTTGTGTTTACATATGGATGTCTAAAAATAAATGTGCTGTACAATGGAGGGTTTCGATCACTCTTTTGTCCACCATAAACACAGGCTTTAGACAGAAACACAAACATGTCTAAATAAGGTGTTGAAAAGTGACATTGTTTAGATGTTTTCCTTCAAATGGCTTTGCTGGTAATTTCCTGTAGAAGTTAAGAAAGTTTCCTTCTAAACAGGAACTCTATAAATATCCCTTTCCCCAATACTGGAGCACCAATGTGGGCATTACAAGAGCCCCGAGGCTTTACTGTTCAAGGGACTGGTGCAGTGCACTCAAACACCAAGCAAATGTGTGTTAATGTGAGGTAGGGTGCGCCATATTAGTGCCAATTTTCTACACATTTATTTGACTTATAGCTTGATGCTTCAACAATCACTGGCACAAAACACCACTGTAGTTTAGGAAAAACTTCACCTATATATGAAGTATGTATCAAGCGGTGTAAATCATAAGCATAATAGCATTTTTGAGAAAGTATTCATTTTTGAAGAATGTGTTTGTGATTAGAAAGTTCCATCTTGTCAAGATTCAGCATTTACTTCTAGCTTGGAGCCATAGGGGTGTGCCTTTTATGTATCAGTGGGAGAAGAGGAAAGAGGGAGAAGTTATGAGGATTTGTTACATCACTAGAACAATAACTTTGCCTTCCACTGCACATGTGCAGAAACAATATGAACTACTACAATCAATTATATTATGTTTGTGTGTATAGTGTTAATATACTGTTTCATATATGCCTTGAACTAGAGATGCTTCCCAATAATATATTCTGGTTTTCATTTAATTACCTTGAGGTGGCAATAAATAAAACACAGGTCAATGACTTTTCTTCGGTCTTCTGTGTGTCCATTCCTGGAAGCTGATCTTTCTTCTACAATCTGCCACCTTATATTTAGATTAAAATGTAGTTTGCAGCTGGGATAATTTGATAAGAAGCCCCTTAGTGACATTAAATACACTGATAATCCACTAAACTAATTAAAATGCATGAATTTTCACTGAATATGAAAAAGCCTCTGACTTAAATGTCAATAGTGCAAATCCTGATAAAAAAATACTGCTTTCTTTACCATGTAAAACGCATGCTAATATGGTTTTGCTTTCAGATCACGTTTTATCTCACACATTTAAAAGAACAGATTTCAAACATTTCTTGTTGAAAAATAGTCATCAACTATAATAATTGTGGTAAGTGTGTAACGCTCCATGGGAGCTTACACGCTTACCATTACGTCCTAAGGGCCTCATTCAATTGCTATTTGTCCAACTAATTAGGACTCTAAATAAGCACATAGCATATTTTTTTACAGAAGGTTTTAGTTAGTGAAGACCTTGCTTTTGGATAAAAGTTCACTAACTAAAAAAATGATCTAAAGAAATATGTTATGTGCTTTTTTAGAACCCTATTCAATTGGCCAAATCGCAATTGAATGAGGCCCTAAGTCTGTACAGAGCTCTGTATGGACATTGCGAGTGCACGCATGTAGTGTGCGTGCATGCGCAGCCTGTGGCTGCGGTAGCACCCGCGAGTGCCTGCATTTGTGCAGCTCGCGGCAACGGTCGCGAGCTGAAGAGGAGGAGGGGGAGGAAGATACAAGGGAGGGGGAGTAAAATACAAGGGAGCGGGAGGTAGACACAGGGGAGAGGGGGTAGGAAGACACAGGGGAGAGGGGGAGAAAGACACAGGAGAGGGGAGAGGGGGGGGAAACACAGGGGAGAGGAGAGGGTGGAAGACATAGGGGAGGGGAGAGGGGGGAAGAGACACAGGGAAGGGGAGAATTGGAAGAGACACGGGGGAGGGCAGAGGGGGGAGAGACACAAGGGAGGGGAGAGGGGGAGAGACGCAGGGGAGGGGAGAGGGGGCAAGAGAAACGGGGGTAAGGGGGAAATAAACACAGGGGAAGGGAGGGGGAGACACGGTGAGGAGAGAGGGGGGGAATTACAGAGGGGAGAAGAGACACATGGGTGGGGAGAGGTGAAGAGAAACAGGGGTGGGAAGGTGGGGAGAGACACAAGGGTGGGAAGGGGGTGAGAGACACATGTTAGGGGAAAAACACAGGAGAGGGGAGAGGGGGGAGAGACACAGGGGAGGGGAGAGGTGGAAGAGAAACAGGGGAAAGGGGGAATAGACAGAGGGGAGGGGAGGAGGAGACACAGGGGAGGGGAGAGGGGGAAAGACACGGGGAAGAGACACAGGGGAGGCGAGAGGGGAAGAGACACAGGGGCGGGAAGGGAGGGAGAGACACAAGAGAGGGAACGGAGTGAGTAACTCAGGTAAGGGGTAAGACACAGGGGAGGGGCCGGAGAGGGACGGGGCGAGAGACACAGGGAAGGGGGGGGGACACAAGGGAGGGAGGGGGGGGAGAAAAAATTAAAATTATACCGTCATTTTTGACAGGCAACTTACTAGTACAGTAATAAAACATCCATTTAAGAATAAGCAGTCCTTAGCTCCACCCTTTTTCACGATAACAAAATGTTTTTATTCAGTTCAACCAATCAGAATCTGTCTAGAGATAAACCCCTTTTGAAGTCAGAGCACTTACAGTGATATGTGTTGTGCTGTGTTACAATTAATATTCACCCCAATACTAAAGGCTGCTTCTACAAGTGTTTGCTCTTCATAAGAAAACATCCGTTTTGGTTTATTTTCTTTGACATACTCACAAAAGTCAAGTTTTTTTTGCAGAACCTCCACTTTCAGATTTTATATTTATAGTTTGTGGAAAAATCAAATCTGGCAATCTGCCAAGCACTAAGAATGTTTTTTTATTTGAAATTTTTATTAAATAAATGCAAATAATTGTGTGCGAGTAGATCTTTTCTAGTCTTCAAAATTTTAAGTTTGTGGCTCTGCATTTACCATCACTTCACCTTTTTAGACCACCACAATCAAAAGATCATTTTTTTCTATATTATTTTTGAATGACTAAACATGATAATGGCAAAATATATAAATAAATAAAAAAAAAACACAATATTTACATTTTGCAGTTTTTATGTGCAATTATACTTTGCTGTTTGGCTTCATTTTGCTTTCTTGCCTGTCACTTTCTCAGGGGTATGGATCCTTTTAAACAAAGGAAGTTTTATTTAATACTGCAAATACCACTGACCAATGTAACTGTCAAATTCATACTGTGCAGACAGACACTTCCTGTGTATACAAACTTTCCTCCCACCTCAGGAAGTTGATCGGCTGAACTGAAATGGCAGCTTCCACAGCACCATATATATTATGAGGCTGTATTATTTGTACATTCTAAAAATGTTTATTTTCAAATGTAGTTCTTCAGAACAGTAACTTATAAAAATATGACCACAATGGTCTTTTAAAAATTATTCACTTACAGTTTTGATTACATATCAATTGAAAAATATAATGCAAACTTTGCCACAATATATATTTTAGTGATTTTTCTGCAAACTGCCCACATGATTTATACACCTTTTCTGCAAACCCTGCAGTGACAATAACCAGCATGGAAGATAGTCATAGGAATACAAAATAATGTGTTTTTTTGTGAAATGGAAATTTAAGTAAGAGCAAATTTAAGATAAATTTCATCAAGAAAACAGTCATAGTTACACTTTTAGAATCTATTCACTCTTACAAAATAGCAAAAGAAAAACCCAAACAAAATTAAACGTAGGATTCATCACTTATATTTTCAATAAAAAAAAACAGTGGCTAAAAAATAAAATCTAAAATATTCTTGTTTTTATCATTTTACACCAAGTATTTCTGCCAAGTGATCGCCATACTGTAATCAACTAACAACCGTGCAGCCATGAGGCTTCTTATTTGAAGGGAGGCATAGGCCTATTAACTCCACCCTACAAAATAATACTAATACTCATTGGTGATCACCAACCACATCATCTGATAGCTCTAGGGATATAAGTCCCATTAATTGAAAAAGGAACTTCCCACTTTTCAAGAGATGGTTGTTATGCCGCCATTTTTGTGTTTGATACATGCACGTTTTAGCCCACGACCTGTATAAATATTTATGACTATGTGGTGGAGATCATTTGAATGTCATTTATACCATGATCATTTGGCCACTAGAAGGGGTTTTTCTCTTTCAAAAGTTTAGATCACGGCAGAGCTACAGGTGGGTCAGTGAACAGGGGCCCATCTCCTCCTGGGGGGCTCTGTGCAGTCTATATTTTTTTATAAATACCCCCCCCCCCTGACTTCCTCAAACGGGAGTCCTGGGAGAGGAGCTTTGCTCAGAGAGAGGCTTTCTGGGATCAGTGGCTGGAGCCTACAGAGGAGGTAGTGTGAGATAATGGATGAGGTGAGAGAGGAGGAGAGAGGGGGAGGAGGTGGGGAGAGGAAGAGAGAGAAGGATGAGAGAGATGGAGGAAATGTGAGAGAGAGAGGAGGGGGAGAGAGAGGGAGATGGAGAGGAGGGGGGAGTGAGAGGGAGAGAAAGAGGGAGAGAGATAGAGATAAAGAGGGAGTGAGGAGAGAGGGAAAGAGAAGGAGAGTGAGAGAGAGAGAAAGAGGGAGGGAGAGCGAAGGAGAGAGAGGAGGAGAATGAGAGAGATAAAAAGAGAGTGAGAGAGGAGAGAGAAAGGAGAGAGATAGAAAGGAGGAAAGGTGAGAGGAGAAATAAGGGAGAGGAAAAGGTACTAGTGGGGCCTACGTAGAGAGGGACACCAAATGAATTTTTTTGCACCTGGGCCCCCCATTCACTAGCTCCACCACTGGTTTAGATATATGTCTATTTCTGATGTTCAGAAGTTTGACTCCTCTTGAGGACTTGCCCTGTGCCAGCCAATGAGACCTACAGACTACGGTATGCTCTCTGTATTTGCTGTTAGTTTCAATATGTTTAAACAGGATGCACTTTACATTTTTTTCATGCAAAAAAAATAAAATTGTAATGATTAAAATGTGCTCTGTTAAATGCTTGAAGAAAACCAAAATCGTTAAATTCCATATCCTTCTACATTTCAAACACATGTTGCCCATTTTCAAATACAGTTCTGGAATTACAAATACTTTCATTCAACACAAACAAAAATCTGGAAAACTGAATATTACACTTACATTTTTTTAAACAGTGTCCTTACACAATTAGTTCATGTTTTATGTCTTCTTATGCATGTACTGCAACTTTTTTTAGACTACAGTCCTCCTTCTTTGTATCATTCCACATACAGTATGAGGGGAGAGAGGAGGGGCAAGCACTTTCTCCCACACTCTTTTTAGTATTAAAGGTGGGTTAAAGATGTCTTCTATCCTGTAATATCTCAATGTGATTGGCATCTCCAATTAATTAAATACCACTGTGGTCCTATATTTAAGTTTTTAGAATAAAAAAAAATACAGTCTCTAATGTGTTACATGTTTTAAGCAATATAAAAACCCTTGACTGGAGAGAGGACGTTTCTATCTGCGAAACGGAAAAGTGGCAGCTAAAACTGCTTGTGATTTCATACACTCATAAAGTGAGACTCTCACCTTATGCAACCTCAATGTTTATGGGGTATATCAAACGCCTGTGGTAGATTCTTCCGGAAATCCTTGGTGTAATCCGTTGGAGGCTATCCTTCGTATATAGTCTTATTTATGGTCTACAGTATGTGGACCTGTGCTAGATGTATACAACTGGTGTTTGTTTCTATGCACAAACCAAATAGTTCTAAAAAAGCTCTAGCACACCCACTGAAGAATATTATGTATCCAAATATTGGGAAAAAATATATATATTTATTGATTCCACATGTATAAAAAATGAATATAAAAAAAGGTGATAGCAATGTTTTAACCCAATAAGACGCGTTTCACTACTGTCTCAGTAGCTTCCTCAGTTAGGTTGAAAACCTGTTGTCCTCTTGGGGCAAAGTTGCCACATAGGTCCACATAGATCATATATCAGAGTGTATGACATTATCTGAATGTATGGCATTATCTGAGTTATAAGAGGTGACCTGCACTAGGTATCGTGCGCTATATCTCCCCCATCCTTCTTCTCTTTCTACAACGCAACAGACGCTACAGTGAACAGCAATGATCTGGAGATAGCAGCAAGAACCATCCAGGCCATATCGTATATAACGATCTACATTCAACTTAAGTCTAAGAACAGACATTTACACCCCTTCTAAGGACTATATCATTTTTGAGAGCTCTCTATCCATTGGAGTGCTTATACTTCAATATGTTTGTGTTTATATTGTTTAGCAAGTTTAGTTTTTCAAAAGGCCGTATGGAAAAAAAAATATGACCACCGTGACAAAATTTAAAGAAGAGTGCATTTTTTCTAAACTTTAGATAACTAATTTTGCATCCAGAATTTGTATTCCTTGTAGCATGCTCTATTAAATGCATTATAAAACATTTGGGACTTTAGAAATAGCAATGAGGCTCTGCATGAATTTTCTCAGTCGATATTTATATTAGCTATGGAATCATTCCACTAGGAAAAAAATAGCTATAGAAATAATTAAAAGGGAATATTATTAAACTCCAGAAAAGTACACTTAGACATAAGAAGAAATCAATAGTTTTGTTTTACTGAAGTTTGCAATTGATTAAAAATACATTTCTGAAATTCATTACAGAGAGTTTCAAGCTCTAAGGGCGGAAGACATTTACGTCCTATTGTTTGCATGTTTCCATCTTTGTATTATGATTTGCTGTGTCTTGTAAAATATATTTGGTAAGCATTTTGTTAACATAGTTGTTGCTATAAATGGATTACATTTGATGCTGATCATTAGTTTAGAAAAGCTTATGGAAGTGTTTATTTCTCTTTTTTCCAAATTCAACTGGAAAAAGCAAATAAATAGCTCAATTACATATTGTAACATTCATTATTAAAGAAATATCTTTAGCGATAAGATGATCGTTCACACTCTAAGACAGATTCACTTAGATTCTTATAGGGTGTGAAGTAGTTCTTTGAGGCTGTAATGGCAATTATCTATGCCTCAACAAACCCCTTCTCAGGTTCATACAATGTTGACAAATCTTTATGGATGAATATTGTGGCTTTGCAGTACAATGGAAATATCTTCACAATAATTTGCATTACTGCATCTTAGATAGAAACGTCCTCTCTCCAGTCAAGGGTTTTTATATTGCTTAAAACATGTAACACATTAAAGACTGTATTTTTTTTTATTACTTGTCTGCCAATGAGATCAAGAGTCTTATATACTCTCTTGATCACAGAGGCACTTCTTGTTAGCTTCATGGATGTTTAATAAAGTTTTCCTTAAGGTGTTTTCATTCAAAAAGGAACTTGCAAGGTTAAAAAGATGCCCTTTTAACCCCTTTCTGTAGGAGGAATTCAGGGCATTTTCCTGAGGCCAGATACATATCCAACAATTTGCTATGCATTTGTTTAGACACAGTTTCAGTTAGCTTATTTCTAAATATTTATGGAGAATTATATGTTGTTTTTTCAGATTTCTACTGGTATATGTGTTACTTGTTTGCGTGTCCCAAAAATAATGCTACTAAGTGAGTAAAAAACAACATTTTTTTTTTCATATGGTACTCTACACTTTAACTAAAAACAATATAATCAGTGAACATTTAGCATTATAGTTATTCATGACCAAGACAGGTCATTAAGAGGCACAGCACCAAAGGCATTTCTTTACTTCTTAGGCCCAATATACATATTATGTTAAAAGTGGTTAGTCTATCCTTTTACACTCAAACCCTCCTCCTCTTCCCTACTCATTCTCCTTCCCTTCTCCCCAGTCCCACCCAAGCTTACCGTTCTTGTGGGTTCTTTTGTGGAGTACTTCTTCACCATCCTCTAGCCTCTATCTCTTCCCTTCATCCTTCCTCTCTGTCTCCTCAACCAACACATTTCTTGACCTGGTGAGACCCATAGTCCCTAACCCACAAAAGACAAAACACAACTGTTGGAGGCCACAGCAATGTTTATTAGACATAATATCCAAAGGCATATGCAAATCTCCTACGGTGGGGGAGGAGTCCCCGCCGTAGGCAGTAAAACCCCATCCCCTGAACCCGCGCTCAAGGGGTCAAACTCTGTGCCGTCATCACATCTTCTCAGGGGTAGGGACGGCCCCTTTCACCATTGGCCCGGGCAACTCCCCCATCCGCAACCAGCACCAAACCAGATAAACTCTGCTGCGACAACCAAACAGCATAACAATAAAACAAACACTTCAATATGTTCACAAATATATACACAGGTATATTTATTGCTGCATATTATATATATATATATATATATATATATCTTTTTTATATATCTTATTTTAAAAAAAACAAAACATTTTTAAGTGCTTTTTATAGGGAAGGGAGAGTGGATGCCTAATCAACCCATGCTGACCAGAGGGGGCGGAGCTACCCGAACCATTGCGCAAGGCTGCCTCAAACCTCCCTTCGGCAGCACTTAGTTCCCCCAAGTCAAGGAACAGCCACCACCAGCCTGGCTGGTTCCGCTCTGGGGGCCCTCCACTCCTCGCATCCCTCCTTCCATTTCTCCTCCCCTTTCTCTCTCCCCACCTATTCCAACTCTCTCTTTGAGATTTTAACCTACAAATTTTATTTTTATGCCGATGGCTTACATAGTTTTGTGAGTGTGATGGAATAGAAATAGTCCAGATTAGTGCTGCAGCGCTCCCCATTAGTCAGCAGAGCCCCACAGTTTGGGGTCCAGGAGATTACAGGCCATTGTAGCAGGGATGTTACACTTGATACATTATTAATAGAGGGCAAGGAGGACAACATGAGCATATTTTCTCATTTTTTGTACATTGTGAAAACCAGTAAAACACTCCCATATCCCCACATATAATACAGCCAATGAGATGGTCCCTGGTCCCTGTGTCCCAATGAGATGGTCCCTTTCCGTCTAGTACTAGCATTAACAGAAGTTTTATACCATATATCTCTCTTGGTTCCTGGACAGCCAATTATTAAATTATCCAGGTAAAGTTGATCACACTAGCACAAAGATTAAAGCTCTTTATAAAATTATTTAGTGGATCACCAAGCAGGGCAAATTATATCCTGTTACAATAAAATACATTACAATCTATAAATGGTTCAAAATCTTGACTCTCACAGGCCTTCAACAATACCACACATCCCCACATATGATATTCAAATACTCCCCTAACCTGCCCATGACTCCCATCTACAGAACTACGGTATGCCCCAGCTGTGCCCAGCCTATGCAATCAATTCACATAAAACATGGATGAGATCAAAAAAGGTCCAACTTGAAGGACACTGACCTTCTCTCAGCCTCACCTACCACAGTTCACAGACTATGAACACTTAAGGCATATTTTTAAAGAAACTATTTCAAAAACAATTTGCATGTACAAGTTTTAAAAATATCAACTGTTTGTCAAAATAAAATAAAAGGAATTTTCTGAAAAATCCTCCAAGTATTATATATATTATTTAATACAAGCTGTGATATTTTGGAAGCAGTTGTTTAATTATTTGTATTTCCCTTAATAATGTGTAAATTAATAACACATTTTGCTATATTTTTGCCATATTTTATGAACAGTTTTGGCATTTTGTTATCCTCAGACATTACCATGACAACCTCGCTGCTTAATGTGTGTGAATGGCAGCACTCATTTTAGATTTGTTCTCAAGATTTTATTTTGGAAGTTTTATCTCTAGAGAACAACTACAACATTTTAAATAGCACTAAAGTAAAAACATCAACAGATGGACTTTACAATGATAAAATAATAATACATATATATAGCTCATTTTTATGTGAAAAAGATAAATCATGTTTGACTCTTCTAGGTCTAATTTAATTAAATAAACAATATCCAAATTAAATTTGTATTTAAGATGTTATTTTTACCGAGCTAACAATCAAGGGTGTTAAGTTAATGTCATATTATAATAATGATGTAATGATGAATCATATCTGCATAGTTCCATGGTACTACTTTATACTAATAATATATAAAAACATGGTTTTAAAGGATTGGATTCTCTATATATTAGCTATTTGAGCAAATGAGAAATGAATGGGAGTATTCTGTAGTCTTCTATACGTCCCCTTCTTGTATGGTTTCAACATTGATTCATTCCAGAATGCTGTAGAAAGGATTCCAGTGCCATCAATATATGCAAAATACTCTAGTAAATGAATACTGTAAATACAGAAAGTCTGCCTATAGTTATATATGTTCTGTACATGTGTATGTCAATAAATACATTGTATTTAAACATTATTCATCTCACACTTGTACTTTCAGAATCAATAAATAATGTAAGTAGGGAACTTATTCTACCAGGAACAATGATCAAACGTAAAATTATTTTTTATTCTAATATTGTAAAAGTGTCAATGTAAGCAATAAGTAATTTTAGGAAAAGAGAAAGGGAGGTTATTATAGAAACACTCAAATAAATTACAAAATAAATATCTTCCCTCTATATCTTTGACATATGAGCACTCTCACATAAAATTATTTAAAAAAATATATGAATATGTGTTACGATTATTGGCAAAGATAATAGCACTTTCTTATCTTATAAATCTGCTGAAGAACAAATATAAAGGGATCTGAGATCATTCCACACAAATTATCTTCAGATCCTTCAGAGTCCTGGGTCATCACTTGTGTAGTCTCCTCTACAGCAAACCCCAGACGTTTTTAGTGGGGTTTTAATCAGGGGTTTTTAATCTGGGGTGGAGGGGTCATGTACTTATATATATATATATATATATATATATATATATATATATATAATGTATATATTTATAAACAAGTTATAATCTAAAAGAATTATATATATATATATATATATATATATATACATCTATAATCTATATTGCAGATATACACTTATAATTTATATATATATGTATATATATATAAATATATTTATTTATATACTTATATGTATATATTTATTTATTTATATATATATATATATATATATATATATATATATAATTTGTTAATATATATTTAAAATTTATATTGCATATATACATCAGATTGCACCGGGGCCCCTACACGCAAGAGACCCGCCACTTGATCCAATAAACCCCCATCTGTTCTTCTCTCTATACGGTTTTATAGCCAAGGCTGTAGGCCCATACAGCGCCGGCAATCTTTCAATCACAGCTTGCACTCACTGCTTAGCCCAGCAGTGCATAACATGGGACCCACCCATCTCTCAGTTCCAGCCTTTTGAAAGCCAAAGGAAATCAGACTCCTCCAGAAGGGAACTCTTTAACTTCCTGTCTTACAACGACCTCTGGACGGCACTCTGTCACAATATATATAAATATATTTATATATATATATATATATAAAAAATATATATATATATTTATTTTTATATATATATATATATATATATAAATATATATATATATATATATATATATATATATATGTTTACAGTGCCTTGCAAAAGTGTTCACCCTCTTGGCATTTTTCGTGTTTTGTTGCCTCACAACCAGGAATTAACATGGATTGTTTAAGGATTTGCATCATTTAATTTACAGAACTTTGAAGATGTTTTTTTTTTATTGTGAATTAATCAACAAATAGGACAAAATAACAGAATAAGTCAGTGTCCATAACTATTCACCCCCCTAAAGTCAATACTTTGTAGAGCCACCTTTTGCGGCAATCACGGCTCCAAGTCACTTTGGATAATTCTCTATGAGCTTCCAACATCTGAACAACGGGGATTTTGCCCATTTCTCCTTGCAAAACTTCTCCAGCTCCTTAAAGTTGGATGGTGAACAGCAATCTTTAAGTCTGACCACAGATTTTCTATTGGATGGAGCTCAAGGCTTTGACTAGGCCATTCCAACACATTTACATATTTCCCCTTAAACCACGTGTTGCTTTAGCAGTGTGTTTGGGGTCATTGTCCTTCTGGAAGGTGAACCTCCGTCCTAGCCTCAAATCACGCACAGAGTGGTACAGGTTTTGCTCAAAAATATCCCTGTATTTAGCACCATCCATCTTTCCCTCAACTCTGGCCAGTTTCACAGTCCTGACTGCTGTTGTTCTTTGGGTGATGTGATGTGTTGGGTTTGCTTCAGACATAGCATTTTCTTTGATGGCTGAGAAGTTAAATTTTAGTCTCCTCAGACCAGAGCACCTTCCTCTACACATTTTGGGATGTCCCACATGGGTCTCCCACAAGCCTTTTCACAAACTCAAAATGTGCCATTTTGTTTTTTGCTGAAAGTAATGGCTTTCTTCTGGTCACTCTGCCATAAAGCCCAACTCTAGGGAGCATACGGCTTATTGTCCTCTTACGTACAGATACTCCAGTCTCTGCTGTGGAACTCTGCAGCTCCTCCAGGGTTACCTTAGGTCTCTGTGCTACCTCTCTGATTAATGCCCTCCTTGCCTGGTCCATGAGTTTTGGTGGGCAACCGTCTCTTGGCAGGTTTGCTGTTGGGCCATGTTCTTTCCATTTGGTTATGATAGATTTGATGGTGCTCCTGGGGATCATCAAAGATTTGGATATTTTATTATAACCTAACCTGACTTGTACTGCTCAACAACATTGTCCCTTACTTGTTTGGAGAGGTCCTTGACCTTTGTGGCAGTGTTTGGTTAGTGGTGCCTCTTGCTTAGTTGTTGCAGCCTCTGGGGCCTTTCAAAAAAGGTGTGTATATGTAATGACAGATCATGTGACACTTAGATTGCACACAGCGGGACATCATTTCACTAATTATGTGACTTCTGAAGGTAATTGGTTGCAACAGAGTTTTTTATGGGCTTTGTAACAAAGGGGGTGAATACATACGCACATGACAATTTTCTGCTTTCTTTTTCTAAAAAATAGTTTTATGTATGTATTTTCTCATTTCACTTCACCAACTTAGACTATTGTGTTTTGATCCATCACATAAAATTCAGATTAACAAAACATTGAACTTAAGGCTGTAATGTAACAAAATAGGTAAAAAGTCAAGGGGGTGAATACTTATGCAAGGCACTATATATATATATATATATTTACACACATTGTGAATAGCCTCCACTTGGTTTGGCACTTTGATGGAGGAAAAAAAAAAGACAAAAAAAAGGTAAGTCAGAGGCGCTCATCAGAGAACAAACTAACCTTAATAGATTAGTTCTATGACCATGATAAGCCACTCTGAGAGCAACCTCTTTTAGCTCACTTGTGCCCTTCACAGGGAGAAATATCCTGTAGTATATCAGTCTGGTCCCACTCAGAAGAGTGACCCAGCCCCGAAATACCAGGCAATTCTACCCTGAACAGGAGAAACAACAAACCCCAGACGCGTTTCGGCCTTTATGGGCCTCGTCAGTGAGGTGCAGCTGAACTCCCTAAGGCACAGTGAGCAAGGGGTCCACGTCTGGAGTCCCCTATTACCCTTAGGGAGACTAAACCCTAAGAGTAATTTGCATAGACAAAAAAAAGGTAAGTCAGAGGCGCTCATCAGAGAACAAACTAACCTTAATAGATTAGTTCTATGACCATGATAAGCCACTCTGAGAGCAACCTCTTTTAGCTCACTTGTGCCCTTCACAGGGAGAAATATCCTGTAGTATATCAGTCTGGTCCCACTCAGAAGAGTGACCCAGCCCCGAAATACCAGGCAATTCTACCCTGAACAGGAGAAACAACAAACCCCAGACGCGTTTCGGCCTTTATGGGCCTCGTCAGTGTTGTATACACTTTGATGGAGGAACCAAATTAAATGATACACAAAAATAAATCAAAGAAAACAACAACCTAGCTCCCACCGAGGCACTACCTTTACTGATAGAAAGTTCCCTAAATATCTGCTCTCATCCAGGTAAATTTGGGTGGAGCAAAATAAAACAATAACAGTCCAATAGTTAGTTCACAGTTACTGGTCTGTATCCGTTTGAAGTCTAAGTTTCCTATCTTCTTTAAAACAAACATCACCTCCAAGCTTCTGTATCTGTGTCTTTCTTTAGCTCCAGACACCAGTATGGACACTTCTCTCTGGGTGTCTCTTTTCAGAACTCAGACCTGCTGTACACACTTCTGCGTCTTTTAGCTTTTAGACAAATCAGTTCTCTCTGTCTTTCTCTTTGTCCAGGTCCAATAATCACACACTCTTGTGCGTCTATCTTCTGCTTCAAGCAAACTGTGCGCACACAGCTTTTCACAGTCCATCACAGGCTGCAGGACCCAATTTCCAAAAGCAGCTTAAGTCAGCTGTAGCTAATTAAACTGCTCACGTAGTTAACTCTTTCTGACCTCTTCGGGAAAGGGAGCTTTATAAAGACGTGGCTCATACAAATCCCTTGTATCACTCTGTCACTATATATATATATATATATATATATATATAGTTACATCTTTACATAGTCACATTGTAATTAAGGTTGAAAAAATGCTGTAGTCCATCAAGTTCAACCTTTTCCATCTTTTAAGATCGTATCTGATCTGCAATATGCGGATTTGTTGTTAATTGATCCAGAGGAAGGCAACAGAAAACAAAACGTTGAAACATTGCCAATTGTCTCAAAAGAAAAAAAATATATATTTTTGACCCCAGATACTGGAGATTGGACTCCTCCCTGGATCAATACTCCCTCTCTAATTATCCACTATAATATATATATATATATATATACACTGCTCAAAAAAATAAAGGGAACACTAAAATAACACATCCTAGATCTGAATGAATTAAATATTCTTATGAAATACTTTGTTCTTTACATAGTTCAATGTGCTGACAACAAAATCACACAAAAATTAAAAAAATGGAAATCACATTTTTCAACCCATGGAGGTCTGGATTTGGAGTCACCCCATTATGAAAGTGGAAAAACACACTACAGGCTGATCCAACTTTGATGTCATGTCCTTAAAACAAGTCAACATGAGGCTCAGTAGTGTGTGTGGCCTCCACGTGCCTGTATGACCTCCCTACAACGCCTGGGCATGCTCCTGATGTGGTGGCGGATGGTCTCCTGAGGGATCTCCTCCAAGACCTGGACTAAAGCATCTGCCAACTCCTGGACAGTCTGTGGTGCAACGTGACGTTGGTGGATGGAGCGAGACATGATGTCCCAGATGTGCTCAATTGGATTCAAGTCTGGGGAACGGGTGGGCCAGTCCATAGCATCAATGCCTTTGTCTTGCAGGAACTGCTGATACACTCCAGCCACATGAGGTCTAGCATTGCCTTGCATTAGGGGGAACCCAGGGCCAACCACACTAGCATATGGTCTCACAAGGGGTCTGAGGATCTCATCTCGGTACCTATTGGCAGTCAGGCTACCTCTGGCGAGCACATGGAGGGCTGTGTGGCCGCCCAAAGAAATGCAACCCCACACCATTACTGATCCACTGCCAAACCAGTCATGCTGGATGATGTTGCAGGCAGCAGAACGTTCTCCACAGCGTCTCCAGACCCTGTCACGTCTGTCACATGTGCTCAGTGTGAACCTGCTTTCATCTGTGAAGAGCACAGGGCGCCAGTGGCAAATTTGCCAATCTTGGTGTTCTCTGGCGAATGCCAAACATACTGCACAGTGTTGGGCTGTAAGCACAACCCCCACCGGTGGATGTCGGGCCCTCATACCACCCTCATGGAGTCTGTTTCTGACTGTTTGAGCAGACACATGCACATTTGTGACCTGCTGGAGGTCATTTTACAGGGCTCTGGCAGTGCTCTTCCTGTTCCTCCTTGCACAAAGGAGGAGGTAGCGGTCCTGATGCTGGGTTGTTGCCCTCATACGGCCTCCTCCACATCTCCTGATGTACTGGCCTGTCTCCTGGTAGCGCCTCCATGATCTGGACACTACGCTGACAGACACAGCAAACCTTCTTGTCACAGCTCGCATTGATGTGCTATCCTGGATAAGCTGCACTACCTGAGCCACTTGTGTGGGTTGTAGACTCTGTCTCATGCTACCACTAGAGTGAAAGCACCACCAGCATTAAAAAGTGACCAAAACATCAGCCAGAAAGCATAGGAACTGAGAAGTGACCTGCAGAATCACTCCTTTATTGGGGGTGTCTTGCTAATTGCCCATAATTTCCACCTGTTGTCTATCCCATTTGCACAACAGCATGTGAAATTGATTGTCACTCAGTGTTGCTTCCTAAGTGGACAGTTTGAATTTACAGAAGTGTGATTGACTTGGAGTTACATTGTGTTGTTTAAGTGTTCCCTTTTCTTTTTTGAGCAGTGTATATATATATATATATATATATATATATATATATATATATATATATATATATATATATATATACAGTATTTATAAAATAAAGCGACGAGCTTTCGAGAGATAATGCCTGTCTTTATCAAGTCAAAAAGTGATACTGATACAAGTATGAACTAAAAACAGTAAACAGAAAGAAAAAATAAAATAAAATTTGGAAAACAAGAAAGACAAAATTCATTGGCCAGAGTTAAGTGAGAAATAGACCAGCATTGCGAATAATGTCCTGATAGGTCAGTAAGTAAGTCTATAGATCAGGTTGTAGTGTAGATAAGAACACAGCAGAGTAAAATAAAGAGCAATACATTTCAGCATAGCATGTAGCTTACAAAAACAGTAATAGAAGGGGGGGGGGGGAGATAAGTGGAATGTGCTAGCTATAAGACATTAAGATAGTGTGCCAGAAAGCATAAGTCGATGTTAATGCCCAAATCCTTTGTATTAGAAAATTGAATCATTTTTAATTCAAGAGTTTTCTGCTGTTGGACAGACAGATGTAGTTACCTCCACAACACTAGCTTCCACCCCTCCCATACTAAACAAGGGATAATTCATAGTCAAGCCATCAGATACCACCGTATATATGTTCAAACATAGAGGACCGTGATAAACACTTAAAAACACTGTCTGCCTCCTTCCGACAGAAGGGTTACAAACCCTGTATAATCACTTAGAAAGTAACCTCTGCCATCAGAACTCCCCGGGAACATCTGTTGCAATACAAAAGAAAAAGAAACAACTTCACGTACACCTCTGGTAACCACATACCATCCGGTTCTAGAAGGAATAAGCAAAATATTTAAGGATTTACAACCACAACTCACAGAATTGAAATATATATTCCCCAAACCCCCCATTCTTGCATTTAGGCAGCCACCAAATTTAAGACAAACATTGGTGAACAGAAGATTGCCAAATGAACAGCATAACAGAGAAAATGGCACCAAACCCTGCAATAAAAGTCACTGCAAACTATGCCAACACATCCGCAAAGAGGACACAGCCACACACAACAACAAGACCCACAACATCAGAGGCTCATATTCATGTACATCATAAAATGTAGTGTACATGATATAATGTACTGTATGTGAGAGGGGGTGCTACATTGGAGAAACTAGCCAGTAACTACACATGCGAATGAACCTCCACCGAAGCTCCATCAAAAAGCACCATGAAGACAGTTATTGTACTCCAGTGGGGCACCATTTCACCCAGGAGAATCACTCCATTCAGAAACTCAAAATAAAAGTACTCAGAGGGAATTTCAGAACTATCCAACAGCGGAAAACTTTTGAATTAAAAATGATAAAAACATTTAAATACAAAGGATTTGGGCATTAACATTGAGTTAGGCTTTCTGGTCCACTATCTTAATGTCTTATAGCTAGCACATTTCCCTTATCTCCCCCCCCCCTTCCATTACTGTTTTTGTAAGCTACATGCTATGCCGAAATGTATTGCTCTTTATTTTACTCTGCTGTGTTCTTATCTAGAACCTGATCTATAGACTTACTTACTGACCTATCAGGACATTATTCACAATGCTGGTCTATTTCTCACTTAACTCTGGCCAATTAATTTTGTCTTTCTTGTTTTTCCAAATTTTTTTTTTTTTTGTCTTTTTCTGTTTACTGTTTTTAGTTCATACTTGTATCAGTATCGTTTTTTGACTTGATAAAGAGAGGCATTATCTCTCGAAAGCTTGTCACTTTATTATGAATACGTTTGTCCAATAAAAAAGGTATCACTATTCACTGCAATAATCTGATTATTCAACTGGATTACTGGACATTCACAGCTACCTCACTCTTTATATATATATAAAAAAAAAAAAAAAATATATATATATATATATATATATATATATATATATATATATATATATAAATTATTTTCTTTCCCTCTTAAGGGTCTCAGTAACCCCAGGCTGCTGCTCGTAATGGCCCCTGTTGCTCCGCAAGAGGTCATGCTATGGTTCTTTTGGTTCTGATCTAAAGTCAAATCTATAATTATATAAAACAAATGTAGGTTTGTGTTAATTATCCAATCATAGAGAGATGTGTATATTTGTAACGAACAGGTTTTCTAAAAAAAAAAAAAAATTTATACGCCATGTAACGTCTTTTTATGCTAGAATGGCTTAAAAGATCAGTTAATCTGTAGATGGTTGCTCATTCTAAGAGGCGAAGCCATAACACTAAACATACGCATCATACACGCACACACACATATATACAGTATATATACAGTATATATATATATATATATATATATATATATATATATATATATATATATATATTTGTGGGCACATTTGCATGTCCCAGCTCAACTTCCCAGAATGCAGAGTTTTTCTCGGAACTCCTGAGCTGGAAGCAGGTTTTTTAACTTGCTTTAGACATCCAAATGTGAACACAGATGTACTATCTATTTATTATATATATATATGTATATATATATATATATATATATATATATATATATATATATATATAAATGTATTAGCTCATTTCTTACTTTTACACATTAAATTATATGTTGTACAACAATACATTAGTTTTGCTTCATCGAAACCAGAGCCATTTAAATTGAGGTTTAGAGGGTAATGTAATATACATTAAAACAGCTGATCAGGCTATTAGGCAAAGAAAATACATGTATACAATGAAAGGCATTTCAAACAAATTGGAGTTACAGAAAATATATATGTATCATTAAATTCCTCTGCTGCGTCTATAATAATAATAATTAATAACCATTGTACCAGTGACTTGAAATGTCATGTCTATCAAGACTTGGCAGAGTTAGGAATGAATGAATTCCTTTTAGAAACAATAAATATACAGTAATATGTATAAGCATTTTGTATAGTACGCAGAGATTCACAATGTGAATAGATTATTCGAAGTGATTAAATAATTTAAGGCACCGTTGTATTTCAAGAAAAAATATACTTATTTTTTCATATTAGCAGGTGTTTAAGCCATGGATGTAAACATTTTTGGGGGAAAATTTTATTTTTGAAAACTCTATTTATGAGTACTGGAATCCATGTTGTGTCTGTTACATCACATCCTGAAAGCTGGATGATGTCTGGAGGCTTTGTTTGATAACTGCCAAGACTGACATTGACACCATAGTCCTTCCCCCTCACTGACCCGGAGAAAGACACCTTGCATTATTGAATGAAACCATAGCTCTCCAGAAAATACAATGGATGCATCCAGGGTCCTGCAGAGGCAACATATTTTTTTCTATTTAAAAACAAGCTGTAAGACTAATAATAATGCTCTTAGTCAGACAAAGCTTGCAAACATATTTTTCCTTTCATGTGCATTAATCCTCTAAGAAGGAATGCATGTATTTTGCTGTATTTATACTATATACAATATTGATTAAATGAAAACCTTGGAGACTTACAGTATATCTGTTTGTGTTGCCTACAGCGGCTTCACTGTCCCAGTGGAGACAAATCTAGCTAAAAATCTAAGGCTATACCCATGGAGGCAGACTGCTCAATGCACCCTCAGAACCTATGCCTTGTAACCATATTGTTTGGTTCCACAAGAGTTTTGTACTCAGAGCATCACTGCAGCTACATGAGAAAATAGGAACAAAACGGAAATATGCATGGATATTGCAGAAGTAGAATATTTAAAGCTTGCAGTCTGAGACAAGCTTAGAGAAGTGGTTCTCATCAGCCCCTGATACCTTATCTGCCAGTGCTCAGAAATAAATGAGAAGGGGATGGAAGCTGTCACATTAAATGTGTTACTGCCAGTAGTATTGTTGGTCATAGGATGGATTGCTTTATTGTGTTATTGTCATTAGTCACACTATGTGCTCAATCAGTCAGAATCAGTGCAAATCGAAATGCGGCACACTGACAGCCCCATTAAATTACAGGCCTGTAGCGTCAACGGCACACCCGCAAAGCCTGCAGGCTTGAAATTCTGCTGCATTACAGAGCTATTACATTGAACCATGCCGCTAGTTGAGGCCCGTAGACGCAGGCCCGTAAACCCTTTCCGCGTACACAGGGTGACAAGTGGCTGGCCGAGCCGCGATCAGCTGTTACTATCTCATCGTGGTATAATGTAGGGCGACACATTCCTCTCAGCCAATAGAAAGCGGGCTAGTAGCAGATGATTGACAGAGGGAGATTATACATTTGCGTTCCACGCCGCAGGGACCTCAATCACCAACATCAGGCCAGGCTGCGCAGGAGGAGATGCTTGCCGTCATGCATCAGAAGGTTGACTGTATTTGGGGGATCTAGGCCAGCATCTCCGCCAATCATGCAGAGGTAATGCGCAGCCTGGCAAGCCGCAAAAGGGATGAGGGGAGGTATCAACTACCTGGCCGGGCTGCTCAGGATTGAGGCGGACCAGAGCGCATTCCAGGGATTGACCGCGGAGGCCATGCAACGCGCTCTAGGCCCCAGCCCCGTCTCCTCCACCATGGAGGCATCCCCCGGCCACCAGCCGCCCTGCTCCTCCTTTCTTCCCACCATACCTCCACCACTGGAGATGCAGCTGTCTCCTGGGGGGTTGCCTCCCCATGCCCCCCCCCCCGATCCCCCGACAGCAGCAGGCCACGGAGGATATGGGCCCTGTGCATAGGGGGAGGAGGACCTAGGGTCTGCGTATATGTTTGTGCCTTCTCAACAGCACTCCTCAGTGACTATCTATTAGTCACAATGTTAACCTAATCTAGCCTGGCTACATAGTCTTGGATCTTGGCCTATGTGATGGTGATATTTTGCATGCAGATGGCTACCTCCCATCACATGGTCCATGATCTTCTTCTCTGTGGACAAGTAGGGTTCTGTTTAACACGTCACCAATTGATGATCACTGAGGAATGCTGTTGAGAAGAGATGATGCAGTCCCTATTTAACACTTATTTTGTAGGCTTTGTATTTATTTGTATTTATTTTTGTTTTAGGTACAAATCAGATCCATGAAGGCATCTCCTGCATCTGCAAGCATTGTGAAGGAAGTGTATGAGATGTAAGGTTTTCCCAGTGCCTCTCAAGTAGATATTCCTTCAATGACAGCTCCCCTTAACATATAGCTCCCACAATCTTAACGCTATCATGGTTTGGTTCATAAGTGGATTTACCTTACAAGTAAAGGCTGATAAACTGAAGAGTGCACTAATTGTGCCCAGGTGAGAGGGGTGTGGTTTGACTGTTAAACTTGTATAAAAGGTTTGTGAGTTGGTTTGGGGCCTGTTTACAAGTGGATTTACCTTACAAGTAAAGGCTGATAAATTGCAGAGTGCACTAATTGTGCCCAGGTGAGAAGGCAGAAGTTAATATAAACAGGAGAAGGGGAACTTGTGAGCTTGCGAAAATTTTCAGTATCAAGTGCAATTCTAGTAAAAGCCTAGGAGTTTAAATAAAAGGAGGGACTTCAAAGAAAAGGGAGGGCAGATTTATAGTGCAAAGGAGGAAAATTTTATATAAATATATTATTTTATATTCTTTATTTTTCCCCCTGAAATTTTGTAGACAATAATAATAATTATGAGTCAGTCCAGTGGAAACCTTATTCAGTGTACATCCTGTCATATGTATGCAATACTGGAACAGATGATCCAGGGTCCATACCTCTGTGAGAGGTGTGAGCATGTTGCCTCTCTGGAAGCTCAAATTAGAGATCTGGAGAAGAGAATTGCAGCACTTAGTGATATTGCTCCACTGGAAAGGGGGTTGGTGCTCACTGAGCACAGTTTAGCTGGGCCTAGCATGGAGGGTGGAGCTGGGGCTAGTGAGGATGTCCAGGGAGGCAGCTGGGTTACAGCTACAAGGGGAAGCAGGGGGAACAGGAGGAGGCAGGCCAGTTCTGAGTTGGCAAACACCAACAGATTTGCCGGATTGAGTGAAACTGTTGGGGATGTCCATTCAGGAATGGCAATGCCAGATAGAGCTGTTCCCTCTAACAGCCGGGCGAACAGCTCAACTGGAGGAGAGGGAGGGCAGAATAGGCAGAACAACAGACAGGTTTTGGTTGTAGGGGACTCTATTATTAGGAAGATAGACAGGGTGATTTGTCACCCAGATCCCAGCAATCGAACAGTTTGCTGTCTCCCGGGTGCTCGGGTTCGTCATGTTGTGGATCGGGTAGACAAATTATTGGGAAGGGCTGGAAATGAACCGGCGGTCTTGGTACATATTGGTACCAATGACAAAGTTAGTGGAAGATGGAGTGCCCTAAAGAATTATTTTAGAGAACTAGGTAATAAGCTGAAGGCAAGGACCTCCAAGGTAGTATTTTCTGAGATACTACCAGTGCCACGTGCTAGCCCAGGGAGGCAGAAGGAGAATAGGGAGGTTAATGCATGGCTAAAGATGTGGTGCACTAAGGAGGGGTTTGGATTTTTAGAGCACTGGGCTGACTTCTCACTTCGGTACAATCTCTACAGTAGGGATGGATTGCACCTTAATGATGAGGGAGCTTTTGTACTAGGGGATAGGATGGTAGAGAGGCTGGAGGAGTTTTTAAACTAGTAGGTGGGGGGGAGGGACTAGATATAAGTAATGGGGTAGAAAGTGTAGAGGGTATAAGGGATGAATTAACAACTCATAGGGGAGGAGATGGGGGGAGGGGTAGTATAGTCAATAGGGAGGTAGTACTAAGTAATTCAAGTACAGTGGCAGGCACTTCAGAACTACAGACTCATAACATAAGGTGTATGCTTGCTAATGCCAGAAGCTTGCCAGGAAAAATGGGAGAGTTAGAATTATTAGCAATTAATGAAAAATGGGATTTAATAGGCATTACCGAAACGTGGTGGTATGAATCTCATGACTGGACTGTTAATCTGGATGGTTATAACCTATTTAGGAAAGATAGAGGCAATGGGAAACGAGGAGAAGGGATCTGTCTGTATATTAAGCCTGAATTTAAGGCTATGGTCAGAGAAGATATTTATGGTGGACCTAGTGATAAAGTTGAATGTTTGTGGATAGAGTTAAATAGCGGAGCAGCAAATTCCAAAAGAATATTAGTAGGAGTATGCTATAAAGCCCCAAATAGAGATGAAAGTGAGGAAATACAATTATTGTTACAGATTGGAAATGCAGCTAAGAATGGGCAAGTTCTAATAATGGCAGATTTTAATTACCCTGAAATAAACTGGATAAATGAGACCAGCAGTTCAGCTAAGGGGAGCAGGTTCTTGAGTACACTCAGGGATCATTATCTGGCCCAGGTTATACAGGAGCCTACTAGAAATGAAGCTAACTTAGATTTACTCATCACAAATAATAATGATATAGTATCAAATGTTGAAATAGGGCAACCTTTGGCAAACAGTGATCACAACACAGTCTCATTTGAGATTGAATTAAAAAAACAACATTTTAAGGGGCCAACAAAAACTCTTAATTTTAAAAGGGCAGATTTTAACGGTCTAAGGGCAGCAATACAAAGTAGAGACTGGGACAGAGAACTGATAGGTAAAAACACTGAACATAAATGGACAACATTTAAATCCTTACTAAATATACATACACATCGGCATATACCGTGTGGGAATAAAAGTAAAAGGAGTAAATCACAACCCATGTGGCTTAACAATAAATTAAAGATCAAGATACGGAGTAAAAAACAGGCATTTAAATTATACAAACAAGAGGGAACAGAGACTGCTTTACGGGAATACAAGGAAATCAACAAGGCTTGCAAAAGCGCGATTAGACTGGCTAAAATAGAAAATTAAAAATTTATTGCAAAAGAGAGTAAGACTAACCCCAAAAAATTTTTTAAGTATATTAATGGGAAGAAGGTGAGGAAGGAAGCTATAAGAACATTAGAATGTGAAACAGGCTGTCTGAAAATTAGTGACCAGGAAAAGGCAGATGAGCTAAATAGGTTCTTTTCTTCAGTATACACAAGGGAGGTACAAGTGGTTGGGACCCTGCAACATAATGGGGCTACACTACCTTTGCCAAATAATTGGTTAACACAGGAAGTAATCCAAAAGAGGTTGGAAAAAATAAATGTTAATAAAGCCCCGAGTCCTGATGGAATACATCCAAGGGTACTAAGGGAACTGGGTTCTGTAATAGCCAAACCATTATATTTAATTTTTCAAGATTCACTCAACACAGGGTCTCTACCAGATGACTGGAGAAAAGCTGATGGGATACCTATATTTAAAAAAGGAGCAAGAGCAAATCCGGGGAATTATAGACCAGTGAGCCTCACTTCTGTGGTGGGGAAGCTTTTAGAAGGGTTAATAAGGGATAACATACAAGAATATGTCTATTTGAACAGGATTATAAGTAGGAGTCAACATGGATTTATGAGGGATAGGTCATGTCAAACAAATCTATTAGTTTCTATGAGGAGGTTAGTAGGAACCTGGATCAAGGCAACTCAGTGGATGTAGTCTTTTTGGATTTTGCAAAGGCTTTTAATACAGTGCCACATGGGAGACTATTGGGCAAACTAAGGGATACAGGAATTGCAGTAAATATCTGCTCATGGATTGAGAGCTGGCTAAAAGACAGGAAGCAAAGGGTTGTTGTAAATTGAACATACTCCGATTTGCACTAATGTGGTAAGTGGGGTTCCTCAGGGTTCAGTATTAGGTCCACTCCTTTTTAACATATTTATTAATGGCTTAGAGGTAGGATTGGAGTGTGGGGTCTCCATTTTCGCTGATGACACAAAGTTGTGCAAGGTAATTAAATCAGACAATGATGTGCTTTCCCTCCAAGGGGATTTACATAAAAATTGAGGAATGGGCATCTAAATGGCAGATGAGATTTAATACGAATAAATGTAAGGTTATGCATCTGGGAAGGAAAAATAGCCATGCAATTTATAATCTTAATGGAGCAAATCTAGGTGTATCAGATATTGAAAGGGATTTGGGAGTGCTTGTGGACAACCATCTAGGTAACAGTGCTCAAAGCCAAGCAGCAGCTGCAAAGGCAAATAAAATATTAGCATGTATTAAAAAGGGTATAGAAGCCAGGGAAGCAAACATAATTCTGCCACTATACAAATCTCTAGTACGCCCTCATTTGGAATATGGAGTACAATTTTGGGCACCACTTCATAAAAAGGACATTTTAGAGCTGGAAAAGGTACAGAGAAGGGCAACAAAACTAATAAGGGGAATGGAGGGGCTAAGTTATGAAGAAAGACTAACCAAATTAAACTTATTTTCTCTAGAAAAAAGGCGTCTAAGAGGAGATATGATTACCTTATATAAATACATCCAGGGTCAGTATAAAGATTTGTCAGGGGAGCTTTTTGTGCCAAGAGGTTTTCAACTGACAAGAGGACATCCCTTGAGGTTAGAAGTAAAAAGATTCCACCTCAAAGAAAGAAAAGGGTTCTTCACAGTAAGGGTGGTTAATCTGTGGAATTCTCTACCAGAGGAGGTGGTGACAGCGGATTCGATAGATAACTTCAAAAGGGGACTAGATTTATTTCTAATTAAAAAGGGAATTCAGGGTTATCATGGATAATTAGAGAGACAGTATTGATCCAAATTTTTTACATTTCCCTTTGAGACAATTGGCTAAGTCTCGCTTGTGTTTTTTTTTTCTTCTATTTGCCTTCCTCTGGACTGATTAATAAAAAAAAATAAACATTAAATAATTGATTAATAATTAATTAACAACTAATGAATTAATATTTAATCCGCATATTGCAGATCAGAGGAGATCTTAAAAGGTTGAACTTGATGGACTGAAAGTCTTTTTTCAACCGTAAATACTATGCCCCTCATTCTATTATCGGCCGTAAATCGGCTGCAAAGCTGCGATTCCTTGCGGGGCTCCCGTTACCTTGCAATTCAAATAGACGGCGCCGCAAGGCTATCACCTTACGGCCGGCCGTATATCTTGCAACCGGCCGTAAGCTCAGAAATCTTTAAGTGCAAAAATAAATTCAAGACGGCACTGTAAAGCTGTGTAAATGCTAGGGATCATAATGGGGGACATGAGGATTAATAGCAACCCCCTCTCAAGCTTGCACATCAGCCCAAATCTGAGATTACATTAACTGTTTATTTTCCGGCCGCAGCGTGGGCGGGTCTGAGGTGCTCCAAGCCCTCTGGACTTTTTACATGGATATGTGACATAAATTAAAATAAATTTTATTTACGGATTTGAGTGTAGTTGAATGTTGTGCTATTAATGCTAACACCTACAATCACTTTATAGTCTCCTCAGAGTGCAGGACGGCTTTATTATGGCTTTGTTATGTGCTTAATTGTGTGCCTGCGGGACCTTTTTGCTGCAAGTAAGCTGCGGCTCAGTTTTAGCCTTGCAGAGAGGGTTCCCGGAGCAATTGAATAGCAACCAGGATTTACTTGCGGCCGAAACTCTTGCGGCCGTTTAAGATCAAAGGCTTTCCTCCGGCGCGTGCGGCCGCAAGGGATAACAAGGCGCCGGCCGCAAGCCTGCCGGAATCCCCGGCCGGAAGGGAATAGAATAGGCAAATAGCTTGCGGACGGTCCTTGTGGCCCCGCATCTCCTACGGCCGATAATAGAATGAGGCCCTATGTAACTATGTAACTATGTAACTATCATATAGCCAGATATCTAAGACATGACTGTTGTTAGCTTTAATGTAGACTAATACCGCTATGGTGGTGGACTTGCAAAGTCTCAAAATGGTATGTTAATGACGGACAGCATTGATATATGCACTAGTGAAGCATGTGATCCTGACCTCAATATCAGTCTGAGAATAGATCCTTGGGTCTGATGTAAGTAACATTGATTCTGGCTGTTGACCTTTGTGTCCTCTTATTATTAAAGGGTATTTTCCCATATTGCTGATTATCCAGAGACCAAGATAATAGTTAGTAATGCTTGCAAATCCACACTTGAAAATCCCCTAAGCGAGAGAAAAAATGGCTGCCGAAAAAACGAAAACTAGGCTACAAGACCTCTAAAGCCGCAAAACACCACCAAGCACATACAACGTTTACAAAAAGCCGTACGGGGTACAACATGCACTCTTACCAAGGATGCTAAATCATACACACCCGCATACCACATCCACATTTGCCGGCATTTTACAACACTAATTTACACAATGCCGAAGGACACAGCTATACTAACGTTTTCTGCTCGCACACACAGCCTATTTACACTACGCACTGCACACATTGCTCACACTTACACCTCAGCTCCACAACAGTGCAAATCTACTTTTCATGCTGCAGGAACATCAAAACAGATTGTTAGCTCTTGAGCACATTGCTTGCTGCATATATTAATCACAAATAGGTAAGGTATATTAATTTATCATTTCATTTATTTAGTAATTAATTATCACAAAAAAATCCTATATACAACAGTTTAAAAACACCACAATACACGATCGCATAACTGATAAAGGCGCTCATTGCCAGCCACACGATGAGCACCAAAGGCACTCACCACGAGGCTCGCAATCAGCGCAAAAAGTACTCACACAACCAAAACACTTACCGTATTTTTCGCCGTATAAGACGCACTTTTTCTTCCCCAAAACTGGGGGAGGAAAGTTGGTGCGTCTTATACGGCGAATATACCTTTTCAAACTGCCTCTGTCCTCTTGATCTCACCCCAGCGCTTCCTACCAGCATTGCGTCGGCCGGTGCGTCCTAGTGACGTCACACACGCAACGCTGCAGTACACGAGGAGTGCTGGTAGGAAGCGCTGGGGTGAGATCAAGATGGCAGAGATCAGAAGGAAGGTGAGGATCAAGGGGGTCAGGGAGGATCAGGACGGTCAGGGAGGATCAGGATGGTCAGGGAGGGTCAAGGGCTCCCAAATGCTGCAGTATATGGATATGGATATGTATGTGTGTATGTGTGTGTGTGTATGTATGTATGTGTGTGTATGTGTGTGTATGTGTGCATGTATGTGTGTGTATATATGTATGTATGTGTATGTATATTTATGTGTGTATGTATATATGTGTATATATATATATATATATATATATATATATATATATATATATATATATATATATATTTTTGTGTAATGTAGGTGTGTATCTGTGTTTAAAGTGTATTTGTGTTTGATTCAGATTTTTTTTTTCTTGTTTTCCTCCTCTAAAAACTAGGTGCGTCTTATCTGCCGGTGCGTCTTATAGGGCGAAAAATACGGTAATTTGTGTGCCAAACACCATTCCTTGACTTACAATTCTATTGCCGTCATTTTTTGACGGGCAATTCGTTATATAATTTGCTTGTAACAATGAGAAATTAGTGGTGATACGGGCACTTAATATAAATCTATACATTGCAAGCTGATAGGAAAATACTCTATTTGTGGGTGTGTATCTTTGGGGTTTAGTAAGCAAAATTAAATTACTATTACTATTTTACTGTAAAAACTACATGATAGAATGAACAAAACACTTTAAAGTAAGCAATTGTACTCTCATGCAAATTTTACAATGGAGTATAGGTGTATTGCTGTCAAAACTGTGCTTTTATTTTAGTTGCAAAAGAGTGATTGTTAAAGGGTCACTGCAGACATCCTACAATAGCCTTTAATTTGTTTATTTATTGATTAGCAATAAAAGCAGTATTTGGAATTTGAACATTAATGTCTCAGGAGCTACAGAGCAACTTACGGTATCTCTCTTTTGGGTGTCCAGGAATATCTTCCCAGGAGTCTCACCTACAATGTTTTTCTTGATCAGTTTAAGTTTTGCACTATAGTGGTTTTCAAGCTAAAAAAGAAAAACTTTTAGAGGACCTTTAAGAAGCTCATCACGTCACGGTAGCTGAATTGGTCCATTGCAATGTTATGGCTGTTGTGCACTGGCTTTCACTAACAGAAAAACATCACTAATGATATTTGGTAGCATTTAAAACCTAATTAAATGTGATAAATTATTAATGTTCATAAATTCTTTTTTTGTGAACAGGTTTAATTGTGTCCAGGTAACACCTTTGTGTGTATTTCATTCATAATTACAGCACTTTTCCAATAATACTATGGTACCACACAGACTTGAAGTAGTATAATAATGTGCCTCAGATACACATATGTTAAAATGTCTGTAAATGTGTGCAATCTTGAAGCATAATTAATCCCAAACTACAAAATGGCATTTATAATTCATAAATTATTCCTCAATTTAATGCATTTTATTGTGAACATTTTGAAATGTGAACGATACAGGTTGCAAATGACAACCGGCTGTTATTCAGTTGGAACAGCTGGTATCACATCGGGATAATTGTTGAATGCTGTACATCCTCCTCCAATGAAGATAGATAATGCAGTCTGAATTGTCTTTAGCCTTTACTTGACCAAGAAGATATTTGTATATTTTGTGTGTTTAGTACTTATCATAGATCAACTATGAAATGTGAATCAAGCTACAAATAGAATGTTGTTCAGTACTTTCCTAATGTGCCTCATTTGTAACATTTATTTCTAAAACGTGGAAGTATAGAATAATAAATTAATTAATTGTCCAGTGGAGTATTGGTATCACATATCATAATTGTCAAACTGCGATTCGTCGTCACGCTTACGACGTTTTTCAGTTTGACAGAGATCCGATCGCAAAAGGCGATCGGATCGAGCGCATTGCATGAGCATTTTGCGGCTCCAGAAGCGCATGCGCAGAGCGCTGTGCAAGCCGCACATTGCGAATGCGTGGCGCATAAGGAGAGGGAAGAGACACAGAAGGAGGGGGGGGGGGGGGTGAGAGATACAGAGGGAGAGGGGGCAAGAGAAACAGAGGGAGAGGGGGGAAGAGAAACAGAGGTAAAGGGGTCAAGAGGCACAGAGGGAGAGGGGGGAAGAGGCACAGAGGAAGGGGGGAGAGTCACAGTGGGGAGAGACACAGAGAGGGGGGGAGAGACAGAGGGGGGAAAGAGACACAGAGGGAGAGGGGAGGGAAATATACACACAGAGGAAGAGGGGGAAGAGACACAGAGGGACAGGGAGGAAGAGACATAGAGGTAAAGGGGGGGGAAGAGGCACAGAGCGAGAGGGGGGAAGAGGCACAGAGGAAGGGGGAGAGACAAAGAGGGAGGGGGGAGAGACATGGGGGAAAGAGACACAGAGGGAGGGGGGGGGGAAGAGACTCAGAGGGAGAGAGGGAGAAAGAGACACATGGGAGGGGGAAAGATATGCATGGGAGAGGGAGGTGCAGGGGAAAGAGACATGGGGGAGAGGGGGGAAAGAGACACAGGGGGAGAGGGGGAAAGAGATAGGGGGAACGAGACATGGTGGAAGAGACACAGGGGGAGAGGGGGTGAAGAGACACAGGGGGGACAGGGGGGAAAGAGACACAGGGGGGAAAGAGACATGGGGGAGAGGGGGGGGGGACAAAGGGTGGGAGAGGGGGAAAGAGACACAGGGGGAAAGAGACACAGGGGAGGCGGAAAGAGACACGGGAGGGAGAGGTGGGAAGGAGACACAGGGGAGGGAGAGGAGGGGGAAAGAGACACAGGGGAGGGAGAGGAGGGGGAAGAGACACAGGGGAGTGAGAGGAGGGGGAAGAGACACAGGGGAGGGAGAGAAGGGGGAAGATACACAGGGGAGGGAAATGGGGGGGGGAGATTCACAAGGAAGGGGACAGGGGGACAGGCACAGGGGAAGAGGGGACAGGGGGGGAAGAGACACAGGGCAGGGGGGAACAGACACAGGGGAGTGAAAGGGGGGAAGAGGCACAGGGGATGGGGAAAGAGACACATGGGAGGGAGAGGGGGGAAAAAGACACAGGAGGGAAAGAGACACAGGGGAGGGGGTTGGAGAAACGTGAGGGAGAGGGAGGTAAAAACACAGGTGGGGGGAGGGGATACAAGGGAGGGAGAGGAGGGGGAAAGGAGAGGATTGTAAAGTAGACGGTGGGAGTGGTGGGGGTGAGGCTCGCAATGAGGCCCGTGATGAGCGCTGAAGGCGCTCATTGCGAGGCCCGTGATGTGTGCCAAAGGCGCTTATTGCAAGGCCCGTAAAGTAGAGGGGGAGTAGAGGGCTGCCATTGTGTGGCAAACAGCATTGACAGGCTTCACTTTTTATTGCCGTCATTTGTGTACTAGTCTAGAAATATAATGCTTCCTGTTAAAGGGCACAATGTTATAACACATTTTCAGGCATTTAAAAACAAAATTTTTCAAACATTACAGTTTATTTGCATGAAAAATTAGTGGTCAATTCTGTAGAAAATTTAGATTAAACTAAGACTACAACCTACTACATGACAGAGCAGTGGTACTCTACTTTGTGGTGCAGCAGGTGCAAAGTACTGGAGCCCATAACAGGTAGCAGAAACCTGGAGCAAAGGGGAACTCTTAATTAAGGGAGAGGGGCAGATATTTTTTTTATAGAAGGATGATCTATATATACTAGGGAATTGCCCGTAAAAAATGACGGCAATACAATTTTAAGCCTTGCAATGCTGTTTGCTCACAATGCAAGGCTCTCCTCTAACTTCCGGTCGTCGCAATGAGCATCTTCTCCCCCTTCTCCTCCCAAGCCTCTCCCCCCGTCTTCTTTACGGGCCTCGTCTACTTTGCTGCTCATTGCAGGCCTCGCCCAACCATCCACTTTCATGCTTCACAATGAGCACCTAAGGCGCTCATTGTGAGTCCCGCAATGAGCGCTTTCAGCTTATTGCAAGCCTCTCCCCCCTCTACTTTATGGGCCTCGCAATAAGTGAGGCGTCGTCCAACTCATTGCAGGCGTCGTCCAACATGCAACTTTAGTGCCTCACCATGAGCGCCTTCCCCGTTTCCACGTTTCCCCCACTCTCCCTCCTGCTGTCTCTTTGCCCCCTCTCCCTGCCCTGTGGGCTTTTTCCCTTATGTCCCTCCTATGTGTCTCTTTCCACCCTCTCTCACCCATGTGTCTCTTTCCCCCCCACTCCCTCCCCTGTGTCTCTTTCCACCCTCTAACCCCTCTCCCTCCCCTGTGTCTTTCTCCTCCCCTTCTCTGAGCTGTACGGGTCTGAAACCATTTGCGGGCTTGGGAAATTGATAAATTTCCCCAACCCCGCGATGTGCTTCCGGGCTTGAAAAAAAAATTACTCCTTTACGGCAGCCATTTTATGATTAGCCGTTTTCCGACCTCCAAAAAACGCCAATTGAATAACAAATTCACTTTCTACCTTACAGGCTCTCTGCCTTTCCCCCTGTGCTTTGTGTGAGGTTGTCAGGAAATTTGTAATCAATTGGCATCTTTTGGGGGCCTCCGAATGGCTTCTGAGTTATGGGCTTGAAACATGTTTCGACCGTTAAAGCCGTAATTTTTTCAAAGTCATGCAGGCTTGACTATGAGCGCCAAAGATTTACTGCTTTTGACGCTCATGGAGGACCTGGCAATGATCGCCTTCAGCGCTCATTGCAAGCCTTTTTCTAAGTCATGAGGGCCTCACAATGAGCGCCAAAGGCCTACGACAACCGGTATCCTCCAATCAGCTGAATTGAAGGCCACCTTCCAGGCAAATCTCCAGTCAAGACTAGAAGATCGCAGATGCTTCACAGATCCCTCCTCAAATGCTCTATGGGAACATCTCAAAACCAGCATCCTGCTGACCACTGAAGAGGTCCTAGGTTTCTCTATAAAAAAAAACAAAGACTGGTTTGACAAAAACAGTCAGGAGATCCATGAATTACTGTTGGAAAGATTGAGAACCAGTGAGTTCTTTCTCTGAAAGAACTCAGCATTTCGCAGATGTCGGTGACTACAGAGGGTTTTATGAAGCACTGAAGGCCATGTATGGCCCTTCACATCTGGTTCAAAGCCCATTGCGTAGTGCAGATGGTCAAACACTCCTTACAGACAAGGCGTTGATTATGAACCTGTGATCTGACCACTTTCAGACTCTATTCTGTGCCAACCGCATAGTTTCAGTCTCAGCGATCTGTCTCATTTCACAACAAACAATGAAAACAGAACTGGATGAAATCCCTACTCTCGAAGAGACTGTAAAAGCCATTGAGCAGCTAAAAAATGGTAAGGCTGCAAGAGTTGATAGGATTTCAGCTGAGATCTGGAAACATGGGGCCCAGCACTTCACGCTAAACTCCATGAGCTCTTTGTTTGCTGCTGGCACCAAGGCAAACTGCTACAGGACCTTCGTGACGCAATCATCATCACCCTGTACAAGAAGAAGGGAGAAAAGTCAGACTGCTCCAGTTACCAGGGGATAACTCTGCTGTCCGTCGCAGGGAAAATCCTTGCAAGAGTTCTCCTCAACAGATTGGTGCCCACTATCGCAGAAGAAATCCTCCCAGAGAGTCATTGTGGCTTTAGAGCCAACAGGAGCACCAGCGACATGGTTTTTGTTCTCAGGCAGCTCCAAGAGAAATGCAGAGAACAGGACAAGGGACTTTATGTGACGTTTGTCGACCTTACCAAAGCGTTCGACACTGTGAGCAGGAAGGGTTTGTGGCAAATCCTGGAACATATAGGATGTCCTCCCAAGATCCTCAACATGATCATCCAGCTACACGAAGACCAGCGTGCCCACTCTATTCACTCTATTCTTCAGTATGATGCTGCAAAGGGCTACAACAGAACTTGATGTAGAGGATGGACTCTACATCCGATTCCACACAGACAGCAGTCTGTTCAACCTGAGGCAACTAAAAGCCCACACCAAGACAGTGGAACGACTCGTTCAAGAGCTACTCTTCGCTGACGATGCTGCCCTCGTTTCCCACACTCGGCAGCTTTGCAGCAAATGTCATCTTGCTTCGCCGAGGCTGCCGAGCTCTTCAGTCTAGAAGTCAGTTTGAAGAAGACTGAAGTTCTCCACTAGCCCACACATCAGGAAGATTACTGTCCTCCTCGCATCACAAGTGGCGAGTCTAAGCTGAAAACAGTCCAACAGTTTGCCTACCTAAGTTGCATCATCTCCTTAGACTCAAAATTGACAACAGACCTGCAAAGGCATATGATGCATTAGGCAAGTTATTTAAAAGAGTTTGGAAAATCAAGCATCTGAACAAGTGCACTAAGGTAAATGTGTACGGAGCTGTTGTGCTGACCACCCTTATGTACAGTTCCGAGTCTTGGGTTACCATCTGCTACTTCAGAAGATGGACCATACACAGGAACCATGCCCAGGAACTTGCTTCAGCAGACCAGAATATCAGGAACACCATATAATCCCTTAGAATTAAGATTAATGCATTGAATGACACATACACCTGGTCTATGTAAGTACAGACACAACTGTCATACCTTTATTAATTGGCACATTTTATACAATTTTCTGACACACAGTCTGGCCAATCAGTAAGCCCCATTCCTAAATAATAGGCTGCCCCTTGCTTACTTGGAAAACCCTGTACCTCTGATGAGATCAGATCTTAATCTCATCCTGTTGATTATATTTAGGTGGGCTGAATGAGTTATCACCAGATAACAACATTGTAACATAATAGCCTGGTGCAATAGACAGCAGACTAGCTAATATGTTTCTTTAGAATAATTCCTACAACATAAAACATAATACGTAAACCAACATACATACAGTATAACAGTGTAATCATATTTTAACCATAAGCACTAAGAAATACATAACCGTAATAATAAAAAGGGGGTAACTGGGCAGTCAGGCCCAGGCCATAGTGTAAAACAGTCCAGTCCGGCCCTGGGAATGACACCTACTGCCACCACCTACGACTTCTTAAGCGCTTTCATCAACGCTGCCTCCGCACCATCCTCAATATTCACTGGAATGACTACATCCCCAATACCGAAGTCCTAGTACAGGCAGGAATCATGGTCATTGAGGCCATACTGTTGAAGAAGCAGTTACGCTGGGCAGGACACATCTCTAGGATGGAGGATGAACGACTTCCAAAGATTGTGCTATATAGTAAGCTCAACACTGGCAGTCATGACAGAGGAGGGCCAAAGAAGAGGTACAAGGACTCATTGAAACAGTCCCTTGATCCCTGTCATATTTGGCTTCAGACCAAAAGGCGTGAAGAAGTACCATTCACCAGGCTGTCTCCTCTTTCAAGAACACACGCAGGGCTGGTCATGAGGACAAGAGGAACCGTAGAAAAAATGGTGTCATTACAGCACCCAACCAAGAACAAACCTTCCCGTGCAACCACCGTGGTCGAGTCTGCCTGTCCCGCATTGGCCTCCTCAGTCACCTAAGATCCCATAGATGTGGTACCCCTCATTCGCGAAGCCAAGCCTATATATATATATATATATATATATATATATATATATATATATATATATATACATATATATATATATACATGAGTTGGCTTTTGTTATTGACCCTTGTATATTGAAGTTGCAAGAATGGCTCAAATAAACTAGCACTGGGGCCCTTTGTCCACTAGTTCCACCACTGATACAGAGTGCCTATGAAATCTATTGTGCATTACTATGATGTGTTTTAAATGTTCTTGATACGTCTTTTCAATTTGCTTGTCATCCTAAAGGAGAGGCAATACATCTATTTCTGTGTTGCTGAAGTGTTATTTATTTAAGTTAAGGGACCACATTGGTGTTCATACAGTATGGTTTTATCAGTTCATTTAATAACTGATTAACAATAAAGTCAGTGTAGCTTTTAAACTTACACTTTAGTGTTCAGATGTTATTGAAACTGCTTCTCTCACCCCCCAGGTGTCCAGGGGTGAGGGAAGATTTGTGTTGAGAGAAGACTTTACCTGTACCCTTCCCTAATGCAGCAAATGTAGACTAGTCAGAAAACAATTTAGGACAACATCCTAGGAAGATCCTTTCCCACCCCCGGAAACAGGGCAAATTGGGTGTGGAGAGAAGCAGCTCTGCTAGTCCCAGAAATCTACTCTAAGCTTTAAAAGCTACACTAAATCTGTTTCTTCAAATATTATTTTTATTTTTAATCAGTTACTAAATACACAATTGAAACCCTACTGTGTGACCATTGCATTGGTCCTTTAATAGCATCGATTTTATGGGGGGGAAAATGTAATGTAAAAAACATGATAGAAATTTTGGGATGAATGTTCTGCAAGCTCTTAAATGCCCAACTCAATACAATTAAATAAACTAAAACATGTAATAATTGTGATAATCTAGTTAGATGTTACAACTCCGGTCAGAATTAGGCGCCGTAACATTCACCATTTTGCCCTATTTCTACCTGCAGATGTTTTTTTACATACTATTAATAGTGTCCAAACATAATATTTCATAACTACAGTTTATAAATCCCATCTGAATGGCTAACAAACATTTGCATTGGTTGTTTCTTTACTGAAACTGTAGGCATGACTATTTCTGTAGAATACATCACTGTGTTAAGTATTGGAAATGTAGAAGTAAAAGAGAATACAGAATTATAAAATCACGTGATTGTTCAGACAGACTTTATTGTGTGTGTAAAGAAACTAAGCAGTGACTTAATGAACAAATCTGACCCTAAGTTACAGATTTTTATTACGCTCAACATAAAAGTGGTGGGCAATATTGAATATACATAGTAGTAGTACACACTTCTCCCACTTTATTTATATATTATATTTATTGTTGATGTCCATTATTCTCTTTTAATTTATGTATATATATATATATATATATATATATATATATATATATATATATATCCTATTGACTTTGATTTGAGTAGAATAGGCATTCCAAGCTTCTAGATCACTCTAATATTCCATATACAGCATAGATCCCTATTTTCTTGTTATTGTAAATGCAAGAAACCATAAGCAGACTCTTTTAAGAAACGTACAAAAAAATATTTTCTTTATTATCATTGTTCTCTAAGCCCTGCTCCTGTCTGTGAGCTTCTCTTTCTTCTAAAGTACATGGTAATCTTGGACAACTCATTGCAACACACTGAATATCTCTTTGCACCCTTCAAACAGAAAAGAGCCCTGCAATCTGAAACTCAACAGATAAAGGTGGTCTTCATGGCAGAGTCTAGTGTTGTACATGACAGTTATGACATTAGATTTAAATTTTATATTTTTTGTTATATATATATATTTTAAAATGCTCATCATCAATTATAGTTCTTCAAAGGTGCATTTTGTACATAACTCCAGTGGTTCTTTAAATCTACTATTATGGTAACTGTAATTAATGCAGATTTATATACAACATGTCATTTAATTCTGTGCTTTGCACCAAAAAAGCAATATTCCCATTGCAAAATGTGTTATGTGAGACATACCTGACATATGATCTCAGATATTGCACATACCCAGTCTCTGCTACTTGGTTTTCTTACTCCAACACCTGTGAAAATATTTTACAGATTTTTTCTGGTGTCAGTTACCATTTAACATTTTCTAATGTTTTTTAATGTACACCCATTGCCTTCTAATAAATGAGTATATTAAATATATTATGCTATATGGCTTTGGGCAAGATACATTTTGTCATGCCTGACACAGTGGAGGTCACAATATAGTATGACCTAAAAACAAGTACTGTACTATATAAAACTGAATGTTATTAAAAAATATTTACCTACACTTAACTAATAATGAAGTTTGCCATTTTGGACTGTCTGTGAGCCTTTCTGATCCATCATGAAACCAAGATTCATATTATTTGTTAATGAGAGATCATTGGCATTAATTACTGTTCAGCCCCTGAGGCATTGGCTGCAGTTGCCTGCACATTGAGCATGATAATCCCTTTTTTTTTTGTAGGTGATTATATTCAATGCAATGGACTAATTCTTCAAAGACTGATCAGTAATTAATGCTGATAATATCTAATAATGTCTTCTTCAAACTTATTAGCACAAAATATGAATCTTGGTAATATAAAATTATAAACTACTACTGTTTCTTTTAAAAATCCCTGTGCTCTTACAAAACTGACCTGTGCGCCTCTCTATATGGAACTAAACTTGATAATGGGCTTCTTTGACTTTTCCCACTGAAATATACAAATCAAAAGCCCTATTAAATTTGCCGATTCTTAGTTTCAGAAGCCCGTAAAGGAGCCTGTAAAAGTTACAGATATTAAATTGGCCTCTTTTAGCTACCCGCAAAGGATCTGCAGGTTACAGGCAGAAAAACCCTATGGGTTGTCAAAATCCGAACTCCGACCCAGCTAAGCCTTTGATCTTTCAATCCCATAAATGTTACTATTGCCAATCGCTATTAAATTGCTACAAGTCCTCAAGCCCGCAACTGTTTTCACACCTACAAATGGCAATGTAGCCAAAAATTGTAAGGGTAGAGAGTACCGGCAGGGAGGTGAATCACCTGACCTTAGCCCTGTAAAAGCAAATATAATCACACTACTGTAGTTTAAATTACAGGGCAAGCAATGAAAGATATTAAAATGAATAGCACAACATTCTCAAGCTCGCAAATCTGCAACAACATTTTTTTTGTTTGTTTTATTTCCGTGCTATATTGATCCCTGCAATCAATGTGTTAATAGCATTGACTAGAATATTATAATTATTGATAATATCTTATTGCATTATTTCTGGAATGTGGGTCCGATCGCAACTCTGACTTCAAAACAGTAAGTGATTGAAATTTAACCTCCATGTTTTAGAGATGTAATGATGACGGTCTCTTTTACTATTGGCTCTGTCTAAACCCATAACTACGGGTTTGAATAATATATCATGTTCACTCCCGGAAATGTCACATGCCGAAGCATGGTTTACGGATTTGGATTCCAGCCATGTTGCTGCGGCCTTTTCTAATTTAATCGCTCTGTAACTCAGACATACGGGCTGTACAACGGCCACTGCGGGCTTGGAATTTAATAGGGCTCCAGGTCTATAACTACCACAAATAACATGGAGACACACACAGCACATTCTTACCATATAAAAAAAAGAAGTCGGCTTGTTGAACACATCAGTACAAGTCAGGTATTGCTAGAAGTGATCCTTATCAGTAGGTTGGCCCTAAAATCATTATATGCTGATATTTGCAGTACATTCCTTATTCTTGTTATGGCAGTAGCTCTTTTGTAATAATTTTTTTCTGTATTTTTTGGGTGCATAAAGCAATAATAGGCAGTAAGCAGGGCAAATGAAAGGAAGGCTGCAGTGCAAAAATAATCTGGGGCCCCCCTTGTACATCTATATACACTCCACAGGGTTCAATACAACAGCCCAAAATATATGTAGTTGGTCGGATTACCCATAGGATGATCAGATCACCTTTCTATAAAAATTATTATCTGCCCTCCTCTAATAAATTAATATGAGTGCAGATAACAAATGGACCCTAAACTGCTGTGGGCCTCCGCCACTGAAAATAGATGACCTAAGCTGGTCCTAGAACTTCTCATCTATTTCTTCACCCAGGAAATATTAAATGGACCCTGTAAGCATTTAATTTTTTAACCTTTAGAGTATATAAAAATCTGAGTGAAAGATGTTAAATTTAAATTTACATAGTTTATCATACCAAATGTTGATACAGGAAACATGCACAAAAATGTGACTATTAACTGGTGGCTGTTAGTCTTCCTCAGCCTGCTAGTGATATCAAAACTATCATCGCCTCGAAAAAGAAGTATATCCTTGCACTGGCACTACTAATTCCTCAAATCAGAAACAAATCCTGGAATTTGCAATCAGGGTAGGTCTTTGTATGATTTTTTTTTTTTTCTGTAGTGTAGTGGACTCGCTCCCGCAGTACCCCCTTGGCGCACCAAATCCTCACCTTACTGTGGACTGTGGATCCAGGTATTCATTTGGTGGTGCTGCGGTATTCTTCCCCTGAAGGTGCTTTTTTCTGCAGGGCAGGGAATCCTGAATGGTGTGCTGGATTCCCTGCCATAGAGAGCAAATGCGCAGGAAGGGGAAGGATACCGCTGCACAGAGGCCATCCTCTGGAGTCCCACTTCTGTCTAATTTTTATTTTTCAAAAGCATATACTTTAAATATATGTTTACGGTAGCCCACTAGGGACAACTGTAATCATATATATAAATTAAAATACTTTTGAAGAATTACTCTTGCGAATAAGCAGTAGGTTTTTACAATGTAAAAAGGCTTTGAATGCAGAAGAAGCTTGTACCTGGATAATGGAACTGCGGCAGCTAAAACTACCAGCGCTTACAAAATAACTAATGGAAAGCTCACTAGTTTACAAAATCACATAATTTTTATAGGGAAGTTGCATGAAACTGCCCAGTAAAGGAAAGAGAATCTTGCAATAAAGAATAATTATATATAACATTTAAAACTATACGCTGTGTTTATTTTTTTACTTTATAAAAGCTTTCCTGACTTGTTTAAGAGCTATACAGAAGAAATTACTGCAATGGAAGTTTATTATTGGAAGTGTAAATGGTTTCAAGCTTTTCCTAGTTTAGTAATTCTTAGACCAAGCTAACGATTTAGTGGATCCAAAACATGTTTCAGCTCATGCTTTTCTCAAGAGGCTTTGGTTCAGTCTCAGAGTAGGCCAAAAAAAAACGCAGCCACATCGATTAGCCGCAATAATTGATTTGCTATGCTAGGCACAGCCCAACCCTGCCGGGCTGATAAACTCAGTGGAGCAGACAGCATCTACATCAAGACCTACAGAGACTAGGCAGCACTTTGCTCAGGTAAATCATCTTAGAAAAATGTTGAAATGTATGTAAAAAATATGGTAATTAACACAGCTTAATAATTATGCTTATTTTACCAGTTTTTGAAATTTTAGTTTTGACCCATTTTTTAGCAGGCGTTACCACGGCAACCTGTTTGCTTACTAATTATGTTTGAATGGCAGCAGTTATTTTGGATTTTGTGATAAACATGGGTTTTAAGGAAATGTTGTATTTAAATAGCAACAACAAAATGTGTGTTTACATAGACATTAACAGATATATTTAAAGGGCCATTGAAGTCACTATTTGTGCTATGATGGTATAGAAATGCATGTGCAAAAGTGTTTTCCTTTTTGAAATTGCTACTGAATTGATGGAGTTAAAGGTATTCAATTAGGTGTGCCATGACTCTCTTTTTGTTTTATGTTATACTAGTAACTTGCCCGTCATAAATCATGGTATCATATGTTATGTATCATATGTTATATTGAATTGTCTTTTCTGTCTTTCTCTGTGCTGTCTCTATGCGCCCTGTCTCTCTCCACCCTCTCTCTACCTCTCTTGTCTCTCTCTGCGCTGTCTCTGTCTGGGTGCGCCCTCTCTTTGTGTGGTCACTTTCTCTCTGTGCCCTCTGTCTCTCTCCGTGCCCAATCTCTCTATGTGCCTTCTGTCGCTCTCTGTGCCCTCTCCCTGCTTTCTGCACCCTGTGTGCTCTCTGTCTCTCTCCCTCCCCCTCTCTCTTCTTTCACTCTTCCTCTCCTCTCTCTCTCCCTCCCTCTTCCACTCTCTCTCTCTCCATCTACCTCCCTCCCCTCTCTCTGCCTCACTCCCTCTCTCTCTCCCTCCTTCCCTCCGCCTTCCTCTGCAGTCAAAGACTTCTACAACCTGAGGAAGCAGACGAGCAGAAACAAAAATGGTAGACTCCACTGCATCATAGTTTTATATAAAAGGTAATGAATGCAATTCTTTATTTTTACACTTTCTAAAACTAGTTTGCCTACTTCCAAGAAGAGTTCTTCAAAATAAAATATAGAATGACAGTAGCCCTTTAAGTTAATTATTTTGTCCCGTAGCTCATACTTCTATTTCATATGAGCAATTTAAATTTGATTTAATTTAAAGTATTTTCAATTTCTACTATCCAACTTCCAAGGCTCTTTTCATTATAATACCAAACTGAATATAATAAGGAGCTGCTGCAAGATTTACTTATTTTCAGCATATTTTCTGAGCAACAGATATTGAATAAAGTAATTCATTTGAGGCCCCAAAAGAAAAAAATGCAGAAAACCTAAAGCTATAGCTAAATTTGTTCATCACCTCAATTAGCACGTAGTAATATGCATGAGCCAGGATGATTTCATGCATCAATGTCTTCCGTGCAATTTAATCAGTTTTTGTAATTTACTTAATTTTACGCATCAAATTGATTGCATCAAAAGAAGACACGTTTCTTTACAAAACTATTTGTAGAAAGCTCAGAAGAGTGGAGTCTAAAGATCTTTGCATGCAGAATTTGTGGAATTTTTATAGGTATCTATTATCATAAGAGAGAAAAAATATTGTCATGAGTGGTTTATAAGCTCTTAGAAAATTCAAGTGTATTGCTATGAAAATAAGTTGCTATGGGAACTACAGGAAAATAAGGTATGAATTATAAAAAAATGTTAGCAATCAAAGAGTTAATTCAAAATAGGAACAATTGTTTTTTGTTTTTACAATATCCCAAGGTTGCTTTGTATTTTTCAGTTGATACAAACAGAATGAGTTTTATCAGATGTAGTACATGTTCACACATATTGCATTGTCAATGTCATACTAATAGCACAATTGTAAAAATGCTGGCTAATAAAAGTATAAATAGTGAAAACTGCTTTGAATTATCATTAAAAAGAACTGTAACTCATCAAAACTCAGATAAAGTATTTGCAATCCTGTGGGAACCTTGTTTTAGATATTCCTTGTATAGCTCTTAAAGTTTTCTTGTATAGTTCTTAAAGTCCTCCCACAAATAGCTGCAAAGTTATTGAATGAGGATGGATATATGTACCCAGCAGACTAAGTGAAAGGGGCTGGGTTGAATGATACCCTAGTAGAGACAAGCAGCTGTAAGGTTTAGGTGTCAGAGCTTTCTCTGTGTTTCTCATCATAGAAGCTAAGACATTGTGACATGCTTTATCCTGTGCAGCTTCTGTAGGACGAGGTGAAAGTCTACAGTGCTTTGCAAGTAGTGAACAGAGTGATAGTTTGTAGGTATATAGCAAGAGAATGAGTGACTGTGACTGTTAATGCACTGTTCATCTCATAATTTTCTCCTATAGAAGCTTTTATCATCATGGTGTCTATTTGTACTATCATCTAAGCTCAATAAAAATATTTTGAATAAAAAAAGGGGATATCACATGCACCTGACAGTGAAAACCAAATGTTCTGCTCTCAATATCAATTAGAGTTAGTATAAAGTGCTGTATTGCTACCAGTGAGTGATGTAGGTGGTGCAGTGCACCAGAGCTCTCCTCCCCTGTATTTTTTTTTTGCATTAAACTTTTTATTCTGTAGTGTAGTGGCCCCACACCCTGGCCCAACACACCGCTGCCCCCTCTGAGCCTCCTGAGCCTCCGTGGGCCTCCTTGGCCTCACCACCCAGCAGAAATTGGTGTGTGCCTGTTTAAAAAAGACCATTTCTAGCTCCAAGAGGTGGCAGTGTGGAGCAGTTCAATATCCTGGGGATGTGTATCAGGGAAGGCTGTAAGAGATTAAGGCCTGCAAATGGACAGCAAAGTACAGGGCGAGGAGATTTCAGTCATGGGTAGCAAAGGAGATAGGGATAGGTGCTATGCAGGTGCTGAGAGGTGTTGGGTGCTGTGTGGGGATGGATGCTGAGAGGGGTGAGTTCTAGGGGGGGTGGATGCTAAAAAGAGACTGGGCCTCTTTGGCTGCAACAGCCGCCCCCCTCCCCTTCCCCTTCCCTTAATAATTTTTCCAGTGGACATCATCTCTCGGGCTCTGTAGCTGTGCTCGGGGAGGGGCATTGAGTGAATTGGTGCTGGGGGCCCAGGGCAGCCCATTTTATATATATATATATATATATATATATATATATATATATATATATATACAGCAGTTTTAGAGACACGCTCATGCAACAACTAATTAAAATGACTGTAACTCAGCACCCATTTTAAAAGCGAAAAACAGACTTAACTTTCATTGCTAGCATGTGGAATTGTTTCTACTTTATTTTTATAGTATAATATTAGCTATTCCATATCTTCCATTATGTTGTTCAACATGAAAACTATTGCTTGCCATCACAGCAGTTATATTTTACCATAAAATTAATTTTGGTTCAACTAAACCTTACAGATTAGAACCATAACTCATAATTCAGTTATTAATCCCTCACATATAAATAAGTGACAAACGTTCCAAGCACAAGCAAAACTCTTCTTCATGGTAAAGTTATTTTGAGTTTAGATATGTGACCCTTCTGTGATATCAAGCAGTGAGTGCTGTCATTGGATACAGTAACTGAACCATCACAGTGATGGATAATATTCTAACATTTCTCCTAAATGCTAATATTATTGTATTTAACTTCTGAGTGTCTTCCGTACTGCATTGAAGTGTGAAGTTACTGTTCCAGGTAGCTTATCTAATGTAGCTGAATAAATGTATTCCATGTATGGGGTACTCCTGGAAACGCTTAGATTACTAGAGGCTGTTAATAACAGGAACACTATATACAGTGACTTGCAAAAGTATTCATCCCCTTGACTTTTTACCTATTTTGTTACATTACAGCCATTACATTACAACCGTAAGTTCAAGGTTTTGTTAATCTGAATTTTATGTGATGGATCAGAACAGAATAGTCTAAGATGGTGAAGTGAAATTAGAAAAATATATACATAAAACTATTTTTTAGAAATAAAAAACAGAAAATTGACATGTGCGTATGTATTCACCCGTTTTGTTATGAAGCCCATAAAAAGCTCTGGTGCAACCAATTACCTTTAGAAGTCGCATAATTAGTGAAATGATTTCCACCTGTGTGCAATCTAAGTGTCACATGATCTGTCATTACATATACACACCTTTTTTGAAAGGCCCCAGAGGCTGCAACACCTACGCAAGAGGCACCACTAACCAAACACTGCCATGAGGACCAAGGAACTCTCCAAACAAGTAAGGGACAATGTTGTTGAGAAGTACAAGTCATGGTTAGGTTATAGAAAAATATTAAAATCTTTCATAATCCCCTAGGAGCACTATCAAATCTATCATAACCAAATGGAAAGAACATGGCACAGCAGCAAATCTGCCAAGAGACGGACGCCCTCCAAAATTCACGGACCGGGCAAAGAGAGCATTAATCAGAGAGGCAACACAGAGACCTAAGGTAACCCTGGAGGAGCTGCAGAGTTTCACAGCAGAGACTGGAGTATCTGCACATAGGACGAATATAAGCCGTATGCTCCATAGAGTTGGGCTTTATGGCAGAGTGGCAAGAAGAAAGCCATTACTTTCAGCAAAAAAACAAAATGGCACGTTTTGAGTTTGTGAAAAGGCATGTGAGAGACTCCCAAAATGTATGGAGGAAGGTGCTCTGGTCTGATGAGACTAAAATTTAACTTTTCGCCCATCAAAGAAAAAGCTATGTCTGGTGCAAACCCATCACATCACATCACCCAAAGAACACCATCCCCAAAGTGAAACATGGGGGTGGCAGCATCATGCTGTGGGGGTGTTTTTCAGCAGCCGTGACTGGGAAACTGGCCAGAGTTGAGGGAAAGATGGATGGTGCTAAATACAGGGATGTTCTTGAGCAAAACCTGTTCCACTCTGTGCATGATTTGAGGCTAGGATGGAGGTTCACCTTCCAGCAGGACAATGACCCCAAACACACTGCTTAAGCAACACTTGAGTGGTTTAAGGGGAAACATGTAAATGTGTTGGAATTGCCTAGTCAAAGCCCAGACCTCAATCCAATAGAAAATCTGTGGTCAGACTTAAAGATTGCTGTTCACAAGCGCAAACCATCCAACTTGAAAGAGCTGGAGCAGTTTGGCAAAAGGGAATGGGCAAAAATCCCAGTGGTAAGATGTGGCAAGCTCATAGAGACTTATCCAAAGCGACTTGGAGCTGTGATTGCCGCAAAAGCTGGCTCTACAAAGTATTGACTTTAGGGTGGTGAATAGTTATGCACATTGACTTTTTCTGTTATTTGGTCCTATTTATTGGTTGCTTCACAATAAAACAAAAAACATCATCTTCAAAGTTGTGTGCATGTCCTGTGAATTAAGTGATGCAAATCCTCAAACAATCCATGTTAATTCCAAGTTGTGAGGCAACAAAACATGAAAATGCCAAGGGGGTGAATACTTTTGCAAGGCACTGTAAGTCTTAAATGTTCTATAATATACTGATATACGATTAACTGATTTAATTTGAATTGGCGAATATGAATATCTTACAAGCAAGAAAGAGACAGAAGAATACCTCATCATCATGAAATCAGAATGATATGTGGGAGTAAGGCACATATGCTCCCTACGATGTGCTTCAAAACTATCCTGGGACCTTGGGACTTCTGTGAGAATATCCAGGAAGTGAATGGCTGAGACCAAGTCAAACTTAGCATCTGCTGGAGTATATTGGGATAACCTTGAGAGGAGAGCTTACATTCTGGAATGTACTGATCACAGAGGGGCAAGGCTGTGTGTGTGATGCTGTGATTATTCAGTGTGTTTTCCTGTTTCGTAGCTTCTAGCATTTTCTTCTTGCTTTCCTGTCCTGTTAAGCCCTAACCAATTTGAGCACCTAACATGTTCTGTCAACCAGTCAAGATATACAACCTGCTAACATCATCTGACAGGGAAAAGCAATTAGGAAAATAGGACAAAAAATTGCATAAACTCTGAATTAATGCTAATTTCATGTAATATGCTGAACTTTAATAATTTGTGCTAAGCATGTAGAGTGAAAAAGAAAAAAATGGATTTGTTTGTATTTCTGTAACAAAGAGAATCTTCTGAGAATTATAAATAGTTTTTGTTTTGTGTTTGCCCAATTATTATATATATATATATATATATATATATATATATATATATATATACAGCGCCTTGCAAAAGTATTCACCCCCTTGACTTTTTACCTATTTTGTTACATTACAGCCTTAAGTTCAATGTTTTGTTAATCTGAAGTTTATGTGATGGAACAGAACACAATAGTCTAAGTTGGCGAAGTGAAATGAGAAAAATATATACATAAAACAATTTTTTAGTAATAGAAAACAGAAAACTGGCATGTGTGTATGTATTCACCCCTTTGTTATGAAGACCATAAAAAGCTCTGGTGCAACCAATTACCTTCAGAAGTCACATAATTAGTGAAATGACGTCCACCTGTGTGCAATCTACCGTAAGTGTCACATTATCTGTCATTACATATACACCTTTTTTGAAAGGCCCCAGAGGCTGAAAGAGGCACCACTAACCAAACACTGCCATGAAGACCAAGGAACTCACAAGTAAGGGACAATGTTGTTGAGAAGTACAAGTCGTGGTTAGGTTATAAAACAATATCCAAATCTTTGATAATCCCCAGAAACAACATCAAATATATCATAACCAAATGGAAAGAACATGGCACAACAGCAAACCTGCCAAGAGACGGACGCCCTCCAAAACTCACGGACCGGGCAAAGAGAGCATTAATCAGAGAGGCAGCACAGAGACCTAAGGTAACCCTGGAGGAGCTGCAGAGTTCCACAGCAGAGACTGGAGTATCTGTTCATACGCTCCAAATAGTTGTGCTATATGGCCATTACTTTCATTAAAAAAAAAAAAATGGCACATTTTGAGTTTGCAAAAAGGCATTTGGGAGACTACCTAAATGTATAGAGGAAGGTGCTCTGGTCTGATGAGAATTGAACTTTCTGGCCATCAAAGAAAATGCTATGTCTGGCACAAACCCAACATATCACATCATCCAAAGAACACCATCACCACAGTGAAACATGGTGGTGGCAGCATCATGCTGTGGGGATGTTTTTCAGCAGCCGGGACTGGGAAACTGGCCAGAGTTGAGGGAAAGATGGATGGTGCTAAATACAGGGATATTCTTGAGCAAAACCTGTACCAATCTGTGCGTGATTTGAGGCTTGGACGGAGGGTCACCTTCCAGCAGGACAATGACTCCAAACACACTGCTAAAGCAACACTTGAGTGGTTTAAGGGGAAACATGTAAATGTGTTGGAATGGCCTAGTCAAAGCCCAGACCTTAATCCAATAGAAAATCTGTTGTCAGACTTAAAGATTGCTGTTCACAAGTGTAAACCATCCAACTTGAAGAAGCTGGAGCAGTTTTGCAAGGAGGAATGGGCGAGAATCCCAGTGGTAAGATGTTGCAAGATCATAGAGGCTTATCCAAAGCGACTTGGAGCTGTGATTGCTGCAAAAGGTGTCTCTGCAAAGTATTGACTTTAGGGGGTGAATAGTTATGCACACTGACATTTTAAGTTATTTTGTCCTTTTTGTTGTTTGCTTCACAATAAAAAAAAAAAAAAAACATCTTCAAAGTTGTGGGCATGTTGTGTAAATTAGATTATGCAAATCATCAAACAGTTCATGTTAATTCCAGGTTGTGAGGCAACAAAACACGAAAAATGCCAGGGGGGGGGGGGGGGGGGGTTGAATACTTTTGCAAGGCATATATATATATATATATATATATATATATACTGTATACAATATCTCATAAAAGTGAGTACACCCCTCACATTTTTGTAAATATTTTATTATATCTTTTCATGTGACAACACTGAAGAAATGACACTCTGCTACAATGTAAAGTAGTAAGTGTACAGACTGTATAACAGTGTAAATTTTCTGTTCACTCAAAATAACTCAGCCATTAATGTCTAAACCGTTGGCAACAAAAATGAGTACACCCCTAAGTGGAAATGTCCAAATTGGGCCCAAAGTGTCAATATTGTTTGTGGCCACCAATATTTTCCATCACTGCCTTAACCCTCATGGGCATGGAGTTCACCAGAGCTTTACAGTTTGCCACTGGAGTACTCTTCCACTCCTTCATGATGACATCATGGAGCTGGTGGATGTTAGAGACCTTGCACTCCCCCACCTTCCGTTTGAGTATGCTCTACAGATGCTCAATAGGGTTTATGTCTGGTGACATGCTTGGCCAGTCCATTACATATACCTTTAGCTTCTTTAGCAAGGTAGTGGTCGTCTTGGAGGTGTGTTTGGGGTAATTATCATGTTGGAATACTGCCCAGCGGCCCAGGCTCTGAAGGGAGGAGATCATGCTCCGCTTCAGTATGTCACAGTACAGTACTTGTATGTCACAGTACATATTGGCATTCGTGGTTCCCTCAATGAACTGTAGCTCCCCAGTGCCGGCAGACCTTAACAGCATCACAGCAATAAAAGAGGCACCAGAGAGAGAAAGTCATTAGAGCAAAGCTGAAGTTGCCAACCTCCACCATCTGCACCATACTGAAGAATAAAGACAAGATGAAGTCTTCAGCAAACACCAGCACTGCATGCAAAGCTTTGGAGGAGATGGAGAAGCGGTTGTTCATCTGGATTGACAATAAACTAGAGTGTAGCATGCCTCTCAGCCAGGCCATCAAAATGGAGAAGACCAGAAGCATATATGTCGATATCCAGAGCCAAACAGCAGATGTGACGGAGCGCCTTTCAGCCAGTAGAGGTTAGTTTAACCACTTCAAATAGAGGAACAACCTGTACAACATAAAGTTTAGAGAGGAGTGGTGAGCAGTGACAACAAAGCTCCAGTGGCATTTCCGGCCACACTGAACATCATAGAAAGAAGCAATAACTGTCCTGAACTGGCGTTCAACGTGGATGAGACCGGCATCTTCTGGAAGCGAATGCCAAGCCGCACGTTTATATCATGGGAGCAGAAGAGAGCATCTGGCTTCAAATCAAGGCATTGCTGGTCCACTCAAAAACACCTAGAGCCATGAAGGGCATGACAACATACAGTTTGACAGTCATTTGGCAATTCATCAGGAAGGCCTGAATCACCATGGACTTCTTTAAGGAGTGGATCAGCAGCATTTCTGTCCATTGGTGTAGAGCTATTGCAGGTGCAAAGCACTTGAGGCCAAAGTGCTCCTGTTAATCGACAATGCTCCAAGCCACCCTACCAGCTTGACTAACCTGTAGCAACAGGGCATCGAGGAAGCTCGGGACAGCAGTGACTCTGATTGTGTTTCATCCTTGGATACCTTGGATTTCATATCTGGACTGCAAAATGACCTTCACCTAAGGCTGTCTACCTATCTTAAGCAATTGTTACATAAGACCTCACAGAATTGAGCACTTCTTCTTGGCTTGAGTCAGTTGTTAATCTTGTGAATCTTACAAAGAAGAAGATTGTTTGGTCTCTGCTATAGTAGAACTGACCATTACATGACCATATTATGCAATCATTGGGTATTTCATCCTCCTGGCTTGCTTTTTCATGAGATCTTTCTGCTTTCTGGATTTTTTTTTAAAAGGGAGTAGTGTTAAACAAGTTTTAGCCCTTTAAAAGAATAATGAAAACCTTGTTATGCCAATTATATAGAGTTATGAATTATTGTAACTTAAAATTCTCTCCAATCACCTCTAGGTGATTACCTTTAGATATAATCAGGGAGAGTTTTCTCTGCTATCAATATCTTTCCTCGCTGTCTCCTAAATGAAAGACCATCTCTTCTGCTATGTTTCAGAGAGTGTCACCTTGTGAAGTGGATTGGAAACAAACTGTTAATCTCCATATTTCAGCTAATAATGCAGTAGTCAGCTACACATGACCATGTGGCCGGGTGAGCTGTATACTTTTATTAAGATGATACATTTAAAGGCAAACTGATAAAAAAAAATAAAGTGAGCCTTTGGAGAGCTATGGCATATTAATGAGACTTATGTTCACAAAAAAGTGGAGCTGAACACTATATTTATATACAATTTTTACATTACCAGAAACAATAAAAATATTTATTATCCAAAATGATACAATCCACAATACCATTAACAATGTGATATTTTTCTAAAATTAGTATGCTGTTCCTCTGCTTTGCCTTTTTCCCATATAAAGCAGATACCAAGCGTGTCATTGGTGTTACGTTTCATTGAAGAATAACTTTGTGTACAATAAGATATAAGTCCCAGAGGATTTATAGAAATGTAGCAAACATCCTGCTTGAGGCAGTGACTCTAATAACAGGAAACATATTTTGAGCAACTGAATATATTCTTCAGATGTTGTAAGACAATGTTGCCAGAGATCCTAAAGCTCCGGTGTCATTGTAAAGTTCCCATAGATCTACACAATATGGTTATGTATTTACTTCCAATATTATGGATATCTTTGAGAATACAAATAACTAATCATTACATCAAATGTTGAAATTCAATATTCTATTTCACCATCTTAGTAAACCCACAAAAATATAATATATGTTGTTACATGAGACTCTTAAAATTACATGTATTCAAATAGGAACACTGTATAATGAAGAAAATATATATTTGCTCTAAAAGCATAATTAAGAAGGGATCATTAGAAAATTATCAGCCCCATTAAATGAGAAAAATGTTCTAACCAGGTTTGACCGTTAGGTCTGCGAGCTGGAAATATGACACTATTAAATTAGACCTGCGTCTGGCAACGTATGAGCTTGGAGCATGGCCGTTCCACGATGACCGAGTCAAACTGATAGGAGAAGTGATGAGATCATCTTGCAGGCTTCACACCTCATCACTTGCCGCGCGGGGGGGGGGCGCAATTGGGACCTCTGCTGCAGTTCTAAACATAAGCCCTGCTGTGGGGAATACTCCAAGTACCCACCCGCCACCTAAATTAAACCCCCCTATGATGGGGGTCACCATCGGGACCCCTGAAGTGTCCCCACATTAACCCTTGCAGCTGTGGTCCCACTGCATTTAACATTTGACATCCGCTGCATTTAACATTTGAAATGTCCTGCCTCCCGGGTCCTTAAAGGACCCGCGCTAAAATAAAATATTAACTGCCTTGGGGGTACTATAAGTACCCCCTCAGGCACCTAAAAACAACCCCACCACTCATGGGGCTCCATACAGAGCCCCATGAGCCCCTAATGACCCCTATAAGTCATGGGTCTCTATACAGAGCCCCATGAGCCCTTAATTACCCTGTCACTCATGGGGCTCTATACAGAGCCCCATGAGCCCTTTATTAATCTTATCACTCATGGGGCTCTATACAGAGCCCCATGAGCCCTTAATTAACCCTGTCACTCATGGGGCTCTATACAGAGCCCCATGAGCTCCTAATGACCCCTATAACGCATGGGGCTCTATACAGAGCCCCATGAGCCCTTAATTAACCCTGTCACTCATGGGGCTCTATACAGAGCCCCATGAGCCTATAATTAACCCTATCAGTCTCATAAGGGTCTATACAGACCCTTATGGGACACTAATTAACCCCATTAGGCCAATAGGGGTCTATATAGTCTCATATAGGACTCTAATGAACCCTTATCAAAACACCATAAGTGCCATGAGGGTCCTCCAGGACCCTCATGACACAAAGTCTAAACACTACACTATTAACCCTAACTATACCCAGTTAACCCTATCAGGACCCAATAACCCTAACTGGGCCTATCTAATCCTAACTGGGCCTATCTAACCCTGCCTAGTCCTATTTAACCCTAACTGGGCCTATCCAACCCTAACACAGCCTATTTAATCCCATCTGGACCTATTTAACCCCGTCTAGCCCTATGTAAGCCTATCTAGTCCTATTTAACCTTAACTGGGCCTATTTAACCTTCAATGTACCAAGTAAACCCTATCCTACCCTACACTATTACCCCCCTCTCTATCCTGCTAAACCCTATGCTATCTACCACCCTAATAAAATCCCTAAATATATTTTGTGTAATGACCTTTTTTTATTTTGTGTAATGTCCTTTTTTTTATTTTCTGTAACTCTAGGTTTTATTATTTTCTGTAATTAGGTGTTTTTTTTGTTTTTCTGTAATTAGTGGGGTAATAGGGATTTTATTAGGAAGGTAGGTAGGTAGTGTAGGGTTTACGAGGGTAGAGAGAGGGGTTAATAGTGTAGGGTAGGATAGGGTTTAATGGGTACATTTGGGGTTAAACAGGTTCAGATGGGGTTAAATAGGCCGAGTTAGGTTTAGATAGGCCCAGTTAGGGTTATTGGGTCCAGATAGGGTTAATATTGTATTTTACATTTATATAGATAATACAATTTAATTATATCTGTATATCAGCTTACATGTCTTCTTTCATATGATTTACCAAAAAAATATGTATCTGTCACTTTACATTAACCCTTTGTGTGCCTTCCCACTTCCTGGTCACATCTCTCCCTAGAGCTGCTACTTTGTGACCGTCAGGCTGTAACGCGCAAATTCAGTGTATAGATTATACAGTGTTCAATGAATCAATTTAAACAATAAATCAATTTACTTGACTGGCAGCTTGCAGCATTAACCAATCAGTGCTGCAAGCTGTGTGGTTGCTATGAACATCCCTGCCTTTGAACATCCCCTCTGAGTTTTTTTAGGTACGGTTTGGGCCTATATGGTCTTGCTTGGTGTAATGTGGGTTTTTAAGGTCCGGTTAGGGAATATATGGTCCCGCTTGGTGTAATATGTATTTTTAAGGTCCGGTTGGGGCCTATAGGGTCCCTGCTTGGTGTAATGTGGGTTTTTAAGGTCCGGTTTTGGATATGTAGTCCCACTTGGTATTTTAAGGTTTTAAAGGTCCGGTTGGGGCCTATATATTTCCGTATGGTGTAATGTGGGTTTTTATGGTCCGGTTGGGGCCTCTATATAGTCCCGCTTGGTATCTTACTTTTTTTTTTTAGGTATGATTTTGTCCTATTTAGTTTCGCTTGGTATTTTAAGTTTTTTTTGTACGGTCTGGGCCTATATGGTCTTGCTTGTTTTTTTAAGGTTTTAAAGGTACGGTTGGGGCCTATATGGTCCCATTTGGTGTAATGTGTGTTTTTATGTTTTGATTTGGGCCAATATAGTCCCACTTGGCATTTTAAGGTTTTAAAGGCCCGGTTGGGGCCTATATATTACTGTATGGTGTAATGTTGTTTTTTATGGTCCGGTTGGGGCCTATATAGTCCCGCTTCGTATCTTACTATTTTTAGGTACGGTTTTGGCCTATATAGTCCTGCTTGGTATTTTAAGGTTTTTATGGTACGGTTGGGGCCTATATAGTCCCGCTTCTTGTAATGTGGGTTTTTAAGGCCCGGTTGGGGCCTATATATTCCCGCTTGGTATTTTAAGGTTTTAAAGGTCCAGTTGGGGCCTATATGGTCCCGCTTGGTGTAATTTGGGTTTTTAATGTCCGATTGGGGCCTATATAGTCCTGCTTGGTATTTTAAGATTTTTAAGGTCCGGTTGGGGCCTATATGGCCGCTTGGTGTAATGTGGGTTTTTAAGGTCCGGTTTGGGCCTATATAGTCCCGCTTTGTATTTTAAGGTTCTAAAGGTCAATTTGGGGCCTATATGACCCCGATTGGTGTAATGTGGGTTTATAAAGTCCGGTTTGGGCCTATATAGTACTGCTTGTTTTTTTTTAGATTTTAAGGGTCCGGTTGGGGCCTACAGGGATATAAAAAGTCTACACACCCCTGTTAAAACGTCAGGTTTCTGTGCTGTAAAAAAATTAGACAAAGATAAATAATTTCAGAACTTTTTCCACCTTTAATGTGACCTATAAACTGTACAACGCAATTGAAAAACAAACTGAAATCTTTTAGGTGGAGGGAAGAAAAATAAAAAATAAAAATAATGTGGTTGAAAAAGTCTGCACAACCTCTTATAACTGTAGCTGTGTTCAGAATTAAGCAATCACATTCCAAATCATGTTAAATAGGAGTCAGCATACACCTGCCATCATTTAAAGTGCCTCTGATTAACCCCAAATAAAGTTCAGCTGCTCTAGTTGGTCTTTCCTGACATTTTCTTAGTCGCATCCCACAGCAAAAGCTCATTGTTAAAAGGTATCAGTCAGGAGAAGGGTACAAAAGAATTTCCAAGGCATTAGATATACCATGGGACACAGTGAAGACAGTCATCATCAAGTGCAGAAAATATGGCACAACAGTGACATTACCAAGAACTGGAGCTCCCTCCAAAATTGATGAAAAGACAAGAAGAAAACTGGTCTGGGAGGCTACCAAGAGGCCTACAGCAACATTAATGGAGCTGCAGGAATATCTGGTAAGTACTGGCTGTGTGGTACATGTGACAACAATCTCCCGTATTCTTCATATGTCTGGGCTATGGGGTAGAGTGGCAAGATGAAAGCCTTTTCTTACGAAGAAAAACATCCAAGCCAGGCTACATTTTGCAAAAACACATCTGAAGTCTCCCAAAAGCATGTGGGAAAAGGTGTTATGGTCTGATGAAACCAAGGTTGAACGTTTTGGCCATAATTCCAAAAGATATGTTTGCCGCAAAAACAACACTGCACATCACCAAAAGAACACCATACCCACAGTGAAGCATGGTGGTGGCAGCATCATGCTTTGGGCTGTTTTTCTTCAGCTGGAACTGGGGCCTTAGTTAAGATAGAGGGAATTGTGAACAGTTCCAAATACCAGTCAATATTGGCACAAAACATTCAGGCTTCTGCTAGAAAGCTGAACATGAAGAGGAACTTCATCTTTCAGCATGACAACGACCCAAAGCATACATCCAAATCAACAAAGGAATGGCTTCACCAAAAGAAGATTAAAGTTTTGGAATGGCCCAGCCAGACCCCAGACCTGAATCCGATTGAAAATCTGTGGGGTGATCTGAAGAGGGCTGTGCAAAGGAGATGCCCTCACAATCTTACAGATTTGGAGTGTTTTTTGCAAAGAAGAGTGGGCAAATCTTGCCAAGTCAAAATGTGCCATGCTGATAGACTCATACCCAAAAAGACTGAGTGCTGTAATAAAATCAAAATGTGCTTCAACAAAGTACTAGTTTAAGGGTGTGCATACTTATGCAACCATATTATTTTATTTTTATATTTTTTCTTCCCTCCACCTAAAAGATTTCAGTTTGTTTTTCAATTGAGTTGTACAGTTTATAGGTCACATTAAAGGTGGAAAAAGTTCTGAAATGATTTATCTTTGTCTAATTTTTTTACAGCACAAAAACCTGACATTTTAACAGGGGTGTGTATACTTTTTATATCCACTGTACATCGTCCTGTTTAGTATTTTATGTTTTTTTAAGTACAGTTTTGGCCTATACAGTCCTGCTTGGTTTTTAAGGTCTGTTTGGGGCCTATATAGTCCAGCTCGGTATTTTAAGGTTTTAAAGGTATGGTTGGGGCCTATATGATCTTGCTTGGTGTAATGTGGGTCTTTAAGGTCTGGTTTGGGCCTATATAGTACCGCTTGGTATTTAAATTTTTTTAAAGGTCCGGTTGGGGACTATATGGTCCCGCTTAGTGTAATGTGGGTTTTAATGGTCTGGTTGGGGCCTATATGGTCCCGCTTGGTTTAATGTGGCTTTAATGGTATGATTGGGGCCTATTTTAAGTTTTTTTAAATACTTTTTTTTAGGTACGGTTTTGGCCTATATAGTCCTGATTGGTGTAATGTGGGGTTTAAGATCTGGTTGTGGCCTATATAGTCCCGCTTGACATACTAGTTTTTTTGTTACGGGTGCCTATATAGTCTCGCTTTGTATAATATGTTTTTTTTAGGTATGGTTGTGGCATAGATAGTCACGCTTAGTTTCATAAGTGTTTTTAAGTACAGTTGGGGTCTTGCACTCTCTGACTTGTTTGCTTGTTTTATATCACGCCAGGTCCAAACACTCTGCGGCTGCAGACTATTTTTGACTACTACACTTGAAGACACCCCGAAAAGGAGAGTCAACTGTTGGTGAGTGTCATTACATTCATGCAGAAGAGAAATGTTATTTTTTGGCTGAATCCCAAGATTCTAGAATTTTTTAACAGTATAAAAAAATCAGTAGATGGAGTCTATTTTAATGGGCGGGGTAAGTATAAGGTCATTGGGCGGGGCATATAAAGGTCAATGTGACATCAGGGGAGGAGTTAAAAATGGGTGGTGCCTGTATAAGGGGAGGAGCCAAGTCTTGCTCTGGCACCCCTCCAACTTGAAAGTTCACCAGCCGTCACTGGTTAATAATATAGTGTAGTGTTTAGACTTTGTGTCATGAGGGTCCTGGAGGACCCTCATGGCACTTATAGTGTTATTATAGGGGTTAATTAGTGTCCTTTAGGGACCTGTATAGACCTTTATGAGTCTAATAGAGCTAATTAAGGGCTCATGGGGCTCTGTACAGAGCTCCATGAGTGATGGGGTATATTTTAGGTGCCTAGGGTGGTACTTATAGTACCCCTGTGGCAGGGGGTAATATTTTTTATATCGCTGGTCCCTTTTTTAAAGGCACAGGAAATTTTAAATGGTACATTCAGTGGGTGTCACGATCAACGCCGATGTGGGGACACTTCTGGGGTCCTGATGGGGACCTCTAGCATATAGGGGGCTTAATGTTAGGTGCCCTGTGTATCCCCGTGGCCGGGATTGGCTAATAGTGTGCTGTGGGCCCTTTAAGGACTTTAAACATTTTAATATTTTAAATGCAGCGGGGGTCTCGATCGATGCTAAACCCTAGCAAGGGTTAATGTGGGGAGTCTGTGGGAGTCCCTATAGAGACCCCTGTAGCATGGGGGTGTGTTTACAGTGCAGGGAGAAGCAGTAAAATTGGGGGTCGGGCTGCTGCGAGGCAGCACGTAGAGGCTTTCGTAGAGCTAGATGGCAGTTTTTTGTGGTCATTGGGATATTGGCGAGGGACGAGGTTTACCCCATAGATTAACGTGTGCGTGTTCTACATAGCTCTCCTCTGAGCTATTTTCAGCCATTGTTGGCCGCAATCTCGCTAAGTCGGCTGTGAGGAACATTTTGAGGAACCGTCCCTCGCTAACAGCTCTACGAGGGCTTTAGCGAGGGCCGAGGGAACAACAAGGAGTAATTTAATGAGGCTGAAAGTCTCTGCTGGTCTCAAGAGCCATCCATGTTACTTTCGTGAAGTTTACATGTATGAGAGTGGCATTTGCATTTCTGCAGGGGCAGAACTGAAGTCAAAGTAGCAAGATGCCTATATGTGTGTATATGTGTGGGGGGCAAAGACAAGGTTTCAATTAACAATTCCCCCTCCCTTCATTGATAGATCAGATAAACACACCCACTCAGTCTTCAGGAAGTGTTCAAGTCACACAAGATGGAACATTTCTAAATGCAAACAGAGTCTTTTTGTCTTTTTGATTTTTAATAGTCGCTTTATATTCATGTTATTAGTATGTTTTATATACTAAGATATGTGAGTTTTTCCTAAAATAAAGTGGTCTAATTTATGCTTCCTTCTTGGCTACTTAGTAACACAGATTTTTTTTAAATACAGTAAGAACCCATCTACTCTGGATGTACAGCAAACGTTCAAAATATGGTATAATTACTATTAATGAAACACCTCAGTGAAAAAATTATATAGGAAAATATGTTTTTTAAACATATTATAACTCATTTAGTCTAAAATAATCTCTGGCTGCAAATCTTTAATAGATTCTACTGATAAACCTATTGCTATTTTGCCTTTTTCTAAAATAGGATAATGTTGTATTCTGCCTTATTAGTTCTAAAAAGGTCAATGCACATTTTATGGTCATATACCTTTCAGTAAGCAGATGCCTGTGAAGCAGAGCAATATCTTACATGACATTTAACATTGGATGTCTTTAATCCATTAACTCTAACTAGCTCTAAGATAGTCCAGTGTATGATCTGTGTGTGTTACTTTTTAGGAATTCACTTAAGAAATTTCTTCATAACAGCATTTGATTTCTCAAAGGTCATAAAATTCTCCAACACCTTTGCAACAATCTCCATTGTCCAATGGAACTAGAGAAATGTGAAGTGCATGTGAAAGATGGATGAGGAGGATGGGTGATATGAGAAAAAATGTCACACTGTTAGATGGGGTAAATGTAAGTACATAGAGAGGAGAGCATGTTTAAGGATTGGTGTTGGAAAACTATTGGATATCCTTCTACATATGCTTCATATGTCATGGAAAGGTTCCAAAAACATTACTTTTTCATTAATCTGCTCCATGGTGGTAATAGGGGAAGAATAGGCAAAAATAGGTAAGGAGTGCAAAAAAATAAAAACGTAGGAAGAAATGAAGAGAGGGATTCTAAGGAGACATTTAAGAAATGTCGGGAAAATAATATCAATTGAATGGTTGCGATGAAAGGAAGCATGACCTAAACATCTGAGAGACAGGAATGAGGTAAACTGGGCCTCTGCCTCTAAACCCTTATTCCTGTCACAGCAGACTCTGATAAAGAGATTAAATTGTAAATTATTATTAGATATGTATGTTCAGAGGCACATATTAAACTATCCTAGGTAGCTCTGGCTTTATTTTTTCAGTCACACGCTACAGACACATTGAAAAATGATGTGCAGTAAAAGAGAAGTGGTGGTGGCATGTTTGGAGTGGGGAGCTCTTATCCAGATACATTTGATCTGCTGCATCCATAGGCCTAATATTTTTTCCTGAAGAAATGTTTTGAAATACAAGATAGACAATAATCCAGACGAATAATGTCACAGCCTAACCATACCCGTTTTCATATATCAGAAAATCATCATGCACCACTGTCACTGTATATTCATTATTGAATTGGAACTCTGTAGCTAACATCTAAACTGTCTGAGCCCTGTGTCTGTTTCCCCCCTCACCCCCTTCTCTCCCTGCCCTGTGTTTTTCCCCCTTATTTCTCTACCCTATGTCTCTTATCCCCCTCTCTCACCCCTGTTTCTCTTTCCACCTTCTCCCCCCTCTCCCTCCCCTGTGTCTCTTTTCCCCCCTCTCCCTCCCCTGTGTCTCTTCTCCCCCCTCTCCCTCCCGTGTGTCTTTTTCCTCTCTCTCCCTGATCAAGTCTTGCGTGGCTCGCGTTGAGTGCCTATCTATCCTTTTTTCAAAGTCTTATGGGCGTCTTGATGAGTGCATAAGTCTTACTGCCTTCGGCCTTGTTTAGAGCCTTTTTCAAAACAATTGCGGGTTTACGGCTTCCATTTTTTTCCTCGCTTATCCGATTTCTGATCTCCTAAAAACAGCAATTAAACCTCAAATTAGCTTGAAACCTTAATCACAGGCTACCTGCCTCTCCCCCTGTGCTGTGTGAGTAAATTTTTGGATTAATTGTCTTTTGGCGGTCTTCCGACGCCTTCGAGTTATGGGCTTGAAAGAAATAGCGTCCGTTAAAGTCATATTTTTTTCAGTGTTGTTTCAGTGTTAAGTGTTGCGTGCCTCGCAGTAAAAGTTTTGCGGGCCTCATGAAGGCAGTCATCGTGGGCCTGGCAATGAGCGCCTTAAGCGCTCATTGCCAGACGTTTTCAAAGTTTTGCGGGCCTCGTGCTGTGCGCCAAAGGCCTCCGTCCTTCGGAGCTCATCTTGGGCCTGGCAATGAACGCTGAAGGTGCTCATTGCCAGCGTTTTTCAAAGTCTTGAGGGCCTCACGATGAGCGCCTTCAACACTCATTGAAGCCCCTATCATTTCAAAGTTGTGTGGGCGTTGGGATGAGCTCATTGCGCATGCGCACTCCCGTAATTTTTAACAAAGTGTTACCGACAAACTTGCAATTACGACAACAATTATATATATGATGTTGCTACATTTAGATGACCAGAAAGTTGCAAAGTTTAACACAAGTGTATTGTGACATCCTTACATGTCATTAGGGCCAATGGTAACTCCTATGATGCCTTCAGTTAATATTGACATTAACAGTAGGTATGGAGGGCTCCAGGATTACTATAAGGAGAAGATGTGATGGAATGAGGGATAGAAGAAAAAGAGGGTCCATTGGGGTGAGAATGAGAGAAAGTTAAATGGAAAATAGAATTAAAGTTGATGAAGAGAGATTAACGTAAGTGATGAGGGAGTGACAGCTGGTTGCAGTTTTTAGAGCGATAGAGAGATAAAGAGCTGAGAGAAAAGGGGGAAAGAGGTGCATGTAGTTAAAAAAAGAAAACTAACAAAAAGTGAGACCCAGGGAAAGGACAACATTGAACCATGTAAATATCCTCGCTGGACCATTTGAATGCTATTGTATTATAAGATTTGTGTAAAAAAAATGGCTTCCCCGCACTACATTACACATCTTTGGACTGTATGCTTTTAAGTGGCTGTGGCATATAAAGCTTGGCATGGCCCAGTTAGTGAGATTTCTATAACAGATACTTATACCATTCCCGTTTCTACTCAATTAACAGCTTCAAATAAGAATTTTCTGTTACATTATATTACAATAAAAATCATAATGCAGAAGGCTGTATATACTTTTCCAGATTTACTAAAAATTTTTAGTTTAGTGATACTAAAAATACCAAGTCAAAACAAATCAATGAAAGTAGGAGGCATAACTTCCACTGAAGGCCTAATTTAAACAGTTAACAGTTTTATTACTAACCAACTCTCATCCAGCTAAAATTACGTGGAGCAAAATAAACAATCCAATAATTTGCAATAACACTAGCCTGATTAGTCTTTCAGATTTTCAGATATCCACTCTGCTCATTAGCTGCAGGCTGCTGTTTCACTGTGTGTATCCCTCCCGGGTCTGACACAAATGCAAACAATCTGTCAATTGGCAGTCCCTTCCATACTCCAGGAGCAGTCTTAATCAGGGCTACCAAGGTGCAGCTAATAAACTGAGCAGGGCAGCTAACCTTTGAAAACCTACTGGGGGAAGAGAGACCTTTTTAGAGTTGGTAGCTCACATAAATCCTTTGGATAACTCTACAATATATACACACTCAAAAAAGGCACATAGAGCATCACTTTTAAGAAATCATAACACTTGTGAACAATGTGCATTTATTAAATGTAAGAAATAGAACAGACCATAGCAAAATAATATAATTATTGCAATAGCATCAATATAAATATGTCATGCGCCATGTACAATATATGCGTTGATGTCCTAAGAATGAATATAATGAACCTCATTACTGCTCTTAACTGTACACACTTTTCAAGGTTATAAGGAGAGCTGACAATGAGAAATAAATTGCATTTACAGAATTCAAACTCTCCCACTGAGCATCTTCTTCAAGCAACTCAAAAATAGCTTGGAAATACTTTAGATGGGAATTAAAATCTGAACAGAGTGAAATGAAAAGGGTCTAATTATGTAAAAGCAATTGAACAGGTTTAAGAAAAGAACATTTTATATAAAAATAACATATTACTAAATTGCAGTATTATGTATAGAGGAAACAAAGCACTGCAAACCAACAGAATAACCTCATTTCAACCAGAAGCCTGGTGGAGGGAGTATAATGGATTGGGGTTGCTTTGTCACATCATGGCTTAGATGGCTTTCAATCATTGAGAGAACAATTTATATCAGAATATTCTACAGGAGTATGGTAGCTAATCTGCACATGATTTGAAGATTTTTTTCTTTATTGACCTCCATCCTGACTACATAAACGGCAGACTGAAGAAACAGTAGTACCAACTGAGGATCAGGCCAAATTACCATAAAAAGGATGGTCAGGGTCACAAGCTAAGGTAATGTCAGAAATCTAATAGAGACAAAATAACATTCTTACGGCACATAAGTCCTTGTTCAGGCAAACAGGTGCTCAGGTTGGTACTATTTTATACATGTTATAGCCATCCATGTTGACGTGCTCCTACAAATCAGAGTGACGCTCTAAGATAATTCAGAGTATGTCAGAAATGACTAGAAAAAACACAACTTGTGTGAGGTTTCAAAGCATGGTGCCCAGGTTTGACAGGGGTGAAACAAGAGCCCTTGCAAAGCATAACAGGAGTTGGTTCATGCCGCATCACAATAAGAAAACACAGAAGTACATCTACAACAGAATGGCTTAAACAAAGAAACCTTTGCATTCTGGAAAGGCCAAGTGAGAGCCCCAAAGTTATCCCAATGGAAATACAGTGGCAGGACCTACTGAAATAAGGCAAACTGGTGTGCAGAACTAATAAGCAACTACAAAAAACATTTAGTTGAGGTCATTACTGATAAAGTATATTCCAGCATTTACTAACTAAAGATTTGCTTACATTTTCCAGTATAGACAATGACAGCCTTATGAAATTGCGATTCGGCCAATTGAAAAGGGCTCTATATAAGCACAGAGCATATTTTTTTACATACGTTTTTAGTTAGTGAACTTCTATCCAAAAGCAAGGTCTTCACTAGCTAAACACTTCTGTAAAAAAACATGCTCTGTGCTTATATAGAGCCCTATTCAATTGGCCGAATCGCAATTTCATAAGGCTGTGAATGTTTAAATAACATGTTCTATATAGACATGGAAAAGTGTAATATCTTTGTTGTTGTCTATTTAATTAATTTACGTTTATCTATTATTTTGAAATACAAGAAATGAAACAAACACTTTCTGAGACATGCACAACTAATATATATATATATACTAGAGAATTGCCCGTCAAAAAATGACGGCAATGAAATTGTAAGGTAGCTAATGCTGTTTGGTGTATAATAATGAAATATATAATACATTAATAAATTAATATACTTTACCTATTTTGAAGCATTGTGTTGAAGAGCTGCAATCTGTTTTGATGTTGCTGCAGCATTAGTGGTGTGGATCTGCTGTGTAAGCGTGATGAATGTGTGCAGTGTAATAGTGTGCGTGCGCGAGACCAAACCGTTAGCGTAGTCGTGTATTTCCACATTGTCATAAAATGGCGGGTAATGTGTGGTATGCGTCTTAGCGGAATATCCGTAGGTTTTTTGCGGTGTTTTGCGAGTTTCTTGTGGTGTTTTGCGAGTTTAGAGTGCTGTAGCGTTGTTTTTATTTGTTCGGCGGCCATTTTTTCTCTTGCTTAGAGAATTTGTTAGTGTCTAAACTCTTTTATTTTGAGTGAAATGAAGGTGTAACTTGGTTTTATGAGGTCCTGGATGCTCCCTCTTGCTGTAGGTAAGCTTTTTATGTATGTTCTGTGTGTATTTATTGTGTTTTAAATTTTTTCATGTTCGCGGGTTGCGGGCGATTTTTGCGAGGTCGTAATGAGTGGTAACGTGTCTCGTATGTTGTTTGCGTTGCAACGTAAATTTTGCGAAGGTCGCAGTTGCTATGTGGTGTTTTTTGCGTTAAAACGTAAATTTTGCAAGGGTCGCAGTTGCTGGCAAGGGGCTACGCGAGCCCGCAAGCGTGAGCAACGGCTCTGGCTGGCTCGCCTGCTCACAACTATATATGTGATATATACATTATATATATATATATATTTATATATATATATATATATATATATATATATATATATATAAACAAATGTATATATTTTGCATATACTGTAACCATATATGGAGAAAGATGTAGGTGAACCTACATTTATTGCACACAATCACAGTAGAGAATATTAGGTGCATATTCATGGGTAGCACAATAGGAGACAGCTTATGTATCCATAGCAAGATTAACACTGTTAATTACAGGTTATGGAAGTTTTTTGCTCAGTTCAGTCCTTCTTATTATTGGTTGCAATGCATAAGGATGAGATCTTATTAAATGATACCAGTGCAATCTTGTACTGAAGGTAGCGGAAGATAGTCACAATATCACAGCAAGCAGACATATCTTAAACATGATCACAAGCTGGCATGGTTTTATCCAATTAGAATGATTATTACAAAAAGCAAATAATCCTTAGTAGTTTTGTATAAATTCCCCCTAAAACTGGTGCAGATATATGCGATTGGCTTCACAATGATTTATATGAATAGACTGAATGGTAATGCAATGCCAAATTTGATATTCTATAAAAAGCTTCAGTACTGTACAGTACAGGGCACAGAAAATTAAAAGCTCACTGTGTTTTTGGTTCTAGCCCTCTGAGTAACGTGTTGATAACTGCAATCAAGACCATCACTGTAGGCTGTAGCTGTTCATTTTAAAGGACCATTGTACTCCTATATTTAAATAAATATATATATATATATATATATATATATATATATATATATATATATATTATATATATATAGCCTTATTCAATTAGCTACTTGCAAATGCCTTGAACTCATAAATTTGGCTTCGGGTATTTTAAAAAAAAAAGGTTTATATGCATTCTATTGACTTAAGAATTCATTAGTGCCAATAAGTAATATTTGCCGAATATGTAGCAATATTAAGAGTAATTTTAAGTGTGTATAAATTTACGAATTTCACCAATAGTGTATTTAGATTTATCCCCTTTTTATTTTACTTTCACTTCATTTCACTTCAATGGACAATAGTAAACAACCAACAATATACAAAGTTAAATTATTAAACAATAAGTATTAAATGTAGGTATCACACTTGCTTACAGCTTATCTTATTTTCTATAGCAATATATATTTTTTATTTTAAATCATTCCTATCATCTTGCTATCATATACACCTATATGTTGTATTAACAAAAAAAAAAAAAAATGAATAATGGAGACTTACATTTTAATCCGATTTAGAATCCAACATTGACAAGCCTATATAAACTCTTTCTCTCTTCCATATAATATACTGCAAATTCCAAATCTATTTTATCTCATAATTCCTCTACTGTGGGTATATTATTCCCCCAATAGATCCCCTAGCCACATTCCTAATATGTCTTACCACAATATCCGTATACTGCTATTCTATCTTTTATATATCCCACTAGAGAAAGTATTGTATCGTTATTGAACTTTAACCCCTTCTGGACCGCTACCATGTCATGGTGAAGGGGCTTGTGTACCTCAATTAAGCTGTGAGCTATACCATGTAGGGTCACCCAAGATGGGCAGGTCATAACAGAGAGGTCAGACGAATCACGGTCCACTGGAGAGGGAGCTGGCAACCCACTCCAGTATATTTGCCATGAAAACCTTATGGATTAGCACAACCAGAAACAAGATGTGCCTGGCATGCTGCTGTACATAGGGTCATGGAGAGTCGGACACGACTGAATTACTGAACAATACTGAACTTTAAACCAGTTGTAATATATAACGTTTCAGATACTTTCCCCCCAAAAAAATTGTAATTGATTCTATTCTCACCAGCAATGGTAAAATGTTGCTTCTTCCCACGTCCCTTCTATCGGTTTGGTGAGACATTATATCCCAAATAATGCCGTCTATAAGGTGTCTGGAACCGATGTCTTTCTATTTTTGCTGATATTTACAGTTTTTCAACTAAATGTAATAATGGACAACATTTGTTTAGAAAATGAACAAAATAACACATAATTGATTGTTCATTGATCAATTGTTATGTGTAATTATTATTTTACTTTGGTTTGCCATTGCATTTTTAAATATTTTAAGGAGTGTTCACAGAAGTCACCATAGTTTTAGATTTTCAGACCTCTGCTAAATTGACTGTTATAACTATTTGTAATCAGGGGTTTTAGACTGCTGTTTTTCAGATATTTCAGCAGATTGTATGCTTGTATGATATTTACGGTATATTAGTCCTAAAGCACTGCCACATTTCCATTATAGGAGCTTAAAGCTTCTCAGCATTCAAAGTATTCTCTCTTGTGTAGAAGAAGACAGGTGGAAACAAATATGAGAGCTCCCACTGTACTAAATTTGCGTATAATAAGATATAAATTATAGACTATTTTTTTTCACCTTTTGCACTTTGTCAGCTGTGGTTTTTCAAAGGTCATATTGTAAACATGAGACTACAGTGACCATTTAATGTGGATGCAACAACAAAGCCGTGTAATCTATTTCAACTCATTCCATTTTTCTTAAGGAAACTTAATGAAAATGCTTCTTGGAGGTTGCTCTTAAAGTTTGTAATTGTCCAACTTTTCTAAGTTGTAGTGATAGTTATGTATTTATATTCAAAATTATTATTATTATTATCCTTTATTTATAACGCGCCAACATATTCCGCAGCGCAATACAGGGGTTTGGTACAAGTATAAACAATGCCCCACAATGAAAATAATGGAAGACCCTGTTATTGAGCTTTCAATCTGATATACACTGTGCTTTCCCTAAAGCACCTCACAAGATTAAAACTCGCAAACTTACATTCTAAAGGGTATGGGTAAGGTACAGGAGAGTGAGAGATGCATAGTGAATGAAGAGGCTAAAGATGATAGGCTTTTTTGAATAGATGTGTTTTTAAAGAGATTTTGAAGGATCTGAGGCAGGAAGATAGTCTGGTGGTGCGAGGTAAAGAGTTCCAAAGAATAGGGGCAGCACGTGAAAAGTCTTGAAGCCGGGAATGAGAGGAGGTGATGAGAGAGGAGAAGAGAAGAAGGTCATTAGCAGAGCGAAGAGGGCGGGTGGGAGTGTATTTTGGGATGAGAGCAGAGATGTAGGAGGGTGCACTATTGTGGAGGGCTTTATATGTTATTGTCATGATTTGGATTGTATTCTAGACGCTATGGGAAGCCAGTGGAGTGCCTGACAGAGAGGAGCTGCAGACACTGATCGTTTAGTATGGTAGATGAGTCTAGCGAATGCATTCAAAATGGATTGGAGTGGAGACAGACGGGTGATAGGAAGGCCAGCAAGAAGAGTGTTGCAGTAATCGAGGCGAGATATGATGAGAGCGTGAATAAGAATTTTAGTTGTGTCTTGTGTGAGGTAGTGGCGTATTTTGGATATGTTTTTTTAGGTGAAAGTGACAAGATTTTGTGAGTGATTGGATGTGGGGAATGAAAGAGAGGGAAGGGTCCAGTAGGACCCCAAGACAGCGGGCCTGAGAGGTGGGAGTGATGATGGCATTGTCAACAGTGAGAGATATTTGCGGAGTAAAAGCTGTAGTAGAGGGTGGAAAGATAAGGAGCTCTGTCTTAGACATGTTGAGTTTGAGTTGACGGGCAGACATCCAGGAGGATATGCTCGAGAGGCAATTGGCAACATGAGCTAGCAGAGAGGGGGATAGTTCAGGTGCAGAGATGTAGATTTGGGTGTCATCAGCATATAGATGATACTGAAATCCAAAAGATTGTATAAGGGCACCAAGGGAGGATGTATAGATAGAGAAAAAGGGGGGGCCTAGGACTGAGCCCTGGGGTACACCGACAGTTAGAGGGCGAGGAGATGAAGAGGTGCCAGAGAAGGAGACACTAAATGTTCGATTTTCTAGATAAGATGTGAACCAAGAGAGAGCAGTGTCACGGATGCCAAGAGAGTGGAGAATTTGGATAAGAAGAGGATGATCAACTGTGTCAAAGGCAGCAGAGAGATCCAGGAGAATTATGATAGATAAATGACACTTTGATTTGGCGTTGAGCAGGTCATTAGTAACTTTTGTGAGAGCTGTCTCTGTAGAGTGTTGGGGCTGGAAGCCAGACTGGAAGGGATCAAGGAGGGAGTTGGAGGAAATGAATTGTGTAAGGCTAGTGTAGACGACACGCTCAAGTAGTTTAGAAGCCAAGGAAAGTAGAGAGATAGGGCGGTAATTAGATGGAGAAGCTGGATCAGATGTGGGTTTCTTAAGAATGGGTGTAATTGTGGCATGTTTCAAAGGTGATGGAAACTTGCCAGTGTCTAAGGAAAGGTTGAATAGATGTGTGAGAGCTGGGATAAGTGTGGTAGAGAGGGGGGGGGGGATCAACTGTGATGGAATAGGATCATGTTGACAAGTTGTGAGACGAGAGGTTGATAGAAGGTAGCAACTTCATCCTCAGTTACAGGGTTAAAGGAGTTTATAGTGGCTATAGGTTTGGGAAAGGGTGAAGGCAGACTGCTGTTTGTTTTTTGAGGAGAAGGTGTGATATGGCCACGTTGAGAGGAGAGTTCATTATGAATATTTTCAATTTTACTATTAAAGTATCTAGCAAAATCTTCAGCTGTAAGAGAGGAAGGGGCGGGAGGTGGGGGAGGGCAGAGGAGAGTGTTAAGAGTGGAGAACAAATGTTTGGGGTTGGAGGCCAAATTTGATATTAAGAAGTAGCTCTGTTTGGCAAGATTGAGGGCATAGTGATAGGAGCGTAGCATAAACTTGTAATGAAGGAAGTCTGATGAGGAGCGAGATTTCCTCCAGAGTCGTTCAGCGCTACGGGAGCACTTCTGGATGTAGCGAGTTTGTGTAGTGTGCCATGGTTGTTGATGAGAGCGGGGGCGTCTGCCTGCTGTTATGGGGGCTAGAGAGTCCAGGGTGGAATTAAGAGTCAAATTGTATTGTGTGGTAGCAATATCAGGGCAAGTGAGGGTAGTGAGAGGACTGAGAAGGGGTTGCAGTAAATTGGAAAGGTGTTGTGAGTTAAGTGTCTGCAGGTTTCTGTGGGTTCTGGTAGTTGGGCGTGATAAAGGGTAGAGATTGGAAGGGGTAATGAGGCTGTAGGTTAGGAGATGGTGGTCAGAAAGAGGGAGTGGGGAGATTGTAAGATTGTAGATAGAGCAGTGATTGGAGAAAATTAGGTCCAGGGAGTGTCCATCCTGGTGGGTAGGGGATTCTATCCACTGTGAGAGGCCAAGGGAAGAGGTAAGCGCAAGTAGTTTTGTGGCTGTGGGAGAAGTGGGAGTGTCAGTGGCAATGTTAAAATCACCAAGAATGAGTGAGGGTATGTTAGAGGAGAGAAAGTAAATGGAAACGTTGTTTATACTGATGTTTCCTACTTCAAATACAGGAAACCTAGGCCATTACAGTGGCCAGTACAATAATATTAATAACATATTGATTATAGATTTAGGGATATGTATTTTTTTTGTGTGAAGTGTGTACAAAAATTACAGTGTTATTTTGCAACTTGCTACGAAATGAGGTTGTGGCAGCAGATTCAATAGAAAACTTTAGGAGGAAGGATAAATGTTCACATAGAAAGAGAATGCAAACTAACATTGAATTATGTGAATAGTAATAAAAGTAATAATTTGAATGTCAGTTTTTGGATCCGGAGGAAATGTATATGAGAGAAATGACAATGAGCCAATGGTTATGTTTGCGTTTCTCTGGATCAGTTGACTACATATACCGTATTGGTCCGAATATAAGCCGCACCCGCATATAAGCCGCACCCGTAAAGTTCAAGGGGAAAAAAATAGAAAAAAGATAGTACTCAAATATAAGCCGCACCCATAAAATTGGAAAGAAAAAGACTCTCAAAGTGATCAGCCATTGCAAGAAACAGGCTTTCTAATTAGCACTGCAGCTTTTTTGCAGGTTACAGGCTTTACAGGATGTTAGAATCACTAAAACCGTAAATCGCTATTCAATCCCGCTGTCTCAAGCACGGAAATCGGCACCCTAAACTCGCACACGTAACAAGCAAAGTTTGCAAATCGGCAATGATTTTTTTTACGGTCGTGAATATAAGCCGCACCCGTAACTTGCAAGATGAAAAATCGGAAAAAAGGTGCAGCTTCTATTCGGACCAATACGGTACATATAGGGTAGTACGGGTGTAGGAGCCAAAGAAAATCTGGGGGGGGGGGGGGGGGGGGGTACCACATATAATATAAAAATACCACACAACGACTTCTCTAAACATAAACACACACATTGAATAATCTGGGGGGGATTTGTCTCCCTCGTCTCCCCAGTTCCTACACTCATGTAGGGTGAGGTAGGTTTTTAAGTGAACAGAATAGACATCTTTATGGTCTGCTAAACGCCTATACATATTTCTTATGCAGAAGTTTAATTGTTTGAAATAACTGGTGTAATATGACTTAAGAAGTAGATTTTTTCATAAAATAGTATTTTACTGTTATACGTTTAAAAATATATATTAGAACGCCGATTAAAAACATTTAAATCCTAAACGTTTTTGATGAGTCCACCTCTATTGGTACACAATTAATTTGTTAAACAGTTACATATGCATTTAAAAATATTGTATCTTTAAATTAGTAACCATACATTTATAATAAGTCACAGAAAAAGATCAAATCTGTTATTGAGGAGTTCATTGATGGGACCACAGCCTTGTTTGCAGCTTCGATTCAGGATCAGGCACTTCTTTCTGATATGACAATTTTAAGGTAGGAAACAGCTCACCCTAAGACTGGTGTTTTGGGAATCTTTCCCTTTATTTGCTGGAAGTGCTTTATTACCGGTTGCGGTGAGGACTTCATAGTCCACCCTTCCTCTGCAGTAAATATTATACTCAATTAATCTGTAGTTTACTCTTTTCATTTTTTAGGAAGGGAATTTGTCTCTCCTCATCTCCCCATCTTAGGAGTTCTAATTTACTATGCAGAGGTCATCTACAATTTGTTGAGTTTTTGCTTAGATCCCCACATGGCTATGTGTGCTTCTGTGATATTCAGCATAATTATACATTTACAGCCTTATTAAATTGTGATTCAGCCAATTGAATAGGGCTCTATTTACGCACAGAGCATATTTTTTTAGTTAGTGAAGACCTTGCTTTTGGATAGAAGTTCACTAACTAAAAACTTCTGTAAAAATAATATGCTATGTGCTTAAATAGAGCCATTTTAAATTTGCTGAATCACAATTTAATAAGGCTGTTAGTAGATGTTGAATATTTTTAGTTGATCTGCATACAGGGCTGTGGTCTTTCCTTTACGCCCCCCATTGTTTTTAAGTGAGCCAAATTGGCACTTTTTTATTCATTATTTCCCCTTTGTTTTACATATTCATTATTAAAAGTTATATTTAGTTTTTTTAATGGATCTGGATATCAGCTGTGATTGCATATGTCCTGGACCAGTAATGGGTTGCTTTTATAGATAACCCATGTGTTCATATATATGAGCTGGTCCATATACTCATATTAGTGGTGGATGTTATCTAACCTATATAGATCCCATTAGTTGGAACTGGCTTACTCCTTAGTATATATTCCTCGGTTCATTTATTGCCTTTCTACACTATCAGTTACTTCTTTTTTCTTTTTATATAATGCTTTATACATATAGTACAAAATAGTAAATTAGAATCCAAACATCATAATTAAGAATCAGCGTTTAAATAGCAAAAAGGAGAGGAAAGAGTGTATTTGTTGGCAAAGTGCATATCATTTACAATGTGCTACTAATAAGTATACATCAAACAATAAGTAGAAAACTTATAAAACACTGGGAATTTTGTGATTGGAAAGGGTCAGTCCCTGAACTGGACTGAGGACCTCTCACTTATCCTCCTACTGGAAAGTGCAACTAGCTATACTACACTAGTGTATGAGTATTAAACTAAAGTGGAAGTATGGGGGTCTGTTATTTACCCCATACTCTACCTGTAAATAATCTATACTAAACTCCTCTATATAATTAGTTTACTGGCCCAAAATCTGATAGGTTTGGCAGGATATTTATATAGTTGGTCACAAATTATCGGTGTTTAATACAGTATCCATCTATATATTTTATTAACCTAGATCCCCAATTGGGAAAATCTAGTTTGCATCAAAGAAATGTATGTATGACAATATGTATTCAATCCCTTAATGTATTACATATAATTCACAAGTGTAGTTGTAACTTATCTTTGTATTAAGCTTGGTCAATATATGGGGCTGCTCCGCTGCTGTATATCTGTTTATCCTCCGGCGGGGATTTGTTACTCCCGCGGCGGGTAGCTCCGTCTGCGTGAGTCAATTGAGCGACGTCATCAGAGGTGGGCCATCAGGAAGTACAGTGGCCAACGCACGTTTGACAGATTGCTTCTTCTCTGGCTGGTACCTTATCCTTGCAGCCCTATTAAATTAGAAACCCGTAAGTGCAACGTGAGACCCGCAATGGCTGCCGTCTTGAAATTTGGCCGAATTACATAGCTATTCAATTAAAATATGCAGCGAGTTACAGACTTGAGACGCAAACCTGTAAACCATTTTTTTAAAGTTGGATGCTCGGCCGTGAACATCATAAATTAGTCAAACCTGTAGTTACGGGTTTAGATGGAGCCAATGACAACAGGGATCGTCATCATTACGTCAGACCCACATTCCAGATATAATGCAATATTGATAAAGCCGTAAATGTGATATTCTAGTCCATGCGAGTTCCATTAGATGTATTAATACATTGATTGCCGGGATCGATATAACACAGAATTTAAACATAATAAAAATTATAAGAATGTTGTGCTATTTATTTCAATACAGTACCTATCATCACTTTCCCTTTTAATATAAGTACGTAGTGTGTGTATTGGATTGGATTGGACTTTAACCCCCTTGCGGGTCCGCTCTAGCACCCGTTGGTTTATTGGCTCCATTTGCGGGTTAAGGGGTTAAATGCTAGTGAAATCATAGCAATTTAGCGTGATTGGAACGTAGCAATTACGGGCTTGAGAGAACAAAGGATTTGCTGCCGCGAAGTTCCACGTCCCGTAGGCTTGTTTCGGCCTTAAGCAAGTCGTGAGTGGCTTGCTTTGCGGGGGCCAATTTAATAGCAGCAAGTCTTGCGGGCTACGTTACGGGCTATGGTTTTACACGTTGGGGGAATTTAATAGGGCTGATGGTGTCTAGTAGGAATTTTTTTACAGTGCCCGGTACCTACCAGTACCCTCCCCTCACCTTCTGTTCTTTTGACTGCCTGGAAAATTCTCATACTCAGGGCTCAAAAGATCATGCAAGATAGCCTGGTGTGATCTTGTGAGACTTGTCTTTTAGAGTAAAAGGGACAGGAGATGAGACCTGGGAGGTACTGGGCACCTTTTTTAAATCTGGGGGGTGGGGGATTTGTCCCCCTCATCCCAACCAGTTCCTACCACCCTGAAAGTGGCCATGACACAAACCGAGTCACATTTTTTGTAAAAATGTGTTTATGCTCCTAACTTACTGCTAATATTGTTATAGTCATTGGCTAGATACTCTCCAAACATGTGATCAACAATGGTCATTTTAGGCCACTGTTGTTTTGTTTTTGATGAGCAAACTAGTTGGCAAAACAATTAGATGATTTTATACAGTCAACAAAGTATGTACAGTTCCAGCTGAATAATAAAATAAAGCTATTATACTACAAATAATACAAATAACCCATGATGGAAAATTCTCATTTTAAGCGCCTCAGGCAAAAATAACATTATATGACATATTAAAATATTTGTTTGTGAATCAAAGATTTTAATAATGTTACTAATTATCTATTTTTCCTAGTTCTGCATATATTTCTGCATAACAAAATTCAACACTAATAATTATTATGGAAAATTTTTGATGTATTGGTTAAGCAGATAAGTTTAGACGTAAGTGAAAATATCTTTACTGATAATGTTATACTGCTGTATAATTAAGAGATCTCTGAAGGCCACATCTGTGAGGTCTATTTTTATCAAGCGTGCAATTCCTTTATGATTATGGAATGGAGGGTGTCACAACCTTCACCATGTCTGTAGTTTGAAATCATATATTTATGGCATGTTTTATCTCAGATTCTGTTAGTAATTGACTGATTTTAACTGCTGGTGTCAAGGACATCAGTTAGATGTTTCTGAAACTGGGGCACATTAACACCTCATGTTGTGGAGGCTTCTTTATCTCGTTGGTCTGTAATGTATGTCAGATCCCAGTAACATACAACAGGGAATGCAGATGTATGAAGTGCTCTCCAGGTGGTTGATTATGCTCATTACTTGCTGTCCAAGAGTCCTCCGGTGTTGATTGACCTTTCCTAACCTGAAAATCTCTAGTCAAAATCAATTACATTTAATATCATTTTAATGGACAGTACTAGAGATATAAATGCAGATTTCAAAGAATAATTAATTCTGACACATTTTCTTGTCTGAAAACCATTTCCAGTTGAACGTTTCCACTTCTGTTATTTTTACTATTCAAAAATGGCAATGAAATTAAAATAGCTCATCATTTTAAAGCAATTCAGTATTTAGAGAAATTAGATAAAACGTAAGGCTGGTAAATGGCCAGTCACAAATCAAATGCAATGGAATTTGCTGTCAATTTACAAAGGAGTTATATATGTGGTGTACGAAAGAATGTAAAATACTGTTTTTTCATAATAATATCTGTTAAATCTAGATTATATGGTATTCATTGTGTATTATTAATCTGTAAATAGTTAATTACTTAAAAATAGTTGTTAATGGCTCATTATTTTAAAGAAAATAAAAATAAGTTACAATGTACAAGATGTCTGTTTATTTTTATTAGATTTGTTCATGGGATTCAATTTTAAATAAATAGTTGTGGGACCATTATACAATTATATTAGAGCATAATTATTTTTTTTTCAAAAATACAACCACCAGTGATGTTGTCTGATTAAAGGTTCACGCATATTTTTAGAATGCTCTTTTGAAGAGTTAGTAATTAAAAAGACAGCTTTTATTTAATAGCTATTATAGGCTATTGTTCTTTACTGTGGACATCTATTACTTTATTTGCATTCTCGACTTGTTACCTGTATTGCTGATTGTATTATAAATTCCATTTCCATTTAATTCCATTATAGTTGCAGTGTTTCAATACAACTGAATCATATCTACATGCAGTCTCTCCCATATGAAGTATAAGTTTACAAGAAAATATGTGCCCATAGTTTGATGTTGTTGTTTAGTCGTTCAGTCACGTCCAACTCTCCATGACCACAGCACGCCAGGCACAATCATTATGTCTCTGGCCATGCCTGCCCATAAGGGTATCTTGGCAAAGATACTGGAGTGGGTTGCAGGTTCCTCCTCCAGTGGACCATGATGTGTCTGACCTCTCTGTTATAACCTGCCCATCTTTGGTTATCCTACATGGTATACTTCTCAACTTCATTGTGGTATACAAGCCCCTTCACCACGACAAGATAGAGATCCAGAATGGGGTGACCATAGTTAAGCATAATTAAAATTAACTAATTTGAGCCATTATCTTATATATTTCTCCCAGTTATATTTTTTGTTTTTTACATGTGAGGTTGCACTTCATATCTCATTTTAAGGTAGTGTTGTTTTTAAAACTAGAGTAGATCTGGCTAAATATTTTATGAGAGTTGGAACTATACTGTCTATGGGTAGGTTTCTTGAATCAGGTTAAAAAAGTGTGTTTTAAGAGCAGGCATATGGGGTAAAAGAGCTATAGACTGGTATTGGATTAAACAGAAAAATTTGCCCTGCCAAATTTCACAGAGTGCAATGCAAAAACTGTATTTCCTGAGACTCTGAGCAGGGAAATAGGTTTATTTATATTTTTAGGCTTGCAAATATACACACACGTATATTTTTCATACTTTATTCTAGATAACTTTAAGTCTGTTTAAGTCCATACTTGCGGCTAGGTCGTCATTCTGTGAAAGAGAAACATTAGCTGCCAGATATTTTTGGGAGGTTATAACTGAACTTTGGGGAAAAACTTATATTCCGTGTAATTCCAAAGCAAACATAAATAAATACTAATTTGGAATATGTATTGCCAAATTTCAATTCTGGTTATATTATATACAGATGAAACAAATTTTAATATTTCATATTTGTTTCTAGTAAAGAATGGAGAAGTAGAATTTTAAGATTTTTTTCTGACAAAACACTAAATTGATCAAGTTGGATGTCATGCAAATTTCAAACAAACGCTTTTGCTGGAAAACTACTTTGATATGGAAGAGCTTTCTCGGTTTGTCACTGTGTCACAAGACATCCTCACTTATCAACAGTAACCAGATGCATGATGTTATCTTAAATATATTGGAAATGTGAGCAGCAGTACGAGTAATCCTCTTTCTTATCAGGTTCCCCTAAACAATACCTAAAGCCAAAATATTGCTTTATAAAAAATGATGAATTAAATCCACATGGTATTTAACACACTTTTCTGACTGCTATATCATTCATATCTCCTGGGGACCAGTATGAATCCCAAAGGTCGACACCACTGGAGGATTAGCACCAGATTAAAGTAGGGGAAGCCAATTATAAAAAATACATACAGCTCATCTACTCATCAAAGGAGATTTAACGCAATCTCAGTGTGACTATAATAGGATTCATGAATTCTTTCCGCTTTAATACGTAGTAATAATTAAAAACAAAATATCCTATTAATTTTTAAAATGTGACAATTCACTTACTAGATTTTCTGATTACAAAACAGTAAAAATGATTTACAGGCAAAACAAAATATAGAATAATGCAACAGGTCATTATGTTATGAAATTATTTTTCTTTAACACTCAATATTGTTATGAAAAGTAAAAAAAGATTAGAAATTATACAGCCTACAAAAAGGATTGGACTTATAAATATATGTAAAAATAAATTCACATAAAAATTTGAGTTTTGTAGTTTTTTGCTATTCTATTAAGATCATAAAGCTAATAAAATGTATTTTATATACAACTAACTGCTGTTCTTTTCTGATAATACATTTTGTTTTATGTATAAACACTAAATTATTTATCAGTGTAAACATTATCATGGTGTAAATGTATCTTCTCTAAGTGGTCTACTGACATACTTTCATAATATTTATTACTAAATATAATCATCATCATCATCAACAACAACACTACAATTTAAATCATCAACATCATCTTCATCACCACGACTAACAAAAAAATTATCATCACATTATAAAATTATCAACATATCACAATTCCAATTAAAGTCATCATCATCATCACCCTGATAATCAGCATCATCCCAACAGTACCTTCAGTATAGTCATCATCACCATTATAATGATCTTGGCCCACACCAATGCCATTAAAATCATCACCATCACACCTATCATTATAATCAGCATCAACACCACTACCACCATTATAATGATCACTATCTCCACCCTTATAATACATATCCCCAACACTGCCATTATAATCAGCATAAAAACACTACCACTTCTACCTTTTTAATCATCGTCATCACCAGTACTACAATTAAGATTATCACCTCTACTATTATAATCATCATCCTCATCCTTCATCAACATTATATTAATCAGCATCACCAACATTTTAACCCACATCACCACCACCTCCATTATATTCATTGAGATCGCCATCTCCACCCTTATAATACATATCACCAACATGTCTTTTATAATCAGCATTGCCACCACCACCACTGCCTTTCTAATCAACTTCATCACCACCACTACAATTATAATAATCATTAACATCCCCACTACATGTACAATCATCATCGCTACTATTATAATCATCATCCTCAACTTTGCCCACCATTATAATCATGAATGACATCACCATTATAATCATCAGTACCATTTATATTCATCAATACCAATCCACAACCAATCCAGTCACCACCACTTACATTATACTTCTCATCGCCACCACCTGATATTAATCAACATAACCACTTTTATTTTAGAGGGACACAATGGAAGAAGAATGTATTGTATAACTTAAATTTGTAGGTAATATCCTTGAATGTTAATTAAAAAATGCATTTGTCTTACCCACACACAAGCAAAGAATGATATATGTTTCTAATGGGACAATTATTAAATGATCACTGTCGTTTTTTCTAAAAACTGTGCATGCTAGTTGACGGGCTATTTGAAAAGAACACAAGTGAATACAGATCTCATCTACATCCAATGTTCCCATCACTCCCAGGTTTGTTATCTTTTAACAAAGAAACATGCTATTTTGTTAAAGCAAAATAGAATACAATAGTTAAAAAGTAGGCTTTAATTATTTAATTTAAATGGTGTAAAAACATTTTGCCCATTATCAAATAAAGTTCTTCAAAAACGTAAACTATAAATATGGCACTTTACTGTCCTTTAACAATACTTGCAGACCTGTGCCTCTGAATGTATTTTTGCATGTCAATGCAACGTACCTAATCAGACTAGTTACTTGTTAGGGTCTGTGCAAGTGCAGTCTTTTCATGGCTTTACACTCAAAACAATACAGAGTCATTATTAGCAATAATCACCCTATTCGAAACAAAAATCTGTGTAAGAGGAAGGCTGATTGACAGGTAGAAATGAAACACTTTTAAAGAAGTTTATCACCTGTAGCCTTAGTATGTACCACACGTCTATTACCTCGCTGTACCATACCCATATTGTTTAGATTTTAGGTTTGAGGATTTTCAATCTTGTAAGGTGCTTTAGGGCATTTGATTTTAAGCTCAAAGACAGGGCCCTCCATTCTTTTGCAATGTGTTAAAACAGTTTTTGCCTTTTACTTAACACCAGTATAGCATTAGAAAATATTTTTAGAGCATTACAAATAAAGGATAACAATAATAATAATAATAATAATAATAATAAGTTTACTGTAAGAAAATAAAAAAATAGAACTTGTGCACTGATATGATAATCATCACCGCCAATATGGTGCCATTACCCTTTCTCTTTACTTCGAACCATACAACCTCTTTCTCTCTGAATTCACTGACACCATTTTTCTCCATGAATACTTATCTTACGTTCATACTCACTCACCATCACTCTCTCTCACCACTCTACACTGACTGTGAACAAGCTAGCTTTATAGTATCTATAGTATACCTTTAAAGCTTCTATACACAGATTGATAAAGATAATGCATATTCTTGTTAAGCTTAAGGAATCCATGAGTCAGACAGAGGTTGATGATTGTGACCCCCCCTTCCAGCACTGTGGGGTGCACTTCTTACCATTACTACCATATACATAACTGATGTGAATGGCATTAATGTGCTGTAGAAGCCCTTTATTTACTGACTCACCAAGATTCAATATGAAACTGACAATCTTTATGTCAGTTTGACAGCAAAACATGTTGTTTCATCACATAATAAAGTACATTAGTTGCACCGCAAAGTACGTTAATGGCAAGACAACCAATTTAATCTTTATTCTTCCTTTTTACTAACTATTCTCATACTTCATAAATAAATATGTGTTTAAATCATGCAGGAAAATCACTTTATTCATTATATTTGTTTGTTTTTTAATATAACAAAAGATATCAATTCCATATAACACTTTGCAAACCAAATTCTGAGACAGTGTAAAATATTTCTAAAAAATAGGCTAAAATAGCTTGTTTCTACCTGGAAGCTGCAGTAAAGAACATATTTCTGAATGTGATTCTGTTTGTTATGAGATGTTTATATGTCTAGATTCTACCAGACCATTATAGCAGTACAAAATATTGGGATTTAGTTGTGTTGGAGAAAATCTCTTTCAAGCATTTCAGTTTATTGTATCTGATAAATCAACATAACCAGGTATGAACAATGCCTTAAAGCTTTTCCTAAGGGGGCATCATCAACACAAGAGCTGTGCAAACATGTTATTGTAATCTTGTCTCATTAAAAAAATGTCTGTGTACACACCTATCCAAAACGGTATTCCAGAGTCTAATGTGGTGTAAGAAGTCAAAATGTTCATCAGTGCAGAAGAAGCTTTTTGTAATGATCAAGTTTAAGCAACAAGAAATCGAAAGCCAGGACTGAGGAAGAGATGCAATACCTTCTCTTGGACTTATGTGTGACAATCTAGGGTAGGGGCTATTACTGCCCAGGGCCACCTGCTATAGACTACAGGTTAACTACCCACAAGGACCGTTTGGGTTCTTGGTAATCTCTGCACCAGCACCCTGATATTTGGCTTCTGTATCAGTAAGGGTCTCTCCATCAGGAGTCAGCACTTCCAGGAGTCTCAGTAACCTTCCTGTGGTAGTGACCAGGCCCAGTTACTTGCAGGGTGGAGATATGTTCAGTATTGCAGCCACCAGGATCAAAATAAGAGACCATAGCATTTCTATATGTCTTAGAAGTCAACAACTCTTTATTCTCTGTCTCTTTTTACAGAAAAATCAGAAACACCAAAGACCTCCCCACACCCCATCACCACGGTTACAGAGCCCCACCCCTGGTTATTAGAATCTCCAACTCAGACTCACTGTTTATTCTTACTTGCTGTTTACAGAAATCACAAAATCAACCATTCCCCCAGTTCTATAGCCAACCCCCCTGGTTTTGCTCTGCTGTAAGGAATGGTAGGGGTTATCTATCTGGAGGGCTCATCAACTTTTGCGACTCTCTGAGGCCAGAGAGAGTGTATGCCTGGCCGGTTCTGAGGGACAATATAAATTCTTGTAGAACTTAACCCTTTGTCCCATATGTGACTGCATTAACTTTAAATTATATAAGCATGATGCTATAACAGTAACTATATGCACACATTCCATTCATTATATAACTATATACATTAAACTCATGACTGTACCATATATACACATTAATTATTTTATCATAACACAGAGCACAGTAATATTACATGAGAGGAATAACATACAGTATACAGGATAAGACAGGGGTATATGCCACATGAACTATGGTACTATGGCCCTATGTCTTAGGGCTCTTCACCCCACGACCCACAAGCCCACATTTCCCATGTGGCAATATAATTTCCCTACCCATTTTCCAATGGGGTGGTATGTCCTCTATGGTGCCTCAATGTACCGGGATCTAGGCCCTGGAAAGGGGTCCGTGACATTATGTAATTTGGCTCATAACCATTGGAAAAGGGCAGTTGGCAGACAAGACAATTGTCGCAAAATAGTATTATATTTAAAAGAGTAAAAAAACTAGTAAGGGAAAATAGCACAGATAAAAGCAGTCAGTAGAATATGTTTGTATGGGCTACAATAAGCAGAAGGACACAGGCAATAGGACTTGTTTTCATAACATTAAGCTATGAAAGTCATGTTTTTGCAGGACGCTTGGTTGTGCATTGTTAAGATCCACTGATTGGGCTTGAAAAGTTCCTAGATCAATCCTACCCAGTAGAATCGTCGGGTCCATAGTATCCCTGCTAGCAGGATATGGACCAGTATCAGGAAGATGACCACTGGAAGCACCAAATATACCACAGGAAGGCAGAAGCTGTAGAAGTTACCAGCTGTAGCTATTCCCCAAGTCAGGATCAATAACAGGATCAGCAGCAATAACCCCAAGCAAGGATTATCTTTCCCCCAAAATGACACTCACAAATAGATTATGTAAATCCAAACTGGAACTGGTAACCGATTTTGTAAGTCCAAACTGGAACTGATTTATTGGTCACAATACAACACATTTATACATAACATCATCCAATCAGAACAAGCCCATCCTTCAGTAAACTCTACTCTAGCCAATGCCCACAATTATACTCTGGGTCACGTGGGAGACCTGTCCATCATAATGCTCACTGATCTATTAGTTTATACCCTTCTTTTGTACTAGGCTTTCCAAGGACACCATGTCTAAATGCCTACAAGACCTTCCATATTCACCCCAACACAGGTCTATGTCTCTTTAAGATAGTCTCAAAATGCCCCATCTTTCTGTGCCTATCTTCCCAATACTGGGACATAGCGCACCCTTTGCAAGGGGACCCACATAACATGTTTTATTAAAAAATCTGGGAAAAATCCAACAGTTTACCACTAAACATGACCATGTACACCAATTAATATGCACATGAACAAAATATACATAATAATATAAAATGACATTGAACATAATTAACCAGCCCATGCCATCATGACATTAACCGTCCAAACATCCATGTGGCCATGACATCATCTTTTAGAAAGGGGAAAAAGGATGTAGTATTAACCATTGCCAGCCCAGGACCCATACCATTGTAATAGTTCTAAAAAGTCTAGTGGTCCCCCTGGGCATAACATGCATCATTCATTAAGCTGTTACCCATCCTGCCTGAGTTAATCTGGGATAACCAACGCCTGGTTAAGGGTTTGAAAAATATCTCTGGGTTGCTGCATAATGGCGACTGGTTACACAGTGATAATGGAGAACACCTAAGGTAGAAGTAGAAGATGCCAAGAAATAACCCAAGCAAGTGCAGTGAGTTTTAAGCTTGTTTTTAATCCTAGTACTGTGATGTAAATTAGGCAGTGTCATACTGATATGCACATGCTCATTTTCTCTCTGTAAGTGAGACTAAAACTTTCCAAAGAAGCTAATCACAGAGCATTTCAGAAATAGCTGCTGAGAGATAGTCTGTGATTGGCTAGTACATCTAGTACTATAGAAAAACTGCGTGCAAAAGCTGCAGGAGGCAGAGATTTGTAGGGACTGTATGAAGGGTTTCAGTGAGTAAAAACAGAGATTTTAAAGGGATATCGAATGAATCTGGATTTTGTTAGGTATATAATATACCAATATATCTATTTTCTTTTATGTATCTTATTTTATTAAGAGGTGCTTAAGAGTTCTGTTTTTACTGCTTAAAATCAAACAAATATTAACTGCTTGGGTCTGAATGCTCTGTAGTACTGGGGTTGCTGTGTCTCATACTAACCAATCAGTGACTATCTCTCAGCAACATACTACTTGGTCACTGACAGGCTAGGACACTACACTGCACATCTAAAGTGATCTGTGATTGCATACTCTGAAGTGGTCAGACCCATACAGGGTCTATTTATTTGAATTTTAGGCTGATAAAAAGCTTCTAAGCACTTTTTAATAAAATAAGGTACATAAACGTAAATCGCTTTCAAGATAGCTACCTTGTTGTGGTGAAGGGGCTTGTGTACGTTAATGAAACTGTGTGTTATACCATGTAGGGTCACCCAAGATGTAAAGATTACCCTGTTTCTGTTACTTTAACCTTATAGGCTTATGTAAATTACAAATAATTAATTTTTCAAGATGTTGTCCCATTTTCTTACAACACTGAACTAAAATAGATTGTATTATATGTTTTGCATGATGCGATTCTGAAAATGAACCTGGTGTGATACCTTCCCATGTGAAAATCTGCATGTTCATTCAGAAATGTTCCCGTTGCAGAATGAATAACTACAGACAATGGACCTGTGTAATCATGTATATGTTCATTTATTTTACACCAACAATGCATAGAGTGATTACAAAATATATTACAGGAAACCATAAAACAATATGTTAACAAATATAAAACCACATTGTAGGAAGAGGAATTCCTCTTGAATTCATTCAAATGGAAGTGCATTAGCTATTGTAGTGTACATATTGTCAAAATTCAGCTGTAAATCATATCTAAATCACTGACTGGTGTCAGGTGTGTAGAACAATTTGTCTTGCATCAACGTGAAGACCATCATGGATGAGGGAGAGGTCAGATGGTGTTCTTACCTAGATCTAAAGTACCAGTTCCAGGTAAAATATCCTTGCACTCCTTGCATGAGATATTGGGGTTAGGCAATAGAGTGGTCAAACACACACATTAAATAAGAAAGGGAATTCCCCAAACTACAAAGAGCGAGAAATGTTAAAGATTTGTTAGATTGTGATTGGTGGAATCTTAATGCCACAGTGATGAGTGATACTTTTATGGAAGTGTCATAAAAAAATCAAGAGCCACATTAAATTCCAAGCCAGTAACTCCAACGTAAAGCCCAAAACGGCTGCGTGCTTAAAATTTGGCCGAGTTACGATGCTATTAAATAAGAAGGACTGCCAGCTACGAGCTGGAGACACAAAACCATAAACCATCTGTCGGCCGTTGGATTTGTGTAATCGATTAGGCAAGCCCATTATTATGGGTTTAGATGGAGCCAATGAAAACTGAGATGGCCAGCATTGCGTCACAAGAAAATGGAGGATAGATTCAATTTACGAGTTACGATCGGACCCACATTCCAGTCAAAATGCAATATTAATAAAGCCGCAAATATTATATTCTATCACATGCGAGTTACAGTATATATATTAAAACATTGATTGCCGGGATCGATATAACACAAAAAATATACATGAAATTAAGTATTTTTATCAGCCTATTTGTGGGCTTGAGAATGTTGTGTTAAGACCTAACATGACTTTCCCTTTTAATAAAAGTATAGTAGTGTGTTTTTATTTGCATTACAAGTGCTACGTATTGGAATTTTCCCCCCTCCTCTCGAGCACACATTGAGCTTTGGGCTCCATTTGTGTGTTACGGGCATGCTCGTGAGTGATTTTGTTGCAATTTAATGCCCAAATTTAATACGTATCGGTTACAGTTTGAAAGATTAAAGGATTTACGGCCGCAAAGTTCAACGTTGCTCAACTCGTAGGCTTTTTTCTGCCTTGGTGCGTGTTAACCCGCAAGTCCTCTGCAGACTGCGTTACAGGGCTAATTTAATAGCAAAAAGGCCTAAGATCTACGTTACAGGATATGTTTTAACACATAGCCCGAATCTAATGTGGCTCCAAATTTGCTCATTGTGTCGAGCTTAAACAATACAACTCCATATTGGACATAGAACTGTGAAAATTAGCATTTACACATGGGAATTACAGATGTGGTGGCATGCCTGGCATAAAAGTGGCAAAATGCAACGTCAGTGTTGCTAACCCTGACAGTTAGACTTTAACCACCGCAAATGTAGAAGAATTATTTTTTTTGATATAGAACTAGGATGCACATATAGTATATTTGTAGATAACAATAAAAGATAACAATAAAATATATTAAAATGCTTTACTAGCTCTGCCTCAGCACCAAGCAAAGCTATTTAGAGATTTTATATTGTTGCAAGTGCAGTGTTTAAAATAGAGTGTCCATCAACTGCTGTTTCTTTTTGCTCCTGTACCTGTTATGTTTTTCTTTTAGTCAAAAAGGTGGTTTGACTCTTCTTTTGGAACTCATCTATCAGGACCTGGCACTATCACTGTATTGAAGAATCCTTTTTTACATGGAATCTTTTGTGGTTCAGTCATGCTCAACTCTGCGTGACCCTATGTATCGCAGCACGCCAGGCACAATTGTTATGTCTCTGGTCGTGCTTATCTATAAGGTTATCCTGTAAAAATACTGGACTGGGTTGCCAGTCCCTTCTCCAGTGGACTGCGATTTGTCAGACCTCGCTGCTATGACCTGCCTATCTTGAGGGACCCTGCATGGTATAGCTCACAGCTTCATTGAGACACACAAACTCCTTCACCAGAACAAGGTAGCGATCCAGAAGGGGATATGGAAAGACATCAATGAAAATGGAAAGCACATCTTTGTTACTTTTTAAAATAATATTTTTAAAAATATTTTTTAAATGAAGGTCCCACAACTGAATAAACTGCTTTCAGTGTATAATTACCATGGGGATATGTATCGGAAAGTAAATGAACAGTATTAAAGCTGGACGAGTCATCAACTTTGGTAAATGAGAAAACAACCATTTATTTTTTACAAGTTTAATGTTTGAAAATGAATTGAGTTCCAGGAATAAGGTTTTAGGTGCTCTGTTACCTTCCTTCACAAATATGATTGTGTATTCCTAGTAAAAGAAGGTCTTTTTTTAAGAATTTTTATTATGTTATTGTGATAATCGGTTTTACTTACTTGAGAAGATGTAGGTCAACTCAATATTACTTTTTTTGCTTTATGTCAGAGGTCTAAAACCTGTTATGATAAAAGAGCCAAACAACATAAAGATCTATGAAGAGCTAGTTAATAGAAATACCATTTTCATAACTGAAATCCATACTTTGACTTTTCTACAGGGGCGTAGGAAGTGGGGTGTATGGGGCGGACAAATTGCCCCCAGATTATATGAAAAGTGGACACAAAATATAGCAAAATTAACTTTATTAACTGTAAATTTACGGATTACCAGATTTGCCAACACTATGGAGCAGTATGTCTTTACCATATATATATACAGTGGATATAAAAAGTCTACACACCCCTGTTAAAATGTCAGGTTTCTGTGCTGTAAAAAAATGGGACAAAGATAAATCATTTCAGAACTTTTTCCACCTTTAATGTGAGCTATAAACTGTACAACTCAATTGAAAAAAAAAATTAAATCTTTTAGGTGGAGGGGAGGAAAATAAAAAATAAAAATAATGTGGTTGCATAAGTCTGCACACTCTCTTATAAATGGGGATGTAGCTGTGTTCAGTATTAAGCAGTCACATTCCAAATCGTGTTAAATAGGAGTCAGCATACACCTGCCATCATTTAAGGTGCCTCTAATTAACCCCAAATAAAGTTCAGCTGCTCTAGTTGGTCTTTCCTAAAATGTTCTTAGTCGCACCCCACAGCAAAAGCCATGGTCCACAGAGAGCTTCCAAAGCATCAGAGGGATCTCATTGTTAAAAGGTATCAGTCAGGAGAAGGGTACAAAAGAATTTCCAAGGCATTAGATATACCATGGAACACAGTGAAGACAGTCATCATCAAGTGGAGAAAATATGGCACAACAGTGACTTTACCAAGAACTGGAGCTCCCTCCAAAATTGATGAAAAGACGAGAAGAAAACTGGTCTGGAGGCTACCAAGAGGCCTACAGCAACATTAAAGGAGCTGCAGGAATATCTGGCAAGTACTGGCTGTGTGGTACATGTGACAACAATCTCCCGTATTCTTCATTTGTCTTGGCTATGGGGTAGAGTGGCAAGACGAAAGCCTTTTCTTACGAAAAAAAACATCCAAGCCAGGCTACATTTTGCAAAAAAACACATCTGAAGTCTCCCAAAAGCATGTGGAAAAAGGTGTTATGGTTTGATGAAACCAATGTTGAACTTTTTGGCCATAATTCCAAAAGATATTTTTGGCACAAAAACAACACTGCACATCACCAAAAGAACACCATACTCACAGTGAAGCATGGTGGTGGCAGCATCATGCTTTGGGGCTGTTTTTCTGCAGCTGGAACTGGGGCCTTAGTTAAGATAGAGGGAATTATGAACAGTTCCAAATACCAGTCAATATTGGCACAAAACCTTCAGGCTTCTGCTAGAAAGCTGAACATGAAGAGGAACTTCATCTTTCAGCATGACAACGACCCAAAGCATACATCCAAATCAACAAAGGAATGGCTTCACCAGAAGAAGATTAAAGTTTTGGAATGGCCCAGCCAGACCCCAGACCTGAATCCGATTGAAAATCTGTGGGGTAATCTAAAGAGGGCCCTGCACAGGAGATGCCATCACAATCTGACAGATTTGGAGTGTTTTTGCAAAGAAGAGTGGGTAAATCTTGCCAAGTCAAAATGTGCCAAAAAGACTGAGGGCTGTAAAAAATCAAAAGGTGCTTCAACAAAGTATTAGTTTAGGGGTGTGCATACTTATGCAACCATATTATTTTATTTTTATATTTTTTCTTCCTTCTACCTAAAAGATTTCAGTTTGTTTTTCAATTGAGTTGTACAGTTTATAGGTCACATTAAAGGTGGAAAAAGTTCTGAAATGATTTATCTTTGTCTCATTTTTTTACAGCACAGAAACCTGTCATTTTAACAGGGTTGTGTAGACTTTTTATATCCACTGTATGTATGTTTGTGTATAATCCAACCTTGGCTTTGCATAAAAGCTGTGTAATGCAGCGGGCATAAGCTTAAAGGAAGCCATGTTTAAAATAATCATGGATTGAAGAACAAAGCATTTGTGGGCACATTTGCATGTCCTAGCTCAGCTTCCCAGAGTGCAGTGTAATAACTGTATTTCTTGGAATTCTGAGCAGGAAACAAGTTTATTTTACTTGTTTTAGACATTCAAATGTGAACACAGATGTACTATTTATTTACTGTACTACTGTACGGTGGAGGGCTTCTATCGCTCTTTTGGCCACCATATATTAAATGAATGTTGTGGTGAACTACCTACTGAAAATATCAACTACACAACCTTGGATTCCACCCCACGCTAATGATAGGCAGTAACCTTGAAACAGCAGTCTGCGGGTAGGATTCCCAGCTTGTGTTTAATCCAACCTTGGCTTTGCATAAACTTGTGTAATGCAGTGGGCATAAGCTTAAAGGAAGCCATGTTTAAAATGGTCATAAATTGATGAACTAAGCACTTGTGGGCACATTTGCATGTCCTAGCTAAGCTTCCCAGAATGCAGTGTAATAACTGTATTCCTCGGAATCCTGAGCTGGAAACACGTTTTTTTTAACTTGATTTAGACACTGAAATGTGAATACAAATGTACTATTTATTAAAAAAAAAAAAAAAAAAAAAAAAAATATATATATATATAGATGAATAATCAGAGTATTGCAGTATATAGTGATACCTTTTTTATTGGACAAACATATTCATAGGTTTCATGACGAGCTTTCGAGAGCGTTCCTCTCTTTGTCGAGTCAGAGTCAATACTGATTCGACAAAGAGAGGAACGCTCTCGAAAGCTTGTCATGAAACCTATGAATATGTTTGTCCAATAAAAAAGGTATCACTATATACTGCAATACTCTGATTATTCATCTGGATTACTGGACATTCACGGCTACCTCACTCTTCATATATATATATATATATATATATATATATATATATATATATATATATATATCTCAGGGTGCAATATCCACTCCTGCTGCCTCTCCTTAGTAGAAATGAATTGCGCCACAGTTTTTGTCTCTCTTTACACTTTATCCCCCCCTAGATTTTTTTGCGCTCCTACGCCCATGCTTTTCTGCTAATTAACATGCTGCTTAATAATACTATGGGTTTTTCTCTGTGAATTCTGTTTTTTTAAATGAGATAGGTGATTTAAGTTCTAGAAAACACACCTGAAATTAAGAAAACTGACACTAATGTTAATTCACAGCAGTAATCTGGCTCAAAATCCACATTAGCAAGTTCCCTGCTGGCTGTTATCCAGTTGTGGAAAGCTACCTATTGTTTGGCTCCATGCTTTTTCAAATTTGTAGCCAAGCCAAAGGAGCAATATATTCATCTGTACTGAGGCACTTTTGATTCTAGAGCCATCAGATCCTAAGATTAAAGTAAGAACTCCCCAAGCTGACATAGGCCCTCATTCAATTGCAATTTGGCCAATTGAATAGGGCTCTAAATAAGCACATAACATATTTTTTTCAAAGAAGTTTTTAGTTAGTAAGCATGTATCCAAAAGAAAGGTTTTCACTAACTAAAAACTTCTTTAAAAAAAATATGCTATGTGCTTATTTAGAGGGCTATTCAATTGGCCAAATCGCAATTGAATGAGGCCCATAGGAATTAATTTTTTTCGGGATAGAAAGCTCTTACTTACTGCTTTTGGCATACCCTTTCTGCGTTGAACTTGGTTGAATGTAGCGGCAAAAACTTCTAAAATATTTTTTTTTCTTCATTTTAAAGTTTCCCTATTTCAAAACTAAGCTGAAGGCAAATTATTTATTTAAACATTTCAATTGTGTTTTTTCGAAACTGCAGCTGGAAGACTACAGCCCATTATGATCACAAAAACGTAGAAAACTGATACGGACCAGACTCGCTTCTTCCTATCACACCACATAATTTTAGAAACAAAACATTGTACATTTCAACTGCTGTAGCCCACATTTATATTCCTGCACCAGAAGCAAGTGTAAATAATAAATAGCTATTAGGTTTTGATTTTGTTTGAATGCCACATGCAATGCGAACAATTGCATAAGGGAAAAAAGGAATGGAAGTGTGCCAGTTAATCAGAAATTTGCCAGATGGCTACACAATAGCAGTGCACATGTTTACTGAGCCCACTTTTGCTTACAGAGGGATATTTTTTAATTGGCCTCTTATGAGTAAAAAGCAACATTTTTACAAAGAATGCCATTGGGAAGATAGATTAATTGTATAACAAAATATGTCCAGCACAGTGATAACAGATTATGTAGCTCTGCATGAAGCATATATTTATAAAATAGGAATAATCAACACATTTAAAAGCTGAAATATGCCAATGTAAGGTGGATAGTAAAAGTTGGTAAATACTGTTTCTTCAGAATGGCCTTTCCTCTTTCTTGTTAATCTTCTTAGACTGTGACTCAGTGATGGGTCTTTACTAAAATGGATTGTAAAAATGCACCGTAAAATTAAAGTTCATATAAGGTAGGATTTATAATATAGGCACAGAGGGCAGAAAGTAGTGTGCGGAGTGCAGCCGAGCGGATATAATTCAAGGATCCACAATTCCATCACGTTGCGCTGTACTAACGAGTATAATGTTGATAAGCTATTATGGCAACACTTGGACACGTATTCAAAAGAAGCAAAATGAACTGGCTTGAACTGTGTGCTGTACTGCAACCTGAAACAGAAAGAAAAACAGAAAGTAAATGAATATGTATGGTACTTTCTAACATTTTCCCTTTAACAGACCACTAAAGTGTTGTATTTATATATACTATTAAGAACAACCTGACTTGATAATGTACAAAATGTTTTTTTCAAAATGAATAAAAAATAAATACAGCATTTAATTTTAAATTATTATATTCCATTTTGCTTTAAGAGGAATGGGAAGAACCGTGAATTATAATATCATTTTAGTTCTGTTGATAGATTAACGCCTTGACATTAGAACTAAATAGCAGAGCAACTCCCTGTAGGATAACCCTCCCTTCAGGCAGATTAGCAGTCCATCATGGACACGCCCATGACACAAGCAAAATATTTTTTTTCTAAAAATGCAATCATGCTTATGGCTTACAAAGCTGCAAATGTTGTTAGTTTGTTACGTACTTAACAAATATATGAAGTTTTGCATATATGACAATGATCCCTTAATAAGCTAACACAGGGGTGGGGTACTGTTTTCTCATTAAACAAAAACAAAAATCATTAAGTATCATGAAATGTTTCATCAAGAACCTCACAAAAATACATATCAATAAAATAATTTTTAAGAATTAAAGACTGTTGAACTCACTGACTTCTTAATTTGCAAGCTATAAGGGCTGGATCAGAATCCCTAAAATATCTGCACAAAAAAAGGCTGCTCGCAACTGCTATCAGCACCACAGATGCAGGCGGTGCAATGCACTGGGGCCCTCCTCCTCCTGGGGACCCTAGTGCAATCAATTGTTTTTATATATTACATTTATTTTTAACTATTTCTGTAGTGTAGAGGCCCACACTGACCCTGTCCCATATCCCTGGCACACCTGAGCCCCCTAAACTTCAGCCCCATTTTAAGAGCTTATTTCCCATTGCCTGATTTCTAAATATGTTCATTTTGCTGCTGGGCAGGCTCAAAAACATTTTTTTTCACATTGACCCACCATTTACTAGCTTCACCAGGGGCTACCAGCTCTGTAGTCTGTATGTGATCGGCTGGGGATGAGAACGGCAGGGGGATTAAACCCCACTTCTGATCAACCCTACACGCCCTGGGAACCCTGGGGATTCTATCCTCTCAAGCAGTGGTGAAAGGAACCCTGGGATTCCTTCCCCTGCTCACAACCTATCCCCACAAATAACAATAACCAGGGGGTCTATTAAAACCCCATGGCACCTACATATTAACCCCATATCATGGAGGTCCTCAGTGGTAACTAAATGTTAACCCATACAACAGGGGTCCCTAATGGACTCACGTGCCATGAGAATCCTATAAGTACCCCTATGGCAACTACACACAACTAGCTATGCAGGACATTTTAGAGCTGGAAAAAGTACAGAGAAGGGCTACAAAACTAATAAGGGGAATGGAGAGGCTAAGTTATGAAGAAAGACTAACCAAATTAAACTTATTTTCGCTTGAAAAAAAGGCGTCCACGAGAGGATATGATTACCTTATTTAAATACATCCAGGGTCAATATAAGGCTTTGTCAAGTGAACTTTTTGTAGCAAGAGATTTTCAACTGACAAGGGGACATCCTTTGAGGTTAGAGAAAAAATATTTCACCTTAAACAAAGAAAAGGGTTTTTCACAGTTAGGGTGGTTAAACTGTGGAATTCTCTACCAAAGGAGGTGGTGACAGCGAATTCGATAGATAACTTCGAAAGGGGTTAGATATATTTTTGAATAAAGAGGGCATTCAAGGCTATCCTAGATAACTAGCGAAGGAATATTGATCTAGGGAGAAATTTGATCGCCAGTTTCTGGGGTCAGGAAGGAATTTAGCTTTTTTTTCCCCTATGAGACAATTGGCAAAGTTTCAATGTTTTTTTTTTTTTTTCTGTTTGCCTTCCTCTGGATCAATTAACAATTAATAATAAATAGACCACATATTAAAAAGATCAAAAGAGATCTAAAAAGGTTGAACTTGATGGACTAACTCTTTATTCATCCTCAAATACTATACTATTAATAATTATTTAACAACTAATTAATTAATAACTAATCCGCATATTGCAGATCAGAGGAGATCTTAACAGGTTGAACCTGATGTACTGAAAGTCTTTTTTCAACCTTAGTTACTATGGGCCTCATTCTATTAGCGGCCGCAGCCGTTGCGGGGCCGCAAGGACCGGCCGCAAGCTATTCTGCTATTCTATTCCCTTACGGCCGGGGATTCCGGCAGGCTTGCGGCCGGTGCCTTGCTATCTCTTGCGGCCGCTCGCGCCGGAGGAAAGCCTTTGATCTAAAACGGCCGCAAGAGATTTGCAATTCAATTGCTCCGGGAAACCTCTCTGCAAGGCTAAAAGCGAGCCGCAGCTTACTTGCAGGAAAGAGGTCTCGCTAGCACCAATTAAGCACATAAAATAGCTCAAATAAAGCCATCCTGCACTTTGAGAAGACTATAAAGGGATTTTAGGTGTTAGAAAAAATAGCACATAATTATCCTGTACTCAAATCCGTAAAATATTTAATTTTTAATATCCGTAAAATATCCATGTAAAAAGTCCAGAGTGCTTGGAGCACCTCAGACCCGCCCACGCCGCAGCCGGAAAATAAACAGTTAATTTGAACTCGGGTTTGGGCAGATGTGCAAGCTTGAGAGTGGGTTCCTTTTAATCCTCATGTCCCCCAATATGATCCCTAGCATTTACAGAGCTGTACAGTGCAGGCTTGAATTTATTTTTGAGTTTTTAGATTTCACAGCTTACGGCCGGTTCCAAGATATGCGTCCGGCCGTAAAAGGAGATCCTTGCGGGGCCGTATAATAGAATCGCGAGTTAACTGAACCCCCGCAAGGAATCGCAGCCTTACGGCCGATTTACGGCCGATAATAGAATGAGGCCCCAAGTACTATGTAACTATGCAGGATCTCCATGGCATATTTTGACTAACACATATGGCATGGAAGGTCCTTTGTGGCATCTAAAATTATTTCCCTATCCATAGGAACCCCGTGGCTTTTAATATAAATAAATATATATAAAAATAAATTCCTTAAAAAAAGTTCCCCCTTTAAAAACAAAAGCATCTTTAAATAGATAAATAGATTCATTTGTTAATTTATATATATTATTTATCCCTAAGATTTGCAGACATATATAAAGCCCCAGGAGCAATGATGATCTCACTGAAAGCCAAGTCAAAACCTAATTTCTTACAAGCAGCTCTGTGGTTCCAAAATGATATACTGTATTTACAGTATAAATTATTTAATATTGAGGAAATTAGTTATTCTATGAGTCTGGGTGTAATTACTGTACATCCAAACGTGTAGCAAGCATATGATGATGAATAAATATTTTAAATTATTATGGTACTGCAAAATGTTTATGCTATATTTCAATATTCTTTTTTCTGTGTCTGTAAGTGTAATTATGTGAGCATTGCCCATGGGACTGTTGCCATCATACGATACAAAACTGAAAGTACCGGTCTTACATCTGTCTTTGAGTGATCCATCTGTATTAGACTCCAGGTTATTTTTCATCATGGCAATAGGATGGAATAAGTACTGGTATCTCAGAGGGCCTGTCCATAACGAAGCACGTGATGCGATCATTCTAATTTAAAATCCTTCACTTTCCTTCTAATTAGACACCGGGGGATTTAAATGCCTTAAATCCATACAAATACAAAAAAGGATACCGGTAAAAACTATATATAAGGTAAGAATATAATGAAAACCGTGCACAAAAAAGTATGTTGTATTAGAATAAATAAAAAAGTATGTTAAATTAAAATGTATAAGTCCAGAAGGCATAATAAAACCTCAAGCTAAATGACTAGCAACCAAGGGCATAATAATGTATTGTCTTGTCATAATAACTGGATTTCCCCTTCATTAGAATGTAAGATCTCATGGGCATGGTCCTCAGACAAGTCCATGGCTCACTGCCTAAACTTAGGGAATGTGGCATATGCTTTAATTTAGGGAACAGCATTGGCTTAGGACAGGGATAGGCAAGAACAATCCTGGAGAGCCACAATCAGGCCTGGGTTTAAGGATTTCCTTTTTTGCACAGGTGAGTCAACTGGATGACCGAAAAAAGCGATAGTCTAGTCCAAACGCAAAAGAGATATTCTCAAACCCTGGCCTGTTTGGAGCTCTTCAGGACCGAACTTGTCTACCCCTTGCATAGGAAAGCAATTACAGTTGTGTAAGCGGGTTCTCATCTGCTCATGTGTCTTCCATGTTTTATATAACAATACTGCAGACATTAGTTTGGATCAGTGATAGCAATACGGATATATGAAATAATTATATCAATAATAGTGATTGCGCCTACCTGACAACTATTTTTGCCCTTATTTAAGTACTCAACAATACTTAGATGGGGGGGTGTATTTAAATTCATACCACAAAGAAAAGATGGTGGTACTGTTTAAGCCAGTAGAATAAATAACAGTACAGGTACTTTTGTAATAAAAACTAGCAAAAGTGTTATAACGATTATTTTTTGCATCCGCCATTACAGATATAATTTTTATACCACTTTAGACTTTATTACTAAATTACATGTGCACTTATACATTCATACCATTTACCCTTCTGCCCTTTTATAAAAATAAATTGAAGGTTGTTTTATTTTTCTTTTAATATGCTATTTGAGTGGTAAGTGCTTTGATATGCTTCATTTGTCTCTTTTTGAATGGATAGCAAAACATTGTCTTTAAGGACAAGATCCATCTAGAAAAGGTTAATTGTCTATGTACAGGTTATGGAACATGCAGCAAGTTACTGCTACATGTTAAATGAGTCAAGGGGACCGCCTTTAAAAATGTGCTCCATTTCTGAGTGTCTGAGTGATCTGATTGGGTCAAGAATTCAAGAGCCATTCAAGCTACTGTATCTTAAAAAAATTATATATGTTTGAGCATAATTAGACTGACTGGTTTTGTCAGAAACTATAATAAATACCATTTTGATGTCGCTATTTGTCCATGGACATATCCATGATACTTTGGTGAAGGTTGCGTGTATGAGAGGGGCTTTTACATTTTTACAGGAGCGGGACTTGTAGCTATCAATGAGACTGCTTGCTCCTGAGCATATGTGGGAGAGAGAGGGAATGTCAAATTCTAAAAGCTGTTTGTTAGGGAATTCTCAGACTATAGTTATACTTTTATCCATTTTCCTATACATTTAAAATAAATCATTATATGTTATCAATTAACTCAGGGCCTTCGTGTCTAACTCAAGTGACTGGCTCCGGACATCAGTCAAGAGGACTGGTAAGGATAGGAGGAAACAAGAAACCTACTAGAGGTGTTGGTGCATTTGAGCCAATTTATAATATTTAAAAGAATCCTGACAGAATAATAGAGCAGATAAGGACCGTGGGAACAAGTCTTAATTCAATTGAAAAACTTCAATTGTTTGAAACTGGATTTTTTCACCAGGCAATGGGAGCTATTCACCTACATTTTCATGCAAACATGTCTAGACATTTAATACTAATGAAACTTAAAATAACAATTTAAATAATTCAGATAGACATATAATTCAAATATATGAACAGCAGGCGTAATTCACATGAATCTTAACAGAACTTATATCCATTTACTGTGTCTATTAGTGTATTAAAGGGATTATTGAGCACTATAAGAAACATACTTGTGTCATTGAATGAAAACAAGTATGAGATAAAGTCAGACTTTCTATTTGTTTCTCTGGGATGTATAATGCAGGTTACCATGCATAACTTTTGCATAGAGTTTCAAGTGACATTGGATATCAAAAAATGCTTTTTTGATGACAACTGAAAACATTTTCAAATATTGAAAGCTAGATGTTTGACAGGCAGTTTGATGTTGCAACTGTGGCTCAGGACTCTATGAAGTAGAAAATAGCAGCTTGCATGACAACTTAAAGAAAAATAGTGGGCTATTCCAGTGAGGCTAATTGTGCAAAGTATAGACATTTGAATATCAATATGGAAAGTACCGACATTTAACACTAAAATACAAAATATTTCTTAATTGTTTTTTAAATCTAAAATTGCTTTGTTGATATGTTTGTATTGGGATCGAAAGAAGGCAACTACAATTTTTTTTTATATGTTATTATTTATTGAACATGGAGAAAAAAATAGGTTTATAGTCCTGACTTTTGACTAAAAATTGGTTTATATAGTTTTTAATATTAGTGCAATGCAATTATATTTATTATCATGAACTTTCTGAAAAAAATAAAGTCTTTATTTTGTTTTTGATGTCTGCTTTCTTCCATGTCAGGTGCAGACACAAATAAACAAGAGGGTAACAAAGAGAAGAGGGGTGGGGAGAGATAGCCCATCAATTCCTAGTGCAAAATAACTGAGATATTGTAATCCCAAACCCTTGTTCACAGAGATCAGTAGGTAAAGCTCTCACCTTTTCTAACATCAGTCTAGGAGGTATATTATAGACTTCCCAACACTTGTTGGCTTGTAGGTTGGTACTTCTTTGGTCCGTGAACGTCTTATCTCATATTGTTCCAATAGAGTATGGGTATTAGGGTAATGTATATGTGTACTTTTCAGAGCATGGGAAATATTACAACACTATCAATACATAGTGGTACCCAAATATAAATTCAATATATCCCTTTGGAGTAATAGGTGTCTTTAATCAAAATACTATATAAATATTGAATTTATTGTTCAATAGCGAAACATAAGAATAAAAATTGCAATTTATACAGTGACTCTAATATTATTGAAAAATAAATAGATAGTAAAAATACTGCTAGACGCGTTTCACCACTTTTATCCTGTGGCTTTTTCAATGATCAAAAATACCTCAATGATATGAAATGCAAACACAGAGTGTAAAGCTCAGTGCTTCTCACTATGAGGCAAAACATCACAGAAATGTATTTATAGTTAAAAAATATATTTTTGAGTTCTATTTTTCTGAATATAGAAACATACTACTTTTGAAAGTCAGATTTAGTACATATACACTGCTATATGTAATATACAAAAACATTTAAGCCCTGACTTTTCCTCAGTTTCAGTAAAAAAAAAAAAAAAAAAAAATGTATTACTTGTTAGGTGACCTTACAGAGTTAATGGCTCTTACAGAAAATCACTACTTATAGGGACACTGTCATCCCAACAACAAGTTGTTTCAACTTAAAATGCATTACGTACAAATTTAAACACTGTTTGTTATTTTTTTAGATAATTTCTATAAACATTTTGCTCTTATTATCCTATTTTGTTATTCAAAAGATTGTATAGAAAATAAATGATCTCAGTAAGTAATTGCTGAGATATACAGCAATAATTAATGGCTCTAAGTGCTTAATAAGGGCTAAGGAGGGACCTAACTGCATGATAACCTTAGAGGCACCACTGAGACAGACAAGCATGCTGTAATCCTAAATAGCACATCAAAGAAGCTAATTAACATTTGGGAGTCACTCACTTGCATAAAATACCACAGAATTATCAGGAATGATGCATTTAGAGACAAATGGCTAGTGCAATGTATTGCTTGATTTCCATACTCTTTACAAATAACTTAAAGTGACATTTTTTTTTCTTTGTTACATCTGTATTTGATAATGTGTTGCAATGTGCTTTCAGTTTTCAAATAAAGGTCTCAGAGCCAGAGGCGTAGCTAGAGCTTTTGCCGCCCAGGGCTGTCCCCGATTTACCGCCCCTTCCCAAGTGCGAACGTTATATGTACATATATATATATATATATATATATATATATATATATATATATATATATATATGTTTATGTGTATATATGAGGAGTCTCTCAGAGGAGGGCCCAGCACAGAAAACAAAAATGGAACTCCTCATATACAGTATATACTATAACCTTCTTTCTCTCTCCCTCTTTTCTCACTCTCGCTTTTTCTCTCCCTGCCTTTTTCTTTCCCTTCCTCATGCTCTATCTTTCTTCCCTCCCTCTCCCTCCCTGTCTCTCAATGTTCCTGTCTCTCTCTCGCTCCTCTATCTCTCTTTTCTTCCTTCTCCCTATCCCTTCTCTCCCACTCCCTTTTCTGTCTCCCTTCTGCCTCTCCATCTATTCCCCATCTGTCTGTCACTCTGCCTTCCCCCCCCTCCCACCTCTCCACTCTGTCTCTCCCGTCCTCTCACCCTCTGTCTCTCCCGTCCTCTCACCATCTGTCTCTCCCGTCCTCTCACCCTCTGTCTCTCCCATCCTCTCACCCTCTGTCTCTCCCGTCCTCTCACCCTCTGTCTCTCCCGTCCTCTCCCCTCTCTGTCTCTCCCATCCTCTCCCCTCTCTGTCTCTCCCATCCTCTCCCCTCTCTGTCTCTCCCAATCCTCTCCCCTCTCTGTCTCTCCCGTCCTCTCCCCTCTCTGTCTCTCCCGTCCTCTCCCCTCTCTGTCTCTCCCAACCTCTCCCTTCCCTGTCTCCCCCATCCTCCCCCTCTCTGTCTCTCACATCAGCTCCCTTCTCTGTCTCTCACATCCTTTCCCCTCTCTGTCTCTCCCATTCTCTATCTGTCCCATCCTCTGTCTCTCCCCTCTCTGTCCCTCCCATCATCTCCCCCTCTGTCTCTCCCATCCTCTCCCCTCTGTCCCTCCCATCCTTTCCCCTCTCTGTCCTCCCATCCTCTCCCCTCTCTGTCCTCCCATCCTCTCCCCTCTCTGTCTCTCCCATCCTCTCCCCTCTCTGTCTCTCCCATCCTCTCCCCTCTCTGTCTCTCCCATCCTCTCCCCTCTCTGTCTCTCCCATCCTCTCCCCTCTCTGTCTCTCCCAACCTCTCCCCTCTCTGTCTCTCCCAACCTCTCCCCTCTCTGTCTCTCCCAACCTCTCCCCTCTCTGTCTCTCCCAACCTCTCCCCTCTCTGTCTCTCCCAACCTCTCCCCTCTCTGTCTCTCCCAACCTCTCCCCTCTCTGTCTCTCACATCCTCTCCCCTCTCTGTCTCTCACATCCTCTCCCTTCTCTGTCTCTCCCATCCTCTCCCCTCTCTGTCTCTCACATCCTCTCCCCTCTCTGTCTCTCCCATCCTCTCCCCTCTCTGTCTCTCGCATTCTCTCCCCTCTCTGTCTCTCCCATCATCTCCCCCTCTGTCTCTCCCATCCTCTCCCCCCCTCTGGGATCTTCCAGCAGGATAATGTAACATGTCTGTTAGGGCTGGGAAATACCCAATTTATTCACTCTTAACGTGCCACAGTCTCTCTATCCCCAATCACGGGTACCTGGAAGACAAATGATTACAACCACTTAGAGCAGAATCAAAGTGTCTTATTTATTACGTCACCCACACCAAATCTATGTTATATACACCATAACACACCTACTTGTTAGGTAATTTGTGATAAATAAAGAAATGCACATTTGCACATATTATTATACATCGATACAAATTATCATTTGGATAGAAACTTTTTAGTAAATAAGCACATTCCGTTGACTCGTGATTCTGACATAGAGCTAATACTGTAATTCTGTAATCATAAAATGTTGTGAGTATCTCATAATAGAAACTATGGAAGGCCATTTCAGCATAACATAAAATTAACTCATTATTAGCATAGAGATAACTCTTATTAATTATCCTTATTAATCATTATATACAATGGCAAATGGCCAGAAGTGTCCAGGGGTAGTTGGAGGAGCATGACAAAGACTTCCAAGTACTTCCCTGGCCTTCAAATTCCCCAGACTTGATTGCCATGTTTGCCGTATGGATCCTCCACCATGCACTCTTCAGCAGCTGTCGGATGCACTGCAGTCTGCATGAATCCAGATACCCTTGCCAACCTTCCAGCATCTTACTATATCACTACCACATTGTCTAGCTGCTGTCCGTGCTTTACACAGTGGTTATTCCGGATATTAGCTGGGGGTCATAATAATGTGACTTGGCTGTGTAGTTGTGTTCCAAAAAAACAAAATGTGTTAAAAAAACACACTAGTGAAAGGGTTAATAGTTAAAAGAGTTTGTAATGTTTTTCCTTTTTGTAAACAGTAATTCTGCAAAAGAGCATATTGCACTGTATTATATCCTAATACAAAATAGATGCACAATGCGGGAGCCATAGTTCTAAAAAGCTATAATAAGGGTGAATCGGCCCTAAAAAAGAAGCAACCGCTGACTGTAACACTGAAGAAATTCCCAACATCATTAAAAAGGAAACATAAGCAAAATGTGACTGATATTACTTTTATTACCATATACAATATAATATCTTGGCCTGAGATGACATTTGTGTCAAAGCACAATAACTGCAGTTGGGCGTCTGGTGGCTCCTCAGTAATGATTACTGCTTCTGCTTGAGGTTCAGCAGCAGTCCTCTATATACAAGTCTCCTTCCTTATTGCTACAGATTGAGACGCTAGGGAAGAAGAAAATAGAAGTAAGATGTTTAGGATGAAAAATGACCACATGTCACTGTCATAGAAATCGTATACTGTAGTTTTCCAATATCTGGCAAAATTTGTTTAAACCTTTGGAGACCTCTGAAAATGTAATTTTGACTGTTACCAACAAGACATTTAAAAATAGATTTACATGGCCTGTTTTATAAGAGATGGGGCAGGAAAACATACTATGGCTCATTCAAGTTAATGGTTATAATGGTAAAACAAATTATGGCCTATTAGAAGTATAAGTTGCATCTAGAATTATGAAATTAAATCATTAACACAGTTATTATTTTTTAAATTTTTTTAAATGTTGCTCGTCTCGAGGTGTTGGCCGCCTACCCTCCTCCCATTCGTGTAGTGTAGACACGTGGCTGAATAGGGCGTCTCTTGCAATGCTGTATTCACTAGAAGCTGTAATATGTGGATTGCTGTCAATCACATATTATAATTGTCAAACTGCAATTTGTTGTCACGCTTGCGAGCCTCGCAAAGCGAGGCGAGCTGTTGAGGCATAGAAGCCTTTCGAGCTCCCTGGACTTAGGCAATGAGCGCCAAAGGCGCTCATTGGCCCCCTCGCCTTGCGAGGGGGGGGGGGGGCGAGCAAGTGAGGCATTGAAGCACGCGGGACTTAGGCTGAAATTAGCACTTAAGCAGCCGGGCAACACTTAGGCTGCAATGAGCGCCAAACAGTGCCAGCGGCGCCATCACACATATGAGCTCGGGAAAAAATACGACCTTGGAAAAATACGAATTTAGCCTCCGAACCGCGGAAATCGAAAAACGAAAAACAAGAAAAATAATAAAAAATAAATAAAAACACATTCACACACAGCACAGGGGGAGAGACAGGAAGCCTGGGAGTGAGGTTGCAAGCGATTTTGAGCCATATTTGATGTGTTTCGTCCCTCAAAAATCGGCTAAGCAAGAAAAAAAAGGGCTGGCGAAAAACGTATGAAATTCCGAAACTGGATGAAAGACAGTAACACACGAACAACGCCAGGAAGGGGGTCTTAGAAAATACAAGACGGCAAAGACACACCAACAACGCCAAGCACGTGGGACTTTGAAAATAAAACAAATGCCAGTCAGTACGCGCCACTCAAACATTCAGCATACACACAGAGGAGAAACACACAGGGAAGGGACAGGGGGAGATGCTGGAAAGAGACACATGGCATTCCCAAGCACAAAAGTTAATGAACCCTGCAATGAGCGGCCCGTACAGTAGGCGAGAGGAAAGGTTCGCAATGAGCAACAAAGGTGCTCAGAGAAGCAAAAGCCTCACATTGTGTGGCAAACAGCATTGCCTAGCTTGCAATTTTATTGCCATCATTTTTGATGGGCAAGTCGCTAGTCTGTATATAATTGGCAAAACAGGGATATTATTATGCTGAATTAAACTTATAGTTTTACTACAATAGCAACTTTTTACCACTGTAGCGTCCATTTAGGTTTATTTTGTCAAACAGTAACAACACAGAAATATCCAGAGACAACAGAATTAACAAACTTTTAAAGTCGACTGTCTGTGATACCTGGTTTTATCTACTTTTCAAAATGTAAGTTTCTGATGACTTGGTACACATTCTCCACAATGTACATCTAATGTATTTACTAATATAACTGGCTAAATATTTTTTAAGATCTCAAATTTAATTAGATCTAAATTTAAAAATAGTAAAACTAATGGAAGCGTGCGGTAAAGAAAAAATGCTTACAAAAGTAAAAAATAAAATTTAGCTCATTCTCCCATTTAGATATTCAAAAGACCAAACAGAAAATAGATGATCACAGTGGTTTTCAGGAATTCTGAAAGGTATGTCATCAATTGTATGAAAATATACAGGTTTAGCTGCACTAAACTGTCCATAATCCTGTTAAGTATGCTGTAAAGTGAAAGCAAACCTCATATATATATATATATATATATATATATATATCACATATATAGTTGTCAACAGTGCGGATTGTCAAAGCGAAGCGAGGGGCCGCATTTGCGTAGGTGGAGGCCCCCACCGCAACCGCAACATTTACGGACTTAGCATCCGCAAATACGAGCCGCGCCACTTAAAAAAATATATATTACGACCTCGCAAAAATATGACATTAGCAGCCGAAACCTGTGCACATGAAAACACTAAAACCACAAAAAATACGCACAACAAAAACATAAAAAGCTTACCCACACAAGGGGAGGCACCCAGCACCTCTAAAAGTGAAGTTCCAACTCAATTTAAGTAGAAATTAAAGAGTTTAGACACCCGAAAATCCCCTAAGCAAGAGAAAAAATGGGCGCAGAAAAAAACGAAAACGAGGCTACAGGACCCTAAACACGCAAAACACCACGAAACACATACAGATTTTTCCAACAAGGACGCAAAATCAGCCACAGCCACGTACTACACATTTTAGGCGCCATTTTACAACACTAACTTACACAATGCGGAAGTACACAGCTACCCTAACGGATTTTACTCGCGCACGCAAACTATTTACACTACACACTGCACACATTGCTGACACTTACACAGCAGCACCACAACACTGAAAACACACAGTGTATGCTGCAGCAACATCAAAACAGATTGTCAGCTCTACAATATATACCGTATTTATCTGCGTATAACACGCACTTTTTCTCCCTGAAAATAGGGGGCAAATGATGTGTGCGTGTTATACGCCGATATTCCCTCCCACCTCCTCAACCCTCCCTCCTCATTCTAAACCCCCCTCCGCATTCTAAACCCCCCTCCACATTCTAAACTCCCCCCTCCTCAACCTAAACCCCCCTCCTCAACCTAAACCCCCCTAAATACCTCCCCCTCACTTACCTGCTTCTGCTCCGGCCTCTGCTCCGCTCCTTGACCCTGCGCGCATGTGACGTCACATGCGCGCCACGTCATTAGCATATACCGTGTTCGCCAGCGGAGCGGAGGCCGAAGCAGAAGCAGGTAAGTGAGGTGGAGGTATTTAGGGGGGTTTAGGTTGAGGAGGGGGTGGGGGTTAGAAGGCGGAGGGGGTTAGGATGAGGAGGGGGTTGAGGAGGGGGTTGAGGTTGAGGAGGGGGGTTGAGGAAGGAGGATGAGGATGGGAGGTTGAGAGTGGGGGTTTGAGGATGGGGGGGTTGAGAGGGGAGGTTGAGGAGGGAGGTTGAGGAGGGGGTTGAGGATGAGGAGGGAGGTTGAGGATAAGGAGGGAGGTTGAGGATGAGGAGGGGGGTTGAGGATGAGGAGGGAGGTTGAGGAGGGGTGTTGAGGTTGAGGAGGGGGGTTGAGGAGGGGGTTGAGGAAGGAGGATGAGGATGGGGGGGTTGAGGATGAGGATGGGGGTTGAGGATGAGGAGGGAGGTTTAGGAGGGGCGTTGAGGTTGAGGAGGGGGGTTGAGGAGGGGGTTAAGGAAGGCGGATGAGGATGGGGGGGTTGAGAATGAGGATGGGGGGGTTGAGGAGGGAGGATTAGGAGGGAGGTTGAGGTTGAGGATTTTGCTTCAAAGTTCTTTATTTGAAATTTAATTTTTTCCCCCTGAAATTTACTTCTTACAATGAGGTGCATGTTATACGCCGGTGCGTGTTATACGCCGATAAATACGGTATATATATATATATATATGTATATGTATATATATATATATATATATATATATATATATATATATATGTGGGTAGGTTTCCTGGCTTGTGCACAATCAATTATGAGCTTTGCTTAAAGCAGTGCAGCAAACATGTGCTTAAAGTAAGCCATCTTTAAAATGGTATAGGATTACAAAAGCAAATCCTTTGTGGTCACATTTGCATGTCCCTGTCCAGGTTCCCAGATTGCAGTGCAATAACTGTATTTCTTGGAATTCTTTTTTTAACTTATTTTAGACATTTAAATGTAAACACAAATATACTATTTGTTTACTATATATATATATATATATATATATATATATATATATATATATATATATAAGCAAAAAGGTTCTGGAAAACGCAATGGGACATCTATGCTAAAGAGTGAAAGGTGTCAAATTTTGATAAATAGTCCTAAAATAGTTCCACGAAATGTCCAAAATGTCATCTTTTAGTATTCATGTGCCAATGTCTGTAGAATGACATAATGCTCATTGTTCAGTTATTGCATTACTACAATAATGTGACTCTGCAAACATATCAGTTGTAATAGAAATATAGAAATAAGAAGCACACAAATAAATTCATATAATTAGTTTTTTTTTTTGATAATTGAGTTTCAAAGTTAGGTATTTTAAGCATAAGTTATCAGAGACATGCCAAGTTGGTACATATTTCTAAGTGTTAAGTCATATCATTATTATTTTTTGGGGGGCATTAAAGATAAAGTTGACTTTTTTTTGAAGGCCATTTCCTGGGTACTGCATAATATCTCTAGAGCTATACAATGAGACACCATGGAACCAATTTTTATTTTTTTGGGTCTTGGCTAATATGGGAAAATCATTTTAATTTCAAAACAATACATTTCAATATGATTATTGTTATTGTAAGACTTGGCATTCCAGTTGTCTTCCAGATTTGTTGAGACATTTGAAGCCAACAGGAAGCAGCTGGTGCCTCCATTCTGTAGTTATAGGAAGAAACAACACAATGTATAGAAAGGAAGTCCTGTAATGTGAACTGCAGACTCCGTTGGGCACCACAATTTGTAGATTACTGTTCAAGGAATTAATTATTATTTCTGGCAAACCAGCAGTTGTACTGGTTGGTTTCCAGAACACACAAGTAATTTATTTCAAGATGGTATTGTAATAATTTTCTACTTTTTTACACTCATTTTGTACTGTACAATATAATATTTACTACTGTATATAGCACATAAAGAATAATTCCTGAAAACATAGCCAAACCCTTGAGATTAAACAAAATTAAATATTAGATAATTCATATTTTTTTTATTCTATATAATTTATATATAAGAGTAGGATACTTTTGGTTGCTAAGAAAGTATCATCACCATATTGGGAGCTGGCTTCATAGCGCGTACTAAGCCGGATTTACCAATCATTTACATATAAGCAGATTTTAAGTGTTGTTATATGGAATATATATATATATATATTTATATATATATATATATATATATATATATATATATATATATATATATATATACAGTCAGGTCCATAAATATTGGGACATTGACACAATTCTAAACTTTTTGGCTCTATACACCACCACAATGGATTTGAAATGAAACTAACAAGATGTGCTTTAACTGCAGACTTTCAGCTTTAATTTGAGGGTATTTACATCCAAATCAGGTGAACGGTGTAGGAATTACAACAGTTCGTATATGTGCCTCCCACTTTTTAAGGGACCAAAAGTAATGGGACAATTGGCTGCTCAGCTGTTCCATGGGCAGGTGTGTGTTATTCCCTCATTATCCCATTTACACCACGGAAAACAACTGTGGTGGATGACCGAATAATTATTTCCCTGGTGAAGAAAACACCCTTCACAACAGTTGGCCAGATCAAGAACACTCTCCAGGAGGTAGGTGTATGTGTGTCATAGTCAATAATCAAGAGAAGACTTCACCAGAGTAAATACAGAGGGTTCACCACAAGATGTAAACAATTAGTGAGCCTCAAAAACAGGAAGGCCAGATTAGAGTTTTCCAAACAACACCTAAAAAAACCTTCACAGTTCTGGAACAACATCCTATGGACAGATGAGACTAAGATCAACTTGTACCAGAGTGATGGGAAGAGAAGAGTATGGAGACGGAAAGGAACTGCTCATGATCCAAAGCATACCACCTCATCAGTGAAGCATGGTGGTGGTAGTGTCATGGCGTGGGCATGTATGGCTGCCAATGGAACTGGTTCTCTTGTATTTATTGATGATGTGACTGCTGACAAAAGCAGCAGGATGAATACTGAAGTGTTTCGGGCAATATTATCTGCTCATATTCAGCCAAATGCTTCAGAACTCATCGGACGGCGCTTCACAGTGCAGATGGACAATGACCCGAAACATACTGCAAAAGCAACCAAAGAGTTTTTTAAGGGAAAGAAGTGGAATGTTATGCAATGGCCAAGTCAATCACCTGATCTGAATCCGATTGAGCATGCATTTCACTTGCTGAAGACAAAACTGAAAGGAAAATACCCCAAGAACAAGCAGGAACTGAAGACAGTTGCAATAGAGGTCTGGCAGAGCATCACCAGAGATGAAACCCAGCGTCTGGTGATGTCTATGCGTTCCAGACTTCAGGCTGTAATTGACTGCAAAGGATTTGCAACCAAGTATTAAAAAGTGAAAGTTTGTTTTATGACTGTTAATCTGTCCCATTACTTTTGGTCCCTTAAAAAGTGGGAGGCACATATACAAACTGTTGTAATTCCTACACCGTTCACCTGATTTGGATGTAAATACCCTCAAATTAAAGCTGAAAGTCTGCAGTTAAAGCACATCTTGTTAGTTTTATTTCAAATCCATTGTGGTGGTGTATAGAGCCAAAAAGATTATAATTATGTCGATGTCCCAATATTTATGGACCTGACTGTATATATATATATACCGTATATACTCGAGTATAAGCTAGGCTTTTCAGCCCTTGTTTTAAGGCTGAAAAGGGCCCCCTCGGCTTATACTCGAGTCACCACCCAGGTGTCTCTCTTCCCCCCATGTCTCTCTTTCCCCCCGTGTCTCTCTCCCTAACCCCCCCCTGTGGCTCTTTCCCTCCCCTCCCTTATCATCCTCAACCCCCCTATCCTCAACCCCCCCATCCTCACACCCCCATCCTCATCCTAAACCCCCCTATCCTCATCCTAAAACCCCCTCCTCACTTTGCCCCTCTAATTACCTCCCCCTCTCCCTTTCCCCTCACTCACCTTCCATCTGCAGCTGCTGCTGCTCCGCTCCTCTGCGCTCCTTCCGGCTGTGTCTTGACCCGGCCAATGCTAATGACGTGACGCGCATGTGACGTCACGTCATTAGCATATGCCGGGTCTGGAATTGTGAAGTACTACCTAAGAGAAGGTGTTTTTATTTTATTTTTAACATTTAGTGATCAATTGAAATAAAAGAAAGATAGGCAAGTGCCACAATTTATATTATATGGACTATAGAAACAATGCGTGGGATCTCTTGTAATATAGCGTAGGTAGCTGCTAAAAAGAACTTAATATAATATTTTGAAATTGAAAAAAGTAGTTGTCTAAAAAAGAGCTGGACATATAAAAAAATACACCTTTGTTTATTAGATAATTTATGTCAACCAACTTCCAGTGCCTTAAAGGCATTTATTTATATAATCGAAATACAGGGCCCTATGTAAATCCAGCGTTGTAAACTGCGGCACACCCATAAAACTTTTTTCCCCTATGTTACACCTTGATATTAATCTTTTGCTGCCTCGCATTATGGCACTCAGCCCACATCCGTAAATCATTTTTTGCTGCAAGAGATTTTAGTGTAGGGTGTACCAAGACCGAGCTTTACGGATGAGAAATGGCTCTAGTAGTCAATAAAAAATGAAAACATTAGGATTATTATAATGAGCAAAAACAAGTGCCGTAACTCCGGCAAGGAATCGTAATACATTTATGTATTAATATATGACCTTTTAATTATTTTTATTTTACAATATTAAATAGAGGTGACAATTGTAATAATAGCGTCAATATACAAATGTATTAAGTGTTAATAATTATATATATATATATATATATATATATATATATATATATATATATATATATGATAGATAACGCATTAGAGCATTTGTTCCTAGGCAATGTAGTTGCCTGATGTGTATTAACCTATTGAGTACTGGGTTGTGTGTTACCCAAGATATTGTCTAATAAACAGACATAATACCAATAATATTTGGTACATTTTTTTTTTCTCTCGAGTGATCCAGAACAGAACAGAGTAACTCATAATCAAAAAGAGATTAGAAAATAAATGTTAATAAAGCCCCAGGTCCTGATGAAATACATCCAAGGGTACTGAGGGAACTGGGCTCTGTAATAGACAAACAATTATATCTAATTTTTCAAGATCCACTCAACACAGATGACTGGAGAAAGGCAGAGGTGAGACCTATATTTAAGAAAGGAGAAAGAAGAAATCCAGGAAACGATAGACCTGTAAGTCTCACTTATGTAGTGGGAAAGCTTTTAGAAGGGTTAATAAGAAATATGTTGAAGAAAAATGCTTTCACCGAGTCGCCTCCTGGCCCTCAGAAGAATAAGATAGGACACAAAAACTCGGTTTAATACAAGCTTGGAGGTGAACAGACAGAATAATAGCAAGTCTGTAGTCCATATGAAGAACTTTTCCACAGACTACCTTTTTATACAGTTTTTACAACGTTTTGTAAATAATACTGGCAAATCAGCAAACTCCTTCTTGTGAGACTCAGCAGGGTATTGTTACAAAGTTTCTCAAACAATTTTGGTTATTCAGTAAATGTCTACAAGGTTCTATACACAATACTAGCTATTCAGTAAACTTCTTTCTTGTAATACAAACACAAGGTCTACACATTTTCACCTTTGATCCAATAGTGTTTTACCTCTACTCAAATATACACAATCTGTTCAATTGTATTCTTGTTTCTTCATAGGATCAAGTTTGCAAAAACCTTGAAGTAAAAGTACTGAACTAATGATTCTTCAGAATTAACCCCTTCTTAGGTTTTCGATTACTAAGGTTTTCAATTACTATTTTCTTATATACTTTTATCTACTTATAATGCATAGATATTAAACTCTAACAGATAGTATACAAGAGAATGTATATTTAAACAAGATTATAAGTAGGAGACAACATGGATTTATGAGGGATAGGTCATGTCAAACAAACCTAATTAGTTTCCATGAAGATGTTAGTAGGAACTTGAATCAAGGCAACTCAGTGGATGTAGTCTTTGTGGATTTTGCACAGGCTTTTGATTCAGTGCCACATGGGGACTATTGAGCAAACTAAGGGATACAGGAATTGCAGTAACTATCTGCTGATGGATTGAAAGCTGGCTAAAAGACAGGAAGCAAAGGGTTGTGGTAAATGGAAAATACTCCGATTGGACTAATGTGCTAAGTGGGGTTCCTCAGGGTTCAGTATTAGGTCCTCTCCTTTTTAACATATTTATTAATGACTTAGAAGTAGGATTGGAAACTATTGTCTCCATTTTTGCTTTTGACACTAAGTTGTGTAAGTTAATTAAAACGGATAATGATGTACTTTCCCTCCAAAGGGATCTGCATAAATTAGAAAAATGGGCGACTAAATGGCAGATGAGATTTAATACTAATAAATGTAAAGTTATGCATCTGGGAAGGAAAAATAGCCATGCAATTTATAATCTTAATGGAGCAAATCTAGGAGTATCAGATATTGAAAGCTATTTGGGAGTACTTGTGGACAACCATCTAGGGAACCGTGCTCAAAGCCAAGCAGCATCTGCAAAGGCAAATAAAATATTAGCATGTATTAAGAAGGGTATAGAAGCAAATCAAGCAAATAATAATTCAAGCAAATAATAATATAGAATAATAATAATAATTCTGTCGCTATACAAATCCATAGTACACCCTAATTTGGAATATGGAGTAAAATGTTGGGCACTACTATATTGAAAGATCATTTTAGAGCTGGAAAAAGTACAGAGAAGGGCAACAAAACTAATATGGGTGATGGAGGGGCTAAGTTATGAAGAAAGACTAACCAAATTAAACTTATTTTCTCTAGAATAAAAGAAGTCTAAGAGGGGATATGATTACCTTATATAAATATATCCAGGGTTAATACAAGGCTTTGTCAAGTGAACTTTTTGTGCCAAGAGCTTTTTTAACTGACTAGAGGACATCCTTTGAGGTTAGAAGTAAAATGATTCCACCTTAAAGAAAGAAAAGGGTTCTTCACAGTAAGGGTGGTTAATCTGTGGAATTCTCTACCAAAGCAGGTGGTGACAGCAGATTCAATAGATAACTTTAAAAAGGTATTGGATATATGTTTAAATAAAAAGGGCATTCAGGGCTACCCTGGATAATTAGAGAGGGAGTATTGATCCAGGGAGGAGTCCAATCGCCAGTATCTGGGGTCAGAAATAAAAAAAAATTCCTTTTGATACAATTGGCAAAGTTTCACTTGTTTTTTTTTTCTGTTTGCCTTCCTCTGGATCAATTAGCAATTCATCTGCATATTGGAGATCAGAGGTGATCTAAAAAGGTTGAACTTGATGGACTAAAAGTCTTTTTACAACCTCAATTAATATGTAACTATGATAATATGTAAGAAAATAAAAAAGGATTTAACTGCTGTATGCAAGTGTACTATAATGTGAACCACCATTTTTGTTTCTGCTAATTGGCTTAATGCAAAATATACCTTCATCAGTGCTTTTTACAAGGCCCTTCACTGCTGAGAAAGTAGCTCAAAGAAGCTGCTCAATAAAGGCAAAAGCGAGCCACAATAAAGATTAATTGCTTATAATTTTTAAAGGGTGTCTATAATGGCCTTGCTTTCATGTCATTTAACTAGCAAAAGGCAATGTAAATAATGATTATATTTATTGTAATTTAAAAAAGTTGATACTTTGTGAGAAAATTTACATTGTAAATAACAGTTTTACATTTAAGCCCGTCTTTTACAAACTTTATTCCGGTGGCACAATCACTTCTTAATTGCAGTATAATGCACCACAATGTAAATTACACTATTCCAAAAATAATAAAAAAAACACTGTAGCTTTATATATCTACACAATGCTCTGTTAATTGGCAAAAATATTTTTTTGAAAGCAAATATAGACATTAGTTTATCATCTATTATTTCCAATTACGTTTTCAAACATGGTTTTGTTTGAGCTGTTTTCTCAGAAAGGTGGGGTCTTGTACAATAATGAGATTGTATTAGTCCTATAGAAAGCAGAACAATATAGGTGCCTCTATCTTCAGCGTTATTGTGTATAGTACTTAATATATAAAAGGAAAACTGCCATGTAACACATTTATGTTTGTAATATTTTTATTTTAAATGTATGTTTTTCCTTCTGAAAATATTTTAATACATTTTTATCAAGATTAAAAGTAATCTTAGTACTGAACACTTTGATAATGGGAAAAAGGATTTTAGAAAGTAAATAAATAAATATAATTCATTATTTATTGATTACTTATTTCTTTCCATGAAAAAGGGCAGGTCTTGCTTTAGCTTTTATGTGTAGTATGGCTACAGTGGTCATATTTGGTACAGGGTCAGTGATTGTTACATAGATGCATGATAAAGTGAAGCTAGAACTACTGAGCATAGTGCCCGCAAGTGTAGCTGCACTACAGCACTTACACTGAAGAGGAGTTTCTGCTATATTAATATGACTTGATAAGGTGATTATTTAAAAAAAATGAATATACCTTTTATAGTGTCCATTATTTTATAGATATATTTAAATTAATAATACATTTTTAAATCTTTACAGCTATTGTTCTTTTTAGTTGTTTCAATTTTTTATTTTTACTTATTTCTGCCTTTTTTCAAATCAATCATATTGTAAAAAGTGAATTTAACAAGTTCTTTTGTGGCATCTAACTTCCAGGGACATGATGTCCTTGCTTATATAATAAAAACAAAGTTTCTGTGGTAACAATGAATTGATTTAATCAAATAAAGTAAACATTGGCGATATACACAATAGTATAAAATACAATGGAAGCAAAGATTAAAACTCATACAATGGTTACATTAATATAAAGTTTAGATGAAGTATTCAATTTTTAAGAACAAAACTGTTTTCTGAAACAAAGAAAGGAAGGATAAGTATATAAGAAAGGAAATGATGAACATAACAAAGAGAAGCAGGCTTGTGGGATTGGTACCCATGATATTTTACTCCTTAATAAGAAATAAAGATGTAGGAGAGGGAAAAAAAGGACGGAAATCAATAAATGACAGGTCGTAAGCCATAACATCACAGGCTACAGCCAGGCTTCATCATTACTCGTCTGCTTGTGAGAATGAATAGTGATGGAAAATCTTTTGGAAGTAAATCAAATTAGTTCTTAATCTCCCAATCCCATAACATCAGAATACTGTCTGGTATTAGGCCGACCACAATCACTTGTACAGTGACAACGTTACAGTGGTAGAGGGAATCAATTTAAATTGGCAGGGAAGGGAGCGAATGATTAAAATGCATTTCCTGAGAACTGACAGCTTTGGCTTCAAATGCTACAGATTTTTCTAAATTACCTAAAGGCAAGTTTTTTGAAGGAGACTACAGAGGGAAAAATAATTTTACACATAAAACATGATTTCTTTTTTAACTATAGTCAGGCTTGAAATGAAAGAGAGGATTTGATACTGTTTGTGAGTCAAACATTCAAGCACATTTGCATTCAGAGTGATTTTTTTTTTGTGGCAGACAAAATTTAGCAAAAATGTCAATGCCCACCAGCAACCATCAAATGTTTGAGACCGTTTAAAAAAAAAAGATGGTGAAATTTGTACAAAGAAGGAATGTACATCACTGACATACAACAATAAGACATACTCTTTTGCATCTCTCCTGGCTACTGTGATTTTGGCCTCTGTTCAATGACTGTCAAGCTGTTTTGCTAGTTAGTCCCATTTATTTTAAATCTTCTCTCCAGCTGGGCACAGATTTAGAATTGACTTTTAACTGGTATTAAATGCCACTCTGTTCCTGTATATTTCAAGCTGAGTTTAAATAGGTAGGCAAACTTGACACATAGTAAACGTGTATATGTTCTTAAATACACACCCACAATGCATATTTATTTTCATTAGAGTAAACATTATCAGTTTAAAAATATGTCTTATTCCCATCACCAACCAGGACCAGAAACACATATTTGTAATTTTCACCATATAAATATGGTTTTGGATCAAAGAGTGAAGCACTGTGAGCTCATTTCCATGTTGATGCCCAGAAATTTCACACTGTGATAGAAACACTTTATTTCTTGAGATTCTGTACTAAAATCAGTTTTTTTTTAACCTCTATTAGACATGTAAGTGTATTATTTGGTTGTTGAATTTGATTATGCAGAGATTTCATATCACAAAGTGCTGACAAGATTGAATGATCAAATAGTTGTGAAGTGGTGCTGAATTTCACTAATAAATCCAGATTATTTATGCCTGCTAATGTGATTCCAAATGTATTTATAATTTATGAACAGATATGTATGAAATACAAAATATTGCTTTATGCCAAGGTGCAGGATCACCTAGGAGAAGCTCTGTGTTGGAAAGCGAAAAATATAATATATAAGGTTAATATTTTAGTGTTGCAATTACCATTCCCAGCTGCTGTTGAGTTCCAAGCAGTGCTACCAATGCTGTAGTTTCTGTCAAACCATAGGATATCCTATAGAGATCCACAAAGGTGAATTCTTCCAATAATACGTCAAGCAGTTTGTAAATGATCTATGAACACTGACACAATTCATGTGTGGTTATTTCATGATTTCCTGTTGTGTCTTTAGGAGGGAATCACATGATAATTGTTATGAAGAAGGACATGGCATTATTTACATATTTAAACATATTTTTATTAACATGTACTTTGAAAGTTCTGTTTTTACTCCCTGAAAGGAGCTCATACACATAGTGTTGGAATGGAAATTATGCTGAGAGACAATCTGTGTGCATGAGTTACGGGGGCAGACCCTTGTAGGTACTATATGAAAGGTTTCAGTGAGTAAAAACAGAGCTTTTAAGAACTTGTAAATATATTATATTTACAGTAGATATGTAAATACATACTTAGCAGATTATTTAATATTAAAAACAGGAAACCTTTATTATCGCATTAACTTTAGTCTAGGGGTAGTAAATATTTTTTTACCCATGGTCCATATTTCTTTTACGTGAACACAAAGACAATATCAGAATGAAATATTTGTTTTACAGATACAGGGACATATTTTAACATAATAGGTCCCAGAAATCAGTCAAGACACCCTGTTGCTGCATATGTGTGCAAGAGCTTTTTCTATTTATTGCAGCGTAAAGGGGACTGGTTCTCCAAATGGGACCTACTCTTCTGTTTATGAATGCATCTGATGGAAGAGAATCATAAGTGTATGAAAAAATACCAAAATAAACATTTAAACACTTATCTTGAAGTTATCAAAATCTATTGTAATTTCTGACAGTTTAAAATTAAGGTTAACACCCCCTCCAATTTGTTTTGGTCAATCCGGTTAGAACAAGATTTGAGACATAGCACTATGTTAATTGCTATAGCAACAGCACACAGCATAGCCAGGAAGCAGGGATGAGTCATATATCAGCAGTGACAACACTGCTCTCTTACTGGCTGTGATGCAAAGCAGCATGGGATATGTAGACAAAGGAGCCTGGTAAATGTAGTGTATCACTAACATGTGACAGGAAGCTGCAAGGAGGAAGCTGTAAGGAGATTGGCTGGGCAAGCAACAGCAGGTAAATAGTGGGTTAATATTGCTCCCTGCGTGCTGCATGCTGATTGGGGGGGGGCACCAGGAAGTTGTGTAGAGACCCCCTGGGGATGCCAACATAATCAGAGGGATTTTTAGATATTTATAAAAATAAAATGTTTTATGAGATGTGCTGCATACAAATAGGCTGCTTTTTGCCTACAGATTGCAGAAATGTATTAATCCAGGAAAGATATCCCTTTAAGTCCTATTGTCAGGTACGTGTAGCTATTTTTAGAGGTAGCCTTTTAAACAAAACTGAATAGACATGTAATTTGAACATATTTATCCCTTGGATCTAATACCATTAGAAACCTAAGACAATGTATCACCATTATAAAAAAAAAAAATAAAAAAAAATTAAATATGTGCATTTATTTTGTATTAAATATTAAAAAACATTTTGTTTTTCCCATTTTCAAGTCAGGTTCTTCATAAGAGCATACTATCTATATTGTGATAACGCTGCTGTCACACTCAGGGTTCGTGCCCTTGTATCCGGCACCACAATGGAGTACTCAGGAGCCCTTTTTAAAATATCAGCAGTATTTATTTGAGTGTAGCAAAACAACATAAATGGTGCAAAACAAAATCCTAGCTTCTAATAGAAGCACTGACTTTACTCTTGGCTGTAGTTCCCTCACTATGCAAGATAAAGTTCACACAAAACAAAAGTCCAAACAAAAGCTTACAGGAAGATATCAAGTCTCCCTTGTAGCAGGGGATTTCCACAGCAGGCTCTGGCGTCCTCTGTCCAGCTCAGACTGAGCTCTCTCCCTCAGCTGGGTGCTAATCAGACCTTTAAAGGTGGAACCCAGCTGGGCCTGCTTGATTAGCCTGCTGTGTTAACCCTTTCTTCCCTTAGTGGACACAGGGCTCTGCTCAGTCTCTCTCCCACATACACTCCATCAATGATTCTGTTACATATCCCCCTCCCCAGCTCGACACTATGGGGTTGAGCTGCCAATGCCGTGAGGCAATGTATGCGGGATAGGGCATCTGCATTGCCATGAAGGCTGCCAGCTCTATGAAGAACACGGAAGTCGAAGGGTTGGAGGGACAGGAACCATCTTGTCACGCGGCAATTTTTCTCCTTGTTCTGGTGCATCCACTGTAAAGGGGCATGGTCCGAGACCAAGGTGAACCTTCTTCCCAATAGGTAATTCCGGAGGCCTTCAGTGGCCCATTTTATGGCCAGGCATTCTTGCTCTACTACAGAATATTTCTGTTCCCGAGGCATCAACAGGACTGGATGTTCTTCACCATACACCTCCTGTGACAATACGGCCCCCAGTCCTACTCCTGAAGCATCTGTTTGTAGGATAAATTCCTTTTCGAAATCAGGGGCTATTAACACAGGACCTTGACACAGTGTAGTCCTTAGGTCCTCGAAAGCTTCCTCAGTGGCCTTGTTCCACTTGACTACGTCAGGTGCCTTATTCTTAGTGAGTTCTGTCAGCGGGGTGGCTCTTGTGTAGAAATGTGGGATAAACCTCCTGTAATAGCCCACGATTCCCAGAAAGGCCCTTATTTGCTTCTTTCTCAGTGGGCGAGGCCAGTTTTGGATTGCTTCCACTTTGTTGAGCTGCGGCTTGACCATTCCTCGTCCAAGAGTGTAACCCAGATATTTGGCTTCACTGAGTCCAATGGCACATTTCGCAGGGTTCACTGTAAGGTTTACCCGTCTTAGGGTTTCTAATACAGACTCCACCTTTGGAAGATGTGTCTCCCAATCTGTGGTATAGATTACTATGTCATCTAAATATGCAGCAGCATATTCCGAATGTTCACGTAATAACCTGCCCATCAGTCTCTGGAAGGTGGCTGGAGCTCCATGGAGTCCAAATGGTAGTACTTTATATTGGAAGAGCCCATCTGGGGTTGAAAAAGCAGTTTTTTATTTTGCTGCTTGTGTCAACGGAATTTGCCAATATCCTTTTGTCAAGTCCAGGGTCGTTAAAAATCTTGCTTTCCCAAGCCGCTCTATCAACTCATCCACTCTCTCCTTCAGCTGGGTGCTAATCAGACCTTTAAAGGTGGAACCCAGCTGGGGCTGCTTGATTAGCCTGCTGTGTTAACCCTTTCTTCCCTTAGTGGACACAATGCTCTGCTCAGTCTCTCTCCCTCTTTCCATTTGGAAAAGGTATGTCCAGTAAATCTCTTGGGATAAAAAAATACATATTCATTGAAGGAAGCTTCTGAGTATGTTATAATATGTTTATTTGCAATTTCATATTTTATATAATGCAGCCCAAGTCCTGTTACTTGCCATGCCCTGTGAGCACTAAGGATTATTAGTGTACAGGCATCCACGCGTCCCTTGGTTTGACTACCTGCCAGAAGCAAGAAGAATATCTCTAGGGCACTTGAGCAACATTTGTAATTACTCATTAAGTCTTAGTTGTAGTATTTTGGATCACGTAGGTTGAAACTGCAATCCAGGTTATTTTACATAGAGTATAAGATATTATTTGTGTCAAGGCTATTTTTGTCTTTGGATATTTACCTTGTTACCTACGTAATATCAATGGCAATATATCTGCTTACATGTGTACAAGAAGTAGAACAAATAAACAAACAGTTCTTATATCAACTGAGAATCCTGAAAAGCACCCAAACAATGTTAAACCCGACAAATACCAGACAACTCTCTCGTCAGGAAAGAGTGGGTTGAGAAGCCAGACTTGCCAGAGAGTAAGAACTTCAACAGTTACTGTCAAACAAATCAAGAAAGGAAAATATAGAAAAAATAAATGTTTTTTTAGAACACAATATTTTAAAAACAGTAATATTTGCCAAGAAAATGTATATTGTATACTGTTTTAGTAATATTTTTTTATTAAAGGCATATTTAAGTTTCCTGGATTATGAATGCATCTGATAGGGGAGAATCAGTAGTATATGAAAATATTTTTGGCATAAAAAAATCCCAAAATAAACATTAACAAACTCACCCTGATGTTTGCTAAATCTCTTGAGTTTGCAAGCAGTTGGTTTTCAGAATAAACACCCCTGAATATCCAAGCTAAGCTTATCATAACATTCATAATTTGTTTTTTTTTTGCCAATCAAAGGCAGCTAATACATTGTAACAATCTATAAAGCCAGTTTGTTCACTAAAGAATTATGGGATGTGTAGTCCTCGGGAACAGGAAGTAAGGAGGAGCCAGACACTGCAGTGTAGATCTGTGCATTGTGCTGCTGCTGGCTTGAAAATGGTTGGTGCATCCAAATACAGTGTTTCTTTTGGTAGGTACACTGTGCCTATGGAACCAGCTCTGGGGGTGTGGAAAACAAATGTTATGTTTAAATAAAATAAATCATTATGGGATATAAGCAGTATGTGTTAGATTAGAAAAGGATAAAAACAGGGAAACTTAGATATACTTTTTAGGCACAGACATAAAAATATAAAGACAAATATAATTGGTCAGATAAATATGTTGGAAATGTCACCTTCTAAGTGATAAAATAAGGTTAACACAAAACAATTGCTATGCATACAAAAGTATAATGACTTTTATAATGTAAGGTAATTTTTAATATTCTCAGAAAAAAACATAATATTAATCAAATAATTCAATGATCATTTAAAGGGTGTGTTTTTTTATCTAGTCAAAGGGAGATTATGGAGGGAAGAATGAGAGAGATCATGAATATTTGTTAAATAATTTTATGTGATTGAAATTGTCATCACTCGTTTTCCATCATAACCCAGACACGGGCCGCTTGCATCCATATATTCAAGTACTGCTCCTCAGAAATGTAAATGCCCCTCACACACACACACAAAACTTACACCAAAGTGTCATGAATGCCTCCAGGGCCACCAAAGGCATCAAATATGTTTCTGTTTAAAAACTAGCTTTGTAACATTTTCCTCTCTAAGGCCCTCATTCAATTGCAATTTGGCCAATTGAATAGGGGTCTAAATAAGCACATAACCTATTTTTTTAAAGAAGTTTTTAGTTAGTAAACATCTATACAAAAATCAAGGTTTTCACTAACTAAAAACTTATTTAAAAAAAATATGTTATGTGCTTATTTAGAGCACTATTCAATTGGCCAAATCACAATTGAATGAGGGCCTAATTATGCTCCTTGTTGTCAAAGTTTTAAAACATATATTGTTTCATTGTGCAATGGTCCTTTAAAGGCCCACTATCATTTAGAAGAAATTTGAAATGGAGAGAGGGAAGTAGAATTGTGTTATATTGTTAGATTTTTTAGTATTAAGCACCTTCCCCCTTTCCTTACACATGCTGAGAAGCACTCAGTTGCAAGGAAGATTGCAAGCTATGCACCTGCACAACCCCCTCTCTCACCAAAGTATCATTAAAACAGCTTAAAACTAACTTTTAGGTGTAGGGTGTTTCAGTCAAGAGAGTGTTGTTGGCAACAGTTGTTAAGAAGGAACACTAGGGCCCTCATTCAATTGCGATTTGGCCAATTGAATAGGGCTCTAAATAAGCACATAACATATTTTTTTCAAATAAGTTTTTAGTTAGTGAAAACCTTGCTTTTGGATCGATGTTCACTAACTAAAAACTTATTTAAAAAAATATGTTATGTGCTTATTTAGACCCCTATTCAATTGGCCAAATTGCAATTGAATGAGGGCCTAAGAGAGCATCATACATTTTACCTAAAGAGCTGTGAATCCATGCATTCTGATTTGCCAAGCAGTTAACTATACAGACAAGGAGAGGGAACAATTCAAAATAAGCTATGCTGATTGGGTGAATTATAATTGACACATTTTTCAGCCAATTGGAATCAGTAGTTAGGATATAAATTATATAAATTAGGATATAAGGAGAAAGTGAGGTCAGGGGAGCTGATGAGCTCCGTTAGTTTATATGTTTTTTATAGTGTGGTCAGATTTTTTAAGGGGAGGCCCATTTCCACGGGCCGAAGAGAGGAACCATGGCTTCAATCAATAAAGAAGACGACAGATTATTTTAGCAATATAGTAGTGCCTGTTTATCCAGGGATGAAGTGTTATTAATATATGATTGAGAACAAGGGCATTGTTGATTGTCACTGAAGATCGTCAAATGGATAGAAAATGTATATTCCACTTCCCTTACAGGTTTGATTTTTTTTGTAGTCTTTTTAGTTTTTGTATGAACCCATATGGCACTCATAGGGATACCATGGGGGTCCTTATGGACACCAATGATGATGGGAATAATTTAGTGATACCACGGAGGACTTCAATAGTATATGAATAATTTGTTAGTATACCATGGAGGTTATATGGACCCCCACAGTGTAGGGGTTAAACTTAGTTGCCCTAGGGGGTAATGGACCACACATTTTAATAAGACCTGGAGTGCAGGTCTTGTTGATGATCTTCCTGAACCCCACTGGCTAAGCTGGGGGTCTCCATTAATCCTAGTGCTTATCCCTGGAAGTCTCTATAGGCCGCTTTATTAATTAAAAAACATAATTAGTGACTTTAAAAAGATATAACGTATTATATATCTAGTAAAGCAGGCTAATGCAGGGGATGTAAGCTGTTATAAATGACCCCTACAAGATATATATATCTCCAAATATTAATATATTAATATACTAAAACAGCATCAGTCTAGTTGATGAAACTGATATGTTTCATGTTGCTTATGATACTTAATGAATGGATCTCTGTTTGTCCTTATTTGTGGAAGGTGGTCAACACATTACATTATTGTCAAGTCATAAAACGTTTATCTCCACAAGATGCAAACATAGAGATTCCCAAAGTAGAATAAACAAAATATCTTGAGAAGACAGCAATGTAAAATACTGTTCTCAATTCCACTGTTTATGGGTAAGTATACTCAAGTTTTCAAAATTATAGTGTCACCCATCTGATGGAATATTCCATGTAATCACTTTAAGCTTGTCTGGAAAAAGGGGAAAAGCTTACCCCTGCAGCCTGCTTACCCTCCCGACGCGCAATTCCCCGTGTTATTCACGAGGCATTCATCAGGGGATGTCTATGGGCAAAAAACGCAGATGACGTCACGCCGCCAGCGTCAACGCTGTGATATCACTACGTAATCGCGTTTATCGTAAGAAACACCGCCATAACTGGCGCACTCGCATAAATCGAGAGATTTCCAAATTTGTGGCTCCTCCGGCATATACCAGGAAGTAAATGGAAACATTCATCTTAAAGGGACAGGAAAGGCTTCCCTAAGTGTTACTGTTGATTGCCTACGACCTAAATATGAATTGCTATTAAAGAGGCAGAATACATAATGTGTCATAGCTTAACACTTGGGGAGCTAAAGAGCTTATGCTAAAATCATGGCAAAGAACTGATTATCATTTAAATTCCTGCTAAACCTCAATCAAATAGGTTTACACACAAACACACAGAGCCCATACTTGTATCATTGTGGTGGAGAGTAAGAAGAGAGAAAAAGAAAGAGAAAGAAAACATGCTCTTTAGGATTGTTCTCAAAATAGAAGGAGAGGGAAGACAAAGAGAGACCTGTGACCAAAGTATAGGATTAAAGGGGAATGCTTAAGATTCCATGGGCACTGCACTGTTTAGGGAGTCCTGGGGGTTATCCCAGGCTTATAGGGGGTAATTGGATCTTCCTTGGCAAGGGATCTTGTGCAGGTTTTAAGAGGGGCCAGTAGTTAGAGAAGGGGGTTTTGACAGGAAGTGATCTGCTGGGTGAATGGATCTTGGGTGGGTAATAAGAGCGTCCAGTGGTTGGGGAGGGGGACTTGAGGTGAAGTGCGCTACCTTGAGAAGGGGTCTTCCATGGGTATTAAGAGGGGCCAGTGATTGGAGAGGGGTCTTGAGTCTTTGACCCCACCAGCTTAAAAGTTCACCAGCTGCCACTGCACCAGCTCACTACCTTAATTATGGCCATAGTACACCTGTCCCATTTCTGTCTCCCACATTACCTTCTAGACTATACATTATTTGGAGGACCTCAATTATGTTGCATCAAGTTGTCTGCTGAACAATTTGTAGTGTACTGCATTGGTACTCATTTTTCTAATTTCCTTAGAATTTTCTATTTGTATCCACTATACTTTATTCTACTTTGTAAACAGTGCCTTGGAAAATGTTGGCACTTTATAAATAAAGAGTAATGATAATAATAATAATAACATATATAGTTGTCAGCAATACGGGTTGTTGCTAACGCTTGCGGGCTTGCGTTGCTGGCAAGTAGCGCCGAAGGCGCTCATCCCTATGACCCCCTACGACTTTCAGGCCACAGGCTCATTGCATCCCACGTCGGCTGCAATGAGCCTGTGGCTCAATGCAGCCTGCAAATCGCGAGGGGCCGCATTTGCGGAGGTGGAGGCTCTACGGCACCTCACAACCGGTTACAAACTACCACACAAGCGGGAAAAAACAATAAACACGCAATGACAAAATGTGGACTTACACAAAAAAATACGAGCCACGGGACTTAGAAAATAAAAAATTGCGAACTTACACAACAAAAAATACGACCCGCGAGACTGAGAAAAAATCCATTACGGACTCGCAAAAATACGACCTTAACGGACAACCCGTGCACATCGGCAAACATTAAAAAACACAAAAATAAAATAAAAACCTTACCCACAGCAAGGGGGGACACCCAGGATCTTGGCAACACAGCTTTGACCTCGATTTCAGTCAAATGTACAAAGTTTAGACACTCGAAAATCCCCTAAGCGAGAGAAAAAATGGCCTACGAAAAAAACAAAAATGAGGCTACACGACCCCTAAAGACGCAAAATACCACAACCAAATACGGCTTATCCAAAAACCTGTACGACCTAATTATTAATAATAAAGGGTTCTAAATACTGGGTATCTGCATTCTCCCTCCTCGGTGCAGTTTGCTCATGTCTTGTGGGCAAGGTGCGAGACCAATCTGGTCCTCCACTATGTCACATAAGCTTGGGCTTTTACATAAATAGGGTCACAATACATTTCATTTAATAGGGATGCTAATAAAAAGTACATGTGGCAGTGGCTCTACAGAAAATACTACAGGGCTGTGTTAAATCCAGCAGTATGGATTTCTTATAAGTTTCCCCTTTTAAAGGGGAATTTACAAAGTAGATGATGTGCTTTGGAGGAAGTGGCTAAAGATTATTACATGATATAATGCGATCCTGGGTGCTCTCGAGATGTGGCCACTGGGTTATGTTATGTATGTCACTGGTTGGACTGTCCTTGTTTTTCTGTAAAAGCCAGTCAGCAGTTATTTTTCCTTGAGCCAGAGGATCTTGAATTGCCTCAGGTGTAACATGAGTCTTGTGGTACCTGTTGCTATGGTAACATCACCTTGCCCTCTTAATACTTGAAGTGGCCTTACAGCTCTACAGAGTAATGACAAACACATCAATCTGCTCAGTGCTAAATTGTAAGGCTAAACAATACTAAGCACAGCAGTATGATAAGGAAAATATAAATCTCAGTGGCACTACAAAGAAACTTAGAAGTTATCTAACCCAACAAACAAAACAGGTACATATTATAATAGGATAAAACAATAAGATTTTAGCAGCCTTATTAAATTCCCTCAAAGTTGAAAACCGTAGCCCATAACCTAGGTTGCAAGCCTTGCGGCTATTAAATTGGCTCCGTAAAGAAAGCATCCAACGGCGAGAAAAGGCTACGGTACGTGGAAATTTAAACTGCGCACCCGCAAATCCTTTCATCTGTTAAGCCCGTAACTGGTTCCAATCACGCTATTGAATTGCAATTAATTCACTGGCATTAAAGCCTGTAACCCGCAAATGGGGCCAAAAAGCCAACCGGGCTTGCCGATGCCGCTATGGGCTTCACATTTAATAGGGCTGTTGGTACACTATTTCATGCACATAGTGACTTGTCTCCGTTATTATAAACCAGCATATTTATCTATCAATAAAATGATGGGTAAATTAATTGCATCAAATCTTCAGTAGCTCTAATGTTTAACACCTTTTCTGTATATGAGTGCATGGATGTCAGTAAGTTTGCATGTACCATATTGGTCCGAATATAAGCCTGCTCCTTTTTTACGATTTTTGAGCTTGCGAGTTACGGGTTTGGCTTATATTCACGACTGTCAAAAAATCATTGACGATTTGCGAACTTTGCTTGTAACGCGTGCGACTTCTATTCGCGAATGCAAAATTACTGCCGATTTGAGCAATTGCGAGTTAAGGGTGCCGATTTTCGTGCTTTAGACTGCGGTATTGAATAGCGATTTACGGTTTTAGTGATTCTAATATCCTGTAAAGCCTGTAACCTGCAAAAAAAGCTACAGTGCTAATGAGAAAGCCTATTTCTTGCAATGGCTGATCACTTTGAGAGTCTTTTTCTCTCCAATTTTACGAGTGCGGCTTATATTTGAGTACTATCTTTTTTCTATTTTTTCCCCTTGAACTTTACGGGTGCGGCTTATATGCGGGTGCGGCTTATATGCGGGTGTGGCTTATGTTCGGACCAATACGGTATATGAGATTGGGTGTATGAAAGGAGCTTGAGAGTGTGTGGTTAAATGTCAGTGAATGCATGCATATGAATGAATGTGTGTGCATTCATGTAAATGTTTGTGCATGTGGACAGATTGCGTGAAAGAGTGCATGCTGGTGAGTGTGAGACTGAATGAAAGTATATGTGTGGGTGAAAGTGTCAATACATGCTTAAAATGGTGTGTATGTGCGGTAGAGTTTGCATGAAAGTGGTTGAGTGAATATGCAAAAGGCAAACACAGACCAACAATTGTAAAAATTAAGTTACATTTTTTTGATTTAAGTGCTTTTTATAGTTCTCACCTCCTGAATGTGTGTCCTGCAAAACTCAAAGGGCCACTTAATTCAGCACAATTTGGACCACATTACAGTAAAGATTTTTTTTCCGAATACGTGCAAAATTGTGTGACTGCCCCCAGGCAGACCCACAGCTACACCTCTTTGTAGCGAGCGAAAAGAAAAAAAGAGGTTAACCCATAATAAAGCTATCTCTGCAGAGCCTGGAAAGCTGGAATCACCTTGGAATCACAGTTATAGGCTAATTGGTCAGTGCATGAAAAACTGCTACCAATCACTGTCTTTACCATGCAACTCAACTATTTGTTTTACTCATGCAACAATCAGTAAGCAGGAGAGACTTTGTTATGTTAACAGACTTAAAACTTTAGATTTTTTACGCCTTATTAGTGTAATTAAAAAAATAGTTAATTTTAATACAGAATCTTGTGCTATTTCACCCCATGAGGAGCACTTACATTGAGGTACATGTCCCTTTAATAGCAGATACAGTTTGAGGGAGAAAAGCAAAGGCATATTGTACATTAGTCCTGTCCCTTTTACTGGGCTGTCCATCTATTGTTCTCAAGAATGGTAAGTCTTTTCTATGTTACACCTTAAAAAAAACTGAGCACAAACAAACTATAAAGAAAGAGTATAGTTATTTAGAAGGTAAATATATGTAAAATCAACACTTTAAACACTGCAATCTAAAGGATAACGTGAAGGTTTACAATTAATAGGGTATTTTTTATATTCTCTAATATAATACCAATACATATTTTCCAAATGTTTGTCCTGCAAACAGGACGGGCGATTTTCTTGAATCTTTTCTTGAATCTCTAGCCATTGCCCTGTGTGGTACACAGACTGTTACTTCCCTCCCATAATACTAAAGTGGGCTACGGGTAATGGACCATTTGACTTGAAATTCAATTTGCAATTAATTCACCAGAACGTTAAATCCGTCAAGCTTTTGTTTTTTGCTTTGGAGTTAAGGAAGACAATAAGATTGTTTGATAATTTCCCTTAAAACATGTTTTAGTTGACTATGAAGAATTGCATTTTTAGTTTGTTTTATCCTTTTTATGGTGCTCAAGGTTAGTTTTATGTTTTCAATCTGCTCTTTCTCCAAGGGGACATACATGGCTGTCAAAAAGTAATGATTGCACCATTTCTGTAGTGAGACCTGACAGCATATAAGTTTATTATGATCACAGAGTATGTGCACTCTGGAGTGTTATCTTGTGTATTCTGAACACCTTAGAATTTATTGTCCCATATATTTACTTTGCATATAATTTCTGCTAACATTGAACAATGGAAATTGGTGGTATTTTCTAAATAAAGTACAATAATAATAACCAAGCCTTTCATTGTTCTAGAATAGTACATTTCTCATGGATTAGCTACATTCATATAGTTGTTTATTAGTTACCCATGTTACTACTGGACTGCCCGATGTTATAGGATACATTCTGCATTCTTTCCTCTCTCAAAAATACAATAAATAAGGTGGTAGATTGTTTAATTGTAATGTTTAATTTTGTATTTTACACATGGCATTTGTGATTTCACAATTTTCAGGATATGGCTGTTACTCACTATTGATGTTGGTTAAAGGGTTAGTTATGTTTAAATCTAAAAGAATTATGCTTATCCAAAGTCTTCACATTTTTCTAAATGTCAAAAGTAAAACATATTTCAAAATTAAGAAGCCTTGCTATATATTAACAAAACATAATAATTGAAAGTATGCAAAAATTAAATATTTTGGGCCATGCTAAATATGGTCTCCATTGCATTAGTGCAGTAACATTCAATGTAAACCGCTCAAATGTAAACCGATCAAACTGTGGGAGCTTTTAAATCCTAAGTACCAAATGTATTTTATATCTACTGGAAAAAGCCTGTGAAATTATCTAACTTGAACCCAGGATTGTTGTGACGGATCTATGAGCCCAAGTTTGTGTGCGCAACCTACTGGCAGGAGACGCTGCTAACTGCTACGCTAGCTAACTGCTACCGTGATCACACTACACTAGCCTTGATCACACTACACTAGCCTTGAAATCCTCCCATATCCCCATCCATGAACCAGGTAATCACCAGTGTTTTCCCCTTCATAACAGGGCGTCCTAAAGTCCATCTAATGTATATACATTGAGGTCCTTCTAGACCTCCATGGCACCTAATATGAACCCATTACCATGGGGGTCCCAATGGAACCCTGTGGTAACCTAAAGTATAACCATGTAGGCCCCTCTGGACCCCCATGGCATGTAATATGATATAATATGTGCCATGGTGGGTTTCATGGATCACTATGGTAACTAACATTAACCTCTATGCCATGGGCATCCCTGTGCCATGAAGGTCTTTGGGGTTTATGGTATTATGGATATTTGGAGCACTCGCATGGCATTTCTCAGAGCTTAGCTTTAAATGTGTAATAGTTCAGTGGTGAGTTACAAATGAAGTTCACTCGGCTCAAATCTAACAGGACCAATGGAATGGCCTGTTTTAACATTTTAAAGGGACACAGAAAAAAATTGCAATGTTTTGATACATGTTTAAGTAAGCCCGTTTGCAACATTTAGGTTTTATAAAAAAAAGCAAATCTATTGGCATTTTATTAGCTACGGTCAGACCCATTACCACTTAACCAAAGCTCTGTTGGGCTTCATATTAATGATCATGGCTCTTGCTTTGTCTGTGTGTAAATATTTGATAAATCTACATGAAATTAGATAGTAATACATCCTAAAACAATTACAAGTCATAAATCTTTCAATATATGTAGTCACATATACTTTAACCTTTAAAAGCACTTATAGAAAGGTACTATAAAAATGAGAATATATATACAGTATATATATATATATTAGTAATGTATCCTAAAACAAGTTCATTTTGACAAGAATGCATTACAATGTAAAATAAAATTCAAAAACTATCTCAGTAAATAAAGTACAAAGAAACCCCATACATAGCTGATGCCAAAAAAAAAAAAAAATACAGAAATAAGAGTTGTCTCTAGTGCATAGGGATGAGAAATGTCTCTGTTCTGGAACAAGCCCTTTCCCAAGAGACTTTTCTGTTCGCATTGTAGTGGGTTGCATATATAATTGTCAAATGTAAAAATAGAATTAAAAAATATACAATAAAACCAAGTACATGTATATTTTACTAATAGAAAATATCAAATAGTATGAATTTCATGAGGTAGCTTTCCATGCAGGTTAAGATATTTATATAAATATAGTCTATCTCCATTTCACTGATTTTATCAGAGTTTGTATGGAAGATTGGTTATGTGTTTAAAGAATTTTTTGTTGCATTGACAGAATAGATCACCAGGGATTGAAGATGAATGGCTGCCCTGCAGATAAGATGCTAGAAAATTCTGTAAAACTGCATATTGTTCTCATCATCTCATTGATCATTCTTTTTTTGTTAAAACAAACAAATAGACTCCCAACCTTTGTCGAAATCAGATAAACAACTCTCCTCTAGAGATGTGACAGATTTTTATTGACCATGAGTATTTCGTAAAATAGAAATGACAGGGGATTGTAATGTATTTGTGAAATGTAGATTTGCTCAAAAGAGAGAAAAAAAATCTCTTATCTAAACAAACTGAAGCTTATTTAGGGAATTGAGTCTTGACAGCTCTCCCTAATCTAAAAAGTTAGCTATTTAATAACTCCCCATTTGAATTCTCGAAGCTTATATTTTACATGGATTCTGCTGCTTCTCTTTTATAGAGTGGTCAGTGGGAAGTCCTGTCGCCACAGAGTTAATTTGTTAGTTCAGGAAACTAAACAAAGGGTTTGTCAGAGTTAATAAAGGTATGTCTGACATGTACCAAGAAAGGGGAAGACATTTACTGCCAGCTGGAGATCCCCATAATTACTTCTGGCTACCCTACAGCAGAATTTGCCAATTGTCTTGTGAGACTAAGATGCAGAAAGCATAAAAAACCCCACGATAAAATAGAAGCAAATTTGTAAGCATGAGTGGCTGTAAGTTCTGTCTCTTATGAGAGCCATGGAAACATGAAGTGAAGTCTACACAATGGGCACAATTTGCTAATGCGTTGCACTTATTTTCTATAAAGTGTGTACCATGAATAAAAAAAAAAATAGCAATTTTTGAAATATTTCCATTTATGTGACAAAATTTCACATTTAATAAAACAACATTTGCATATTAGGAATATTGTAGGTTTTTCTGCATCTACATAGCATCTTGTTTTAACAGTGTAAAAATATATATTTTTGTATATATAAATGTATGCAATTTTGTCTCATGTTGTACTCCTTTGGACAATAATAATGATCCAATTGAGGATTCACAGATAAAGCAACAATAATAGCAATACTTAGTACATTACTTTTCACAGACAAATAATAATATAGTGGAATATTGTTAATTTATGAGCTTTACAATCAGGATCACTTTTAAAGAATACTCATTTCAAGTGGATTAAAATGAATTGTTGTGCCAATTTTCGTTGTGTCACATATATAGTTGTCAGTTCAAGGACATTGGTCACTTTTGTGGGTTTGTCATGCTTTGCGAGCCTCGCAAAGCGACACAAGCCATTGACCACGCGGGACTTAGGCTGCAATGAACGCTGAATGTACTCATTGCAGGGCTCGCAATGATGTCGCAAAGCGATGTGAGCAGTTGACTGTGAGCCCCGCAAAGCGAGGGAAGCAGTTGAGGCATGCGAGTGAAGGACTGTGGGACTTTTAGGCTGCAATGAGCGACAAAAGCGATAATTTCATGGCTTGCGATGAGTGCTCATCGCGAAGTCTGCGGGAGTTAGGCTGCAATGAGCGCCAAAGGCATGCAGGACTTCAAAACACCATTGACATGAGCACAGAAGGCGTCTATGTCGATGGCCGCGATAGCACTTTGCCGCTGATTGCGCGGCACGCTGTTTCCTAATTTAACTACCAAAATTGTTTCAATTGCGTAACTATGAAAACCTGAAAAAATTGCCAAATTAAAAAAAAAAAATAACACACTAACACACAGCCACTCATTGGCGATGGAGCTAATCGCGAGGCCCGTAAAAAAGACGGGAGGAGAGGTTCGCAATGAAATCATTGTGAGACCCGTGATGAGCACCAAAGGGCTCATCGCAAGGCCTGTACAGTACACGGAGGGAGAGGCGAGAAGCTTGCAATGAGACAAAGGGACAGCATTCCCAGCCTTACAATTTTATTCCCGTCATTTTTGATGGGCAAGTAGCTAGTTTATAAAACTATGCCAATTAATATTTATTTTGAATTCTTTTGTTGTATCATTTCACTGATAAACTCATTTGGCTTTCTATTTGCTGTCTATGCTAGCAGTCTCCTTCCTAGCTGGATTTCTTCCTGGATGTCTTGCAATCTTCAATTGTTCAATACTGAGCACTATCTGTACATCACTTTCACCACTATGAATATCTCTGGGATTTTATTAGTACTGTTATTGTGTAGATACTAACCCTAGTTGCCTATTTTTTTAGTGTTTTTTTAGTTACATTTGATTTATTAATGTAAATTATAGATATTTTTTAGTATTTTGTTTTCATTAAGCACTAGTGCTGGAACACTATAAACTAGTTTTTGAGAACCATTTTTTTTTCTCATTCTCTTGTTCTCAGTAACTTTGGATACTGAAATCTTCCTGTTGGGTGAAACTGCAAATTATTTTCTGCTTCACCCCTTTACAGTTTCTTAACATCATAATAACATCATCATTAAAAACATGGGGCCCTATTAAATTGTCAAAATCGCAATTGCCGAAGCCTGTAATGTAGCCCGCAGAAGTTACTGATATTTAATTGGCCTCCTCTAGCTAGCCGCAATCTATTTGCGAGCCACAGGTGGAAAATTCCTGCGGTTATCAAAATTGTGACTGACCCATCTAAGCCTTTTGTAACGGAGTTGGAAAACGAATCCAATATCTCCGCTGGTATACGGTAAAATATCCAAGAAGCACTACAGTTTCACCATTCCCGACCTCCCATATTGGATGACACACAGTTTGGGAGTCAAATGAATACTGACTTTATTGTTGTACAGAAATATTTATACACATCTCTTCCCACAGGCAATACACATGCCCATATTTGGCCACACAATACACATAAAGAGAACAATAGGTGTGGTCACACCTCCCCTAGGCTACCTGGCTACTTTGATGCAATCAGACATGGATCAGATTATACTCTTTGTTCTCTGTCTCATAATAAAACACTTTATACAATAGACTTCCTTATCTTATAAAGGAGTCTCTGTAACAGGATTATCTATTAGCCTAGTAGCTGTAATATTCTGAGCCAATATATTCTGTAGAACATAAAACAACATATCTACAGTACAGCAATGTGATCATATTTTAACCAATAATTAAATAACCATAAAACAGGGTAAAACAGTGATGGGTTCCGTTACACCTTTGATCTTTCAAGCCCGCAAATGTAACAATCACTAAAATCGCAAATTGAGATTTAATTGCAACAATTCCACAAGCCCTCAATTGCCTTCAAACCCATAAATAGCAAATGTAGCAAAAAGTTCTACGAATACTAGAGAAGACTCGCAAGGGGGTTATTGCACTACAAAAGCAAATAAAAACACAATACTGGACTATAAATTACAGGGAAAGCAATAAAAAAGACATTAGAATTAATTGCACAACAGTCTCAAGCTAGCAAATCTGCAATATATTTTTTTAATGTTTTCATTTCCGTGTTATATCAATCTCAGGAATCATGGAGTTAATACATATCAGGCCCCCCACATGGACTATAAGCGTTTGGCCATTCAATTTTATTGATTTTTACATTGCTGGATTGCGAGCCGGATCGCATATCTTCTAAACACTAATTGATTGTCATTTAAAACACATGTTTTACTGATGACGCTCTCATTTACTGTTAGCTCTTTCTAAATTGTAACTCACAGGCTTGCTTAATTGATAATCATGCCTTGAAATGCTACGTACGGGTTCATGGTTTACAGTTTTAAACTTCGGACCTGTAATTGCGGGTTTGTTCAATTAAGTTGATCTGTAACTGTTGCAATTTTCAAGCAAATTTTTGAATTAAATGAGGATCATGCTGTCTTGAAACTTATTTTTATCATTTTCAAAATGTTACCATAAATTATTTGATTGTTAGATGAAAAACAACAAAAACTCAGATTTATTTCCAATATTGACCAATGCTAGATTTCTTTCCATTTCCAGGTTCTTCTTTCTGATTCAGCTTGCATCTTCTAAAATTCCACTGTGTCAGGCTCTATGTTGGCATCCTGTAAGCAAAATAATGCAAATGAAATATTGGTCCGTATAGAAAAGCTACCTATTCTACTCTCTCCATGATCTACTGCTCAACTCTCTCATTACAGAGTCTAACTCTACCTTACATGCCTTTCAAGTCTTGTACATAGATGGCATCAACCAAATGCCCACCTACGCATGTGCGTAAGCGCATGGGCGCACAAACACATGCACGCCTCACAAATGCGCAGCTAGAGAAATGCGCGCATGACAAATGCGCGCATGGCAAATGCGCGCCGACGGTATTCTGATGCTTTACATCATCTGGATATTGTGCTGTGCTGGTCTAGAGGCATCACCAGGCATGATACCAGGAGACACCAAGGACCTTGTCATATCAATGTATTAGAGTGTCAACCTCTCTGTCTCTCTTACACTCGTCTGTCTTTCTTCCTCTTTGTGTCTGCCTGTGTCTGTCTCTATACTTATCTATATCTCTGTATTATGTATTCTCGGTCTGTCTCTTTCTTTCACACTCTCACTTTCTCCATTTCTCCTATTTCCTCTTTCTTTATCTCCCCCAAACTGTCCCATTCACTATTTTTCTTTCTTTGATGCACTCTCTGGATGGATGGAGAGGGGGTGGGAGCAAGGGAGGGAGAGAGGGAGGAGAAGGAGGAAGAGAGAGAAAGATCAGAGGGAGAAAGAGGGAGAGATGGAGAGAGGGACAGAGGGAGGGGTAGAGAGAGGGAAAGAAGGAGAAAGAGAGGGAAAAATAGAGGGAGAGAGATAGCGAGAAATCATGTCACAAGTACACAAAATATCCAGCAGTGTCTGAGCCACTACTTCCTGCTTGCACTGCTGGAGACCTGAGGGCACAGAGTGCGTCGGCGCACATTTGTGAGGCGCACATTTCTCTAGGCGCGCATTTGTAAGGTACGCATTTGTTTGTGCGCGCATGCGTTGGCGCAAGCATTTGGCCAACGCTTTAAAGTTGTGCTACCGCTTTCCTCATAGTTATCATTTTACCTTTAGTCAAATCGTTTCTTCAGCAGGTCATCTAGATTAGTGGTTCTCAAACCCCTCCTCAGGACCCACCAGACAGGCCATGATTTCAGACAATGTGTGAACAAAGGTGACGTTACTAGTATTCAACAGGCGATTGAGTCTCAAATTGCTTCACCTGCATATTCACACTGTTTGACCTAAACCCTAGGCCTGTCTGGTGGGTCTTGAGGGGAGGTTTGGGAACCACTGCTCTAGATCACACTTAAGGCCATAAACAAATGTGTTTTTGTCAAAAGAATCAATATAAGAGTAAAAACTGGTAGGATAACCCTCCCCCTCAAGAGACAGACAGACTAGCAGTTCAAGATGGAATTCCTCATTACACAAGCAGAGACCTTAAGCATTCTCTTATGTTCCTGGCTTACATAGCTGCTAATTTTGGTAATTGGTTACAGACTTCACAAGCATGTAAAGTTTTTACTAAACGACCGTGGTCATTTGATTTCCATGGGAAACATTACATAGAATTGTTAACAGCTATCTTTCATTATAATAACTAATGACACCTAACTCTACATCAACTACTAAAATGAAAAAGGTGTGATATTCTTATACAAATAAAAACAACTTTAGCTGTCACTGGTTCATGTATTTGAAATTAAGGGAAAAAATATTAATAAGTAATATAACCTGTGTCTTGCACAGACACTCATTTTTGTATATGTCCTGTAACAGTCACTCTTTGTATAATTATCTAACACTCATCTTATAAACAAGTTAATATTAACCAAATTAGTTCCATTTATATTTTTCAGATTACTCTTACCGTAGGCAAAAATAAACAACATAATAGTTGTGTTACTAGATAAATATGGGCACTTATTTAATTTCTTGGCTTCAAGTGTAAAAATAATGTGTTTCTTGACAAACATTAAATGGTGATTTTTTTTTTGTAATTTGTTCCACATTACCCAGCATTCTAAGGCTGGCAAAACTAGTGCCAGTACAGACCTTATTTTTAATACATCACCTGGGTCTTGTAGACAGTTGGCACAAAGAAAAGCAAAGCCATGGATATATATTTTATTAGCGGATAGCAATATATATTAATGAAATGGAACTGCATTTATTTAAAATAGGTCCTGAACAGTGATTTCATTTGTTGCTTATGAATCACAATATTTAATAATGTGAAAGTTGATTTATAATGAATGTTCATTGACTCATGACTAAGTGGATATAAATAAAATGAATAATTACAGAAAACAAAGTTTTGTTTCAATTTTGTTTCATTGCTAATTATGTTTATGCTTTCATATGTATTTATTATGCTTGCACTCATGTCGTCTTCTTCAATGTAAGCGACTTCCCTGCATGCTGAAGACCCAATACTTTCTTTAAAGGGGCACTATGGAGTGGAGAAAATTGCAAATGTTTGTGAAAATTGTAAAAAGTTAACAACATTGGGCCCTATTCGATTGGCCAAATCCTAAATATATACACACTTAAAACCGTTCTTAATATTGCCACATATTAGTTACTTGCAATCCGATTGCGAGTTTTCCTCCCACAATTACTACGGGCCAGCCAAAGGCCCAAATTCGGCATTACATCTCCATTGGTTTTACCACAGCTCGAACATTATGAGTGCAAATAATTAAAATTACACAAAATCAATATTTTATTAGACCCGTTGGCTTATTAGACCCATAAGTTAGACTTGCAATGAAAAAAACAACTGAAACAATCAACTGTTATGTTTCTGTCAAAAATATTGCGAGTACTAACACTTATTAGATCTGTAGCAGCAAATAAACACACAATGCTGTACGTTAAAAGCATGGGAAGGCATGAAAATACTTAGAATTAATTGCACAACAGTCTCAAACCCACAAATATTATGTTTAACTGTATTAACTCATAGGGTTAATACATATCATGAAACCCACATGGGTTAGAACAGATGCTGTAATGCATTTGATAGATTGCAAGCCTTATTAAATTGCGATTCGGCCAATTGAATAGAGCTCTATTTAAGCACATAGCATATTTTTTACAGAAGTTTTTAGGTAGTGAAGACCTTGCTTTTGGATAGAAGTTTACTAACTAAAAGCTTCTGTGAAAAAATATGCTGTGTGCTTATATAGAGCCCTATTCAATTGGCCGAATTGCAATTTAATAAGTCTGCTGATCTGCAAATATTACTTATTGGCTCTCATTAATTCGTAGCCTCCGATAGCAGGTTATGTCTAACTTCCATGTTTTACTGATTTCATGATGATGGACTAATTTTCTATTGGCTGTATCTCAGAAGTAAATTACGGGCTTGCTTAAATATTGTCAGATCATATGATCACGCGCCCTGGAATCCTACTTAAAAAGGCATGGTTTACTTGTGGAGGTTGTAAGATACAAATTGCAGGCTTGAGTCAATAGAACACATCTAAACATTTAGAGAATAAAACACCCATAGCCAAAGTTACTTACGGGCTTCTAATAGAATAAGGCCCATTGTCAGCTATGTGAGCGCTATGAAATATTTGTATTTAAATTCTTTACACTGGTTGTGGCTGGAAGATGCCATGTTTGTGTCTTTCACACTTCCTGCTGCTTTGAAGACTGAGTAGGTGTGTCCTACTAATGTTTATTAGCTACTCTATATTGGAAGGATAAAGGAAGGAGGCGTCTAGTGGATTTGTTGACCGATTGGTGGATTTACATAAGATTTCAGCATCATCTCCCTCCATCCCATAGGCTCAGTAGTGAAAATTTGCAATTATAATTGCAAGCCTTACCTGCTCTAATCTGTAACTGCTTTATGCATTGAGAAGTAAGTAGGACTATAAATTCATCTACTATGCACTAACATAATCTGCTAAAATAAAGACTTTCTCTGAGGAATTCTCTTATGCCCATGTCATATATAACAGCTAATGTTGTTAGCTTGTTGCATATTTCACAAACATGTAAAGCTGTTTATAATCTACAGTGGTGGTTTAAGTCAGTGTTTTAGATCTGTGTTTACTTAAAGTCAAGCTTCCTTAAGAAGAACTGAAACTGTTCAAACGCAATTGTTTGTTTAAAACTGTGAATAATAATATACATGCAAGGTGGAAAATCATCTCCTCCATATTTGGAGGATTGCATTTCAGCAGCAAATTGTTTTCTTATGAGATGGAAATGTGGAAAGGTACAAGAGCTCTGGGACATCTAGGACCCTGTCTTAATATTACACAGAATTGAAAATAGCAAAATTCCTATTGATCCTCTAAACTCTGCCATTAGATGGAATCGTGAAGGTTTCACTAATCAGCTGGCAATGCCCATAGAAGAATTATAAAAAAATATATAATTAGTTTTGTCTCACAGGTGGAGTAGTTAAGAAGTAGGTTTAATGAAACCGTGGGTCAATACTTTATCATTTGGTCTTAATGGATTAAGAATTACAATAGGAATAGAAATAGATGAGAACTATAGAATACACTTCGTCTTCACAAACCTCACAATTTTATTCTACAATTTGTAATGTAGTATGCTGTACAATTTAATTGTAAAAATACAAACAGATCGTAAAAGAAAAAACAAAACTATTAGTCTAAATGTGACTTTACTATCCTGTGCACCCACACAATACAAGTAAATTAATTATCTGTGTTCTTCCCAAACACATAGAAAAAACAACACAAATAAATTAATCAATAAGGTTGGCAGTATTACTCAAGGTCACGTCATTCTACTTTTGGTTTTAACTCCCCACATAATCCACTTCACTATGATCAAACAGTGTCTGAAGTTCCTGCTCTTTGTAGAGCTGATCTAGTTAAAGTTCTCCCCTATGTATAAAGTCCTCTTTATCGATTTCTAAACAGTGGGTTTGACTTTCAGACCTTCATATAGGTCACCTAAGCACAAGAACATCAAGACTCATAATCATTTACCTGTCTATATTTTACCGGACTAAAATTTCTACTATTTATTTATTTTTTTAGATTATTTCTTTAATTGTGTATTTAATTCCAAACAAATGAGGCCAAAACATAAATTAACAAGACTTCTAATCCTCCCTCCTAGTGACATTATAACACATCAAAGAAGCTTATCGGAAAAGATTAAGAATTTGGTCCTTGAAGACCCTTTTGTTTTGAAACTATTCTGTGCTACTTAATATACAAAGCAGCAGGTGTTATATGAACATTTAACTGTAGGCTTTGGACCTCTTATAATAATAATGCATTTTAAATCATCTAGGCAAATTTAATATTGATAATCTGCTTTGACAAGAGTCAAGCTGAGCTCAATTTCAATATATTTTAAATGGGGGAAAGAGACCACTGGGAAACCGCTGACCATTTCTTAAAAGTTTCTAAAATGGTTGTTGTTTTTTTTTTTTGCGAGTTTGATATATTTATCCTTGTAATATAATACATATAACTGAGAACATGATCCACTGTAGGGAAAATGGTATCCAAGAGTCAAATCTAAACTCCACAAAGTGTAGAAGTCACACTGCCTGTATATATCACTTACACAATGAGTTTTCATTAAGTCGTCATATTAATGGGATCATGGTATTGACACAAAGACTTAATGTTTTGCCATGGGACAAGGGGAATGTTTGTTCAAAATTCTCCAGTATTTACTTTCTGAAAATATCTTGCCTCACTGCTATATCATGAAATTCCTCCGTTAAGCTACTTATGTTTGAGCCAATATGAAGGATGAAATTGAAGGTTTTCACAAAGTAAATCCATAGATTACACAAACAGAAGCATAATTCAGACAGAACTCATTTTAAAAGCAATGAAAAAAGCTACCTGTGCACAGTGACGATGTTTTTATTAATGTTCAAGTATCAAACAACATATAGGATATGTGCTATATAGTTTGATGCTGTATATGAAAAACTCGGTTTATGCTTTTGCTGTCTCTGCTTTCCCAGAGTGTTGTGAAACACTTTATTTCTTGAGATTTTAAGCAGTAACTTGCTGAACTCTGTAGGCTGGCGAGCTTTTTTCACTATTTTACTCGCCATAAGATAATTAAAGATTTGTGATTGAAAACCTTTTTCCGAGATTCATAGCATAAGTAAGGAACCAATCTACCCCGATGAGTTCCAAACGACTCAGTGCTGTTTGTCTGTGGGTGGGTTATCTGACTCATGTATATCCATCATGTGCTAGGCTCAAAAGATATAAAGAGGCCATGTTTAAAATAACTATTGAATTTAAGTGTGAAACATATTGTGAGCTTTTTGATTGCTCATACCTAGACCCCCATTCAATTAAGCACATTGTATTTACTGGACCCCGTAATGTAGCTGGTGATTTTGTTTACTATTCAATTGGCCTCTTCTAGCTATCCACAATCGATTTGCGAGTTACAGGCACAAAATCACTGTGGTTGTAAAAAACGTATCTGAGTTCTATTTCCTCCTTTAATGTTTCAAACCCATGTTACCAGTGCTAATTTATATTTAATTGCAACAATTCAACAAGCCCTCAATTGCCTTAAAACCCGTTAATGGCAAATGTAGCAAATATTTCTACAAGTACTAGATAGGACTCGAAAGTGGGTTGAACACCTGTTTGTAGCACAGTAAAAGCAAATATAAACACACTACTGTACTTTAAAATACTGGGAAATGAATGAGAAAGAGAAATAGAATTAATTGCACAACAGTTTTAAGCTCCCGAATCTGCAATCCATTTTTTTGTGTTTTATTTCTGTGTTAAATCAATCAAGGAGTTAATAAATATATCAGGCCACCCACATGAACTAGAACAGTTTCTTCATTAATTTTTATTAATTTACTGGATTGCGAGTACGATCGCATATCGGACTTCTAAACACTAATTGTTTGAAGTTTAAACTCCATGTTTTACTGACGTCATGATAACGTTCTCATTTACTATTGGCTCTGTCTAAATTGTAACTTACAGGCTTGCTTAATTGATCATGATCAGGCCTTGAATTGCTACTTATGGGTTCATGGTTTACGATTTTAGACTTTAGCCCTGTAATTGACTCAATTGGATACAGCCGGAATTGTATCAAATTTCTAACCTGCAGACATGAGGCTGGAATGAAGGTAATTACGGGCTTTAAATTGAATGGAGGCCCTAGTTTCCCAGGTTGCAGTGCATTTCTTGGGGCTTTTGTAGGAATGTTGTTGTTCTCACAAATGTAATTTGTTGCTTTCTCTAACCAAACTAGTTTTACTGTTTATTTTTCTACTATAATTTTTTTGAAAGGCATAGTTTAAGACTTCTGAATAAAACAAAAACAAATACTACTAATTATATTTGAATAAATAACTAAAAAAGACTAGTATGTAAATGCTTAATTTAATTGAATAAAGCATAAATAATGCTATGTGTGTATACATTTACTGTATTTGCCAGGCTGTAAGATACACCTGCATTCAAGACATAAAAAATTTTGAAATATAAAAATTCAGTAAAAAATAAGTGTAAATGCACCAAAAAAACGAAAGTGACCCAATTGACCCTTTAGAGGGGTAGATATGTGTATTTAATATATTATGTGTGTGCTATAAATGCTTTGAAGTATGTCATCTGTAATCACACCTTTGGGAGTGCTAGCCCTTAACATTGTACAGATGTGCCATAATTCTACAGGAAGAGAAATACAAATGTTAGCCATTTTTTGGATATTTTTTTACTCCACGCTATAATACTCGAGAAGTTGTTAGCAGGCTTCAGCTCGCACAGTTTCCAGTTTAATAGTCTAATTTGGGAAGTTCCAGGTTTGTTCATCCAGCCTTTTGCAGGTATTATGGTGAGAAAAAGAGAGAATAAAATCTGAAAGTAAAATATGATCACTTGGCATATTAAATAATCAGAAAGTGTAATAAATATGAGAAACTATGGCAGGCAGAGGTTGGCTATTTACTGCTATTTGCTACAAGAAGGAATAGACTCGAAAAAATTACAAAAATCTTAAGGCACACTGGTCTAAAACATTAAGATCATAAGAACTTGGTAAAATTTTAGCACATAGCTCCAATAAGTATATCTTGTAGTGCCTACATTGGGTGTTTTGCTATCTAATATCCCCCTAATAGTATCATTCTCTAAAATGCAATGTACCCTAACAAGTAATGCAGAGTTGTGCACAGAGTACAATGAGAAAAAAAATGGATGGGATGGGAAATCAGAGACATACTTGTGATCTATTTAGTGAAATTGTGTAATGATATTCTAATCTTGTACAAGTCACATCTACATATTTTCTTGCATACTCTACTTTTCAAATACAATCTGGCTTACATGTTTGTGGCTACATGCGCTATCTTGAGCAAAGCCGGCACAAACAATACTTTCTAGTCACCTTTAATTTGATGCTTCAGTTATAGCAAGTTCGAAATTGGCTATATCGTGGTCCACTAATTCTCCAATCATCATAGGGTTCCATTCTATGACCCACGTGGGGAAAATAATGAGGACACTTAACTCCTAAATCACTACCAAGCAATCACACAAAAAGTTAAGAAAAACATTGGCAAAGTACCTAAAATCGTAATCCACAAGTACCTGTCCTATCAAGGATTTCTAAAACCCTATCAGCAGAAATGAAAAAAAAGCTACCTGTGCACAGTGACAATGTTTAAATTAATGTTCAAGTAGCAAACAATATATAGGCTCTGTGCAATTTTGATACTGTATATGAAGGGCTCTGTTTTTGCTATCTCTGTCTCTGATTTCCCAGGGTGCAGTGAAAACACTTTATTTCTTGAGATTTTGAGCAGAAAGCAAGATTATTAACTTGTTTTTAGATCTGCAATTGTACACATAAATACACTATTTAGCTTTCTGTACTCTGCAAGGTGGATAGCTTCTTTCACCAATAGAGAAATCTTGGCACTACGAGGGTTACACTTAGGTCCTTGGCAGTGCTTCGGTCTTTTGAAATCCTAAATGTATATTCACTTGCCTATGAGTGGCATACAAGAGTTAAATCTGATGCTATTATCAACCCAACACCTTAACTGTGTTGGATTTGAGTCTTGATTCCTCATATCCAACACAAATTAGGGGTTAATACTGCCACTGCCATGAGCCCCCTCTACTATGAGCCCAGGAGTCCCTGGAATTCCCACCAATACCCGCAATGAACTGTGGGGATCCCCAAGGATTCCCTTTTCCCATGTCTTATCACCTATGACCTAGAGGTTACCCCACCTAACTATAACCATGGGGGTCTCTATAGACCTCCATGGCATCTAAATGTAACCCTTGCTATAAAGGTCATTAAAAGATCAATAGACACCCATGGTATCATTAACCCTAATCATGCGGTCCTCATGGACCCACATGGCACCTAACATTAACCTCTGTGCCATGTGGGTCCTCAAGGAACCCTATGACACCCTACCTAGTACCACATGGTTCCATATGTAAGCTAGACCCCCATGGGAGTCCCTATAAATAACAATTACAGTAAAATAAAAACATTCCATAAAATAAAAAAAATAATTACCAAAAATAAAAAGGACTACAATTGTAATGGGGAAAGGTCCAGGTCCTCCTTCTTCTGCCCTGGGTAAGCGGGCTATCCATGTTGATTAAAGATTCATGTCCTCTTCAACTTGCTTGAAGCCCACAACTCTCATCTACTGGAAGGTTATAATGGGCTTCCTCCTAAAAATCCCACTACTCAAAAAAAAAAATACTATTTCTGATGGAGGTCCTCATAGGTGGACCCCCGGCACTGACAAATGTTTTTTTTGTGGTTTTCGGCTTTAAATTGCTTTTTTTTGTAGAATCTGATTGGCTAAAATATGTGTCAATCAGAATCGTACTGCAGAATTTAATGGTACCATATAAAATTAAGTAATTTTTTAAAATGTATTTTAAGCTATTTTATTAGAGCATACTATAAATATGACACGTCATTAGTCCTTTAACTCACTAAAATGCACCCCAGGATTATATCTAAAATTTTCTATTATATATTTTGTATTGATACAAATAAAGAAGTACAACATTTGATGAAATAGCTTATTGGGAGAAACATACACACTTTGAATACTGTTTATCTCATTATGGGAAAAAATAGGCATCCTGAAATAATAGAGATTTATATGAAATTCTGAGATCCTTTCTATTAACTTGATGCATTCCTTTTTATCTTATCATCATCCCCCCTTTGAAAGACACTTTCCCTTCAAGGATTCCATGATTATCCTCTCCTTTGCCCACATTTTTTCTTATTTTTTTATTTTTTTATTTAATTGTTATCTTTGATGGTTCCATTTTGTTGAATTAACAAAGTATCTTGACTCTTCTTCTTTTTTTAAATTCCTAAAAACAAAATCTATACTGCTTATATTAATGTTTAAACAACATTATTTTCTGTAACTTAGTAGTTGGAATTTACATAAGAGTGTATTGTATACTTGTCTTAGATTTAACATTTTCTGTTTACAAACTATTTTCATATGATCATATACTCCATCATTGTCTCATTCAATAAAATAATAACTATAAAAAAGTGCAATATCCAGAGTTGCTACATGTAGGAAATATATTTTAACTGCACAAAGTTTGCTATTTGGAATCTTCTTTACAGTTCTTTTTTTCTTCTTCAAATTTCAACCTTTATATTCCAATAACGAATCAAAAGGTTTAATAAAATAAATATTTTAAAGACTGGGGTGTTGGTTCTTTACGAAATTCCCATTTTAAAATAAGGATTCAATCAAATGAAGCATACTGTTTTTATTATAAGTGACATTCTTCTTTTACTATTAGTATGACCCCTTTTTCTATCTGTCACTCAATGCTCTTTTTTTCCATTGTTACAGTCTTTATCTGCTAGTGTTTGGGTTCCTTCTGTCACTCTGAAGGCCTTTGTATACTGAGTCTCCTGGGTTCCTCGGGTTAGGAGACACTGACAAGTATTTCCTAACCCATCCCATTATAATTCAGATTAATGGGAATAATCATTTGGGGAAAGCATAAATTCTTAAAAAAAATCTATATATATATATATAACTGTGAGAAATTCTGAAGATGTTACTTCAAAGAAATGTTCAAAGGTTGATGTTGCAACAAGGAATGTGTAAATTTCAGCTGGAATTAATTTAGATTTGATCATCCTGTAATATTGTTGCCAGGTTTAATTTCTGACAAGATGTACTGAGGTTGGTAGTAAAGTACAGAACATTCCTGTGTCAGGAACGTAACATGTTAGATGAAACTGTGAGGGAAATTATAGAGTTCCAGCTTAATTAAGGATACGTCTTCTTACCCCGGCACCACCATTCATTTTTAACAAACATAATTTCTTGGCAGGTTCTTAAGCTAATAAAAACTTTTCTAAAAAGAAATATAAATAGTAAGAGCCCGATGCAATTGCAAGCCCGCATCTCACAGGATCCAGAACGTATGTCTGCGGGTGTGTTGTGGGCTCCTGTTCGTCTCCGATTCTGGAGCTATTCAATTGATCAAGCTTGCAAGTTACTGGCCCAAAGCCGACACCATAAACCATGCACTGGTTCGTAGCAGTTCAGGGCGGAAACATGATCAATTAAGCAAGACCGTAACCTCCCATTTCGAATCAGCCAATAGAAAATGAGACTGTCATTATTACTGCAATAAAACATGGAAGTTACATGTCAATCAATTATGTTCGGGGGTCCGATATACGATCAGCCTCCCAAAACCACAAAATACAGAATTATGAAAATGAAGTCCATACTGTTCTAGTCCATATGGGTGGCCTGAAATGTATTAACTCATTGATTCCTGAGATCTATACAACCCTGAAATGAAACATAAAAATACATTTTATTTACTTCTGATTTGCGAGCTTGTGACTGTTGTGCAATTCATTCTAATGTCTATCATCGCTTTCCCCGTTATTTAAAGTGCAGTTCTGGGTTTAACCATCGGAAAGTTTTCAAGGCCATAACTCGTAACCTGTTTGGAGCCTGTAAAAGGACTTAGAAAAAGGTGTCCAGCGATTGGGTTAGATGTTACTGCCAAATATGCCATTCGGATAGCTTACCCCAGCCTTGGCTTCAGTTTGCCATTAATATCAACATTGCGTTGGTTAAAAATAGGTTTACCCAGGCATAGCATACATTTACAGAGAGTTTTGTTCATATTATTCCACTCTGAAAGATTGTCTGAAGTAAAAAAAATAAATAAAGCAATCTGCTTAAATTATATGGTTTGTATTATTTCTGATATTTCAAAATGAATGACCTTTTTACCCACTATGACATTAATGAGTTTCTGGCAAAATTCTATGGACCAGATTCAAATAAAACAACAATTTCCAACATTTTTTTTACACACAATACATTGAAACAATAGTATGTTCTTATGTGTTCTGGTTATGTATATAGCTTTGTGGTCAAAACTCTTTGTCTTACACGTATGGTGCTGAGCATCTCCAACTGTCAGGGTACACGCCTGGGTTTGGTCTCAGGGCTTAGTGCAAGTATGACATATACGACAGCCTAGCACCACTGCAGCTACTGCTATTTACCTGTCCTAACTTTTGAGGCTGTTTCTCCTGATTGGTGGTTATTAAGCCCTGGTCTTTCTACCAACTTCATTTGAGACTATATATTGCTGCTCCAGCCTCCTCTCAGTGCCTGTTGTAGGATCCCGTGACTGGGAGTACTTCTGGTGGCTTCTGTCTCTTCCTTGCTACAGCCCCTGCCATATTCCTGTTCCCTAAAGGACTGATAATTTGCTGTTGACCAGAATTGTTACTGACCTTGTTGGATTTTTGCTGACCTCTGATCTTTGGCTTGTCTGACCAATCTTTTGCCTGCGTCCTTGGACTTGTTACTTCGGACATGCCGACTTTTGGTACTTTCCCTGACAGTCCTGACACCAGCCTATCAGAATCCCTTTTTTTATCATACATCCAATTAACTTATTAGCAGGGTTGAGCAGACTTTTGATGCACAGATCTAATAGTGGCATCACTATACATATAGAGTACAGATCTGTATCATATAACTGACCAGACAGGGATAATATCAATGAAGAAGCTTCCATAGTTGTGTACCGATAAACCATTACTTGGCATAATACTACTGTACTACAGCCAGAATGAGCCAAAACATTATTTATTTTGCTATTGCAAAAACATAAAATCATACATTTGCAAAGAAATTGTAAATCATAGCAAATATCATTCCTATTGTATCTGGTACATATATACCAATAAACCAACTCTTAGACAATGCTTTTAAAGATCTTGCGTTAAAACAAAATAGGTAATTATACAAAATGTGTGCTTTTCCTACTAAAACAATGCAAACATGGGATTAAACAGCTTTATTCATAATATGCCTTTATAAGGAAAGTATGTATATTTGGGCACATCTTTATTATCCTTACATTATCAGAACATATTCCCCCATATTGTATACTAAAAATAAATATATATTTAATTAAATAATACATGTAGGTGTTTTTGTACTTTTTATGAATCAAACATCTCTCAACTACGTACTCACTTTGCCACTATATACAGAGGAGTAACACGGGATTTATGGAAGGTCATCAATAATGGCTGCATGTTACTAATGTACCACATTCATACTATAGTCATTAGGTATTTTACTTATCTTTCATGTCTAGTCATTTGCTCTATTGGGAAGTTTACTGTCAAGGCTTTGATTCCATAGTCATGAAAACTCGGCTGTTTTTAGATGGATTTTTTTGAGAAAACTATGATTAATGACTTAAGGTACTTGAACTGTTATATTATACTGTAGCTAAAATTCATTAAGGGCTCTATTCAGTTTAAATTTTGTCACGCTGGGCAATTTTGTACCTTGCTTCCCAAGCGGAAAGAAAATAAATATACATACAGAAACAAAAATCTGACAGAGATTTCAGTTGTAGGCAGTAATGAACATATGGTACTGGCACACGGTGATGACATCAGTGCCATCTCAAAGACAGAAAACCATAGCACAGTGTTTATATGCCGAGGTAGGCAATAGGCTGGCCTGGATCCAAAATAGAATCTATGATTCCTTTGTTCCAAAAATCCAGTACATTATTAAAAATATTCTTTACCTTTCCTGAAGCTCCCAAGTCCTCAGCTAAATGGTGTTCTGTGGTGTCATCTTCACTATATAAACTTCCTTCCTATGTCATTATAATATAATATTTTGTGTATCCATAAAATATTGATTTCTTATCCATAAATACATTTGGGGATTTGTAAAACATATTGTCTATAGGGTTAGTTGTAATTTTCATCCAGACTTGTAAGGTAACAGATTTCACAGTTTATTATGCGGTTTTGTTTAAAATAGATTATTCTGTCAGATATTATTTTCTACATTATGAAAAGACATTCTTTATTTGGAAAAAATGGACATGATGTATTTTGTGCTCCTGTTGATATGGCTTGTTGTTTAAATTTTTCATTTTTTTTATTATTGTGGCTTCACTTTTAACTCAATCTAAAATATATTCACAACATTAATATATGGAAGTATAATAAAGCATCATTGCAGTATGAATCTCAAGAAAAATGTCTACATGTTTAAAAATGGTGTGAGAACAGGCCAGTTGGCTCCTTGTCTCAGTTTCCCTTGTACCCTCTTGATCCTCAGAAATTTGCTCTACAATTATAATCAGTTTAATTTGTTGCAGATCTTTGGATGTACGGACCTGCATATTTGCATTCCCATGAGTTAATTTGCAGGTGGCAAACTATAAATATAACTGAACAAAAAACAGGAGTTTTGTCATTTCTATTTATATTTTAGTGGAGCATGATCTGGGATTGCATACATCTTGAATATCCATTACCACTGATCAGAAAGGTAACATGGATCTATTCATCAAACAATTAGCTCAAAACTTACCCTACAGAAACACATTTCAGTTTTATGGATGATGATTTCTGGCGAGTGTGGAAAGACCAGTTGCATCTGTTGAAAATTAAAATTATCCCATTATATATGTTCATTTAAATTTACTGTTGTTTTCTTAAAACATGTAATCAGAAAATGAAGATTTGGAAGGATATTGGAAGAAATGACGAGGGATGTTCTTGCTCAGTAAAAATATTATCAGCACCCTGGCCCCAGCACCCCAGTGTTATGCAAATCTGCTTTTTGATATTTACCACATGCTCCTAGTGATTTAAGCAGTGAAGATAAGTGTCTTTGTTTTACAAATGCTTAAATCTCTATGAGCATGTGCAAGCTCTACTAAAGTCCACTTAAAAATTGCTGAAAATGTTGGTGGTCCACTTAAATTCCCGAGGTTTGTGGTCGACAACTTAGTTATTTTTATTCCCATAGAAAATTGTTGTGCTATAATCTAGTATAGTTGTGCACTTACAATTGATAACCTATAGTATATATGCTCTGTGCACAACTGTGCAGTTTTATTCATTTTTGGGAACCGGGATATGCTGTGAACCACCAAAATGAAATTCACAGACTTCTGGTGGTCTACAGACACCTTATTATGGAAACCTCTGCTCTAGGGTGTACTATGAGTACATGCAGCAGAGAGACAATGGGAATGTTAAAAAGTAGGGTTATAAATTGTGGTAGGAGAGATAGGGCAATAAAGTGAGCAAGAGAGTCATTATAAACATTTGTCCAGCTACCCACATCTTATATGAGTTTTTATATATATTAGCCTGGTGTAATGATTCACTCAATAACTATATTTCCTACAATGTACATGGCAACTGGACTAAAGTTGATCCATGGAAAAAATCTGATTGCCAGATTTGGTGTCAAACAGAATTGTATTCCACCCTTGTGACACAAAATTGCCAAGAGCATCATTAAGGTTTTATTTTGCCACTCTAAATCCATTAAAATATGCAAGATCATTGATAGTACTGGGAATTGGTATAATTTGATACACCATGGAACAGAAAGAACCAGATCAGTTCACTAGCATTTATTCAATAAATGGACAGTTAGCAAAGGTGAAGCGTGGTCAAACATAGTTATGGTCAAACACAGTTAAGGAATTCAAGCATGCATGGGATAAGCTTTAGGTAGCCTGAAACTTAATTAAGCCAAGCTTTTATGTAGATAGAACCAGCAGTCCAGATGGGCTTTTTTTATTTGCTATCATATCTATGATCTGACAGACAAATGGAAAATTCCTGGATAACTGAAAATGGAAAGATGACTAAAAGCACACCAGTAAGATCAGCTTACAGACTCAAATCAGGCATAAAGGTGAAGGCAACAGTCTTGGCTGGCATGTAGGCTGTTGTCTACTTATCATAGAAACATATTTTTTAGCTGTTAGGAACCAAAAGTTCCATCTATAATCCCATTTTATCTACCTAAAAAAAACTTTGCTTAGTTAATCATTGGGATGGTTTTATGCTTATCTCAGGCATGCATGTACTTTTATCCACAAAAATGTATATAGGGGTTTGTTTATACGAAAATGTTAATACATATATGCAAAGCAATAGAATGTAGCTCTGGAATATGATTCTTCCACAAAGGGTTTTTAATTCTTCTACATGGAGAGATGCCTAAACCCAATTGATGGTGATTTAATCTGGTATTAACTCAGTTGGTTGCTGGCTTTGTGTTGCTGGCAGCAGACTTAGAGCTTCCTTTATCTCACGAAGGCACCTGAGATGCATCAGGATACAATATGGATGGAGCCATTGCTTGGAATCAGACCCCCACAGGTCGCACAAAGGATTGTACACTTTGTAGCTGGGAAGTTAAGATGAAACATTTCAGTTTATGGGGATTGGGCTGATTTGCTGCCACCTTGTATAGCAGGTTTGTTCAGTATTACGAAGAAAAATAAAACTGGGCCATCTATATTCAGACACACAATGCTGAAAATATGGCTGGATCAGTAGATGGTTTACTTGTTTATATTACCTAACTGATAGTGGCAACGTTCACATTTTGCATTCACCATTTAAATAATATACCATGAATTAATTACATTAAAGAACCTCTGAAGTCTGAGAAATGTGTTAGTGTATTTAATATTCCACTTGATAACATGTTTTATTGTATCAATATATTATTATAATAAGTGGAGAATGCTGCTTTCTCATTAAATAGCCTTTTATTTTTCCACTATGGGTACATCCATTATGTTGTTAACAGTTGTGAAATGCTGCTGGTGACAAATGTGTGACATACACAGGGCAAAGTGTGTGTGAACCTGTGTTGCATATTAATTTACATCTGCAGCATTTGCAAGATGGAGCCTATGCAATCAAACGAGGACAGTTAATAACAAAATGGCTACACATATACTAAAACATTGAAAGCCTAAATCATGAGTAAGTAGCTTTAGTTGGTTATTTTACTAATATATTAATACAACAAATTATGTTATGAATTGGATTATTGATTAAACATCAACCAATGATTGATTAAAGGAGGTTAAACATCAACCAATAAGCATTTAGAGGTCCGATATGCGATCAAACTCGCAATTCAGCAATGTACAAAATAATAAAAATGAATGCCAATACTGTTCTAGTCCATGTGGGTGGCCTGATATGTATTACCTTATTGATTCCCAAGATTGATATGACATGGAAAGTAAACATAAAAAAATAAACATTTTGATTGCAGATTTACGAGCTTGAGACTGTTGTGAAATTACTGTATTGGTCCGAATATAAGCCGCACCTTTTTTCTGTTTTTTGAGTTTGCGAGTTACGGGTGCGGCTTATATTCGTGACCGTAAAAAAAAATCACTGCCGATTTGCGAGCTTGCAAGTAATGTGTGCTGCTTCTATTCTCGAACGTAAAATTACTGCCGATTTGCACGATTGCGAGTTAAGGGTGACGATTTGCATGCTTGAGACTATATTGTAGCAATTGAATAGCGATTTACGGTTTTAGTGATTCTAACATCCTGTAAGGCCTGTAACCTGCAAAAAAAGCTACAGTACATATTAGAAAGCCTGTTTCTTGCAATGGCTGATCACTTGGAGATAGTCTTTTCTCTCCAATTTTAAGGGTGAGGCTTATATCTTTTTTCTATTTTTCCCCCTTGAATTTTACAGGTGCGGCTTATATGCGGGTTCGGCTTATATTCGGACCAATACGGTAATTCTAATGTCTTTCATCGCTTTCCTTTCTTTTAAAGTGCAGTATTGATTTTTTATTTGCATTTACAGTGCCATGAACAGGTGTTAAACCCCCCTTGCGAGTCCATCTGGTACCTGTAGGATTTTCTACATTTGCCATTTACGGATGTGAGAACATTTGCGGGCTTCAGGAATTGTAGCAATTGAATAGGCTTTGAAAGATCAAAGGCTTAGCTGGGTCGGAGTTACGATTTTAACAATCGCAGGGATTTTGAGCTTCTTACCCGCAAATTGTTTGCGGCTAGCCAATAACAAGTTAGTTTACGGGCTCCATTATGGGCCCCGGTAACTTACAATTGCTCAATTGAATAGGGGCCTATGTATTTACTTAATCTCTACTCTTTAAACTATTTCTTGAGTTTGGAACAGCAGAATACATCTGTGTTTTTGCTGGAAATCTGAGTATAGGACTTGCAGTCCTAAAATGATTTTGATCGCAAAGGAAACAAACAAATTGCAAAATTGTGCAGTAAAATAAAATAACCATCATACATATTTACAAAGTATAGAATTTCCTATTGTTATAATTGGCCAAATAGATCATTTTATAAGCAGGGGCATATGGTTAAAGACTGTAGATCTAGATTTGATGAGATGTCATCACTGGAGTGAGTGTTTAAAAGTATGAAGACCACCTCTGAGAAACTATTTTGGTTTTGGTAAAGAAAAGACTTGTGGCTGTATCTAACAAAACATTGTAGTCTAAGAATGACAGTCGCTTGTGTCCCATGCAAGTCAGAAAAAACAATCTATTCTGTTGGAATCAACTTATAACAGCAAGCTTTTGAAATGAAGATTAAAGTGATGGCCATCTGTTATAGAACAAGAATTAAGTAGCTCTATAAATCTACATGATATATATTTTTCCGAGTGCCAGCACATAGCAAAGCAAATAACTGTTGCTTTCCTTAGAGCATTTTGATGAAGGGCTTGCAATTCTTCATCACAACTTTCATCTTACACAGTGGGTTTAAAAACACCAGGCAACTGTGAAAAAAATTGACCACTTGTAATATTTATTACATTTACTGATGAAGAAGCTTTACAATGTCCAAAAATAACTTAACAAGCAACATGTGTCCTGTTGGTAACAATAATTTATTTGATTTATATTAACTACTTGCCAGTAGAAGTATAATTTGGAAAAAGCAGGATGCTGTATGTAATGTTAAAAGATCAATGACTTTCAAGCTATGCTTTTAAAAGACTATTTAAACAATGAGTCACAATATTACTGCAGTTCCTTCAAAGCTGGAAAGGTTTACATTCATATTTATTTTAAAAATGGAATGATAAGTCAGTAAGAAAGTACAGCAAGAAAATATATATAGGGCAAATATGTCATTCATGCCACACTTTTACATAGGAGGGTGATTTGCTGTTAAAGGTACTTTAACATTACGCCAGTGTGTATGTGCTACTCAAATCAAACTGAATATATTTATATATTTTTTTAATAAGGATGACTAGATGAGTTCACTTGTGTTGCTAAGGCCACTGATAATATATCTAGTATGCCAAGGCAGTAGATAAACTGCATACATATGTTTTTTGTAAAAGCAAATCAACTTGTTTATTAAAAACTTAAATTGAGTAGCAGTAACAAGCGAGGTAACAAGCATAGAATCCATCACATACGGCATTGAAGGAATCCTGCAGAAAAAATGGAACCCTTGGCTACAGTCGTATTATGCTAATGTAATCCTGGTGCGTTAGCATAACCTTACTATTTCAGGACAGGCCATATAAAGAAAAAATCAATTCTAAGTTTTATGAAATGCACACACAGAAACAATTCAACTGTCTGATTTCAATATGCACCCCATATGCTATTCCCTCTCTCCTTACCCACCCATTCTTCCCCTTTATTATGTTGTACTAAACTCACACTGGCACCCACAGAGCATTGAAGTCAGACCTTCCCTCGAGTGCTCATGGGATGGCGAACAGCAATACAGCATCCAAAGAGACCCTTACTGAAGGGGATAAACTGATAATGGACAACAAAAAAGATTTCAAACGGGGCATTGCTGCCCATACCCTTATGTATCTAATATCTTACCCTTTTGATTCCTTTCCTGCTTCTGAATAGGAAACAATATGATATACAGGTCCATTCATTGAATGGAAAGGTGACAAGATATTGTAAGAAATGTATAAAGCACAAAGTTCTTATAGAAAGGAAGGTTTTCTGTCTTCCTTTACACTTTGATTTATGTATAATAATAAATACAGTAGAATCCCGGTTATCCGGCACTCAACTAACTGGGACTCTCAAGCAACCAGCATCGGCATCAATTCCCCATTTTAAATAAACTCCTGCTTAACGGCATAACCAGCACTATCCGGAGTTCGAGACTGCAAAAAAAAAAAAAAAAAACCTAACTTTTTTTCTAATAATTTTTTCTTGGCCTGAATGGCCCAGTTTAGGTGCTAATGTCTTTTTGGAGGCATTTTGAGATATTTTTGGGGGGTTTAGGGTCGTTTAGTCCCTTAAATTTGGGGACTCCCGATTAACCCGGAAACTACACTTATCCGGCAATAGGGAGTCCTCATAGGTGCCGGATAACGGGGTTTTTACTGTACATACAAATAGCTATCACTCACATTTATTGTGTAAATTGTGTAATACTGAGTCACAAGCATATAGCTGATACCACATGAAAGGAGTTTTATTAGGTGCCTTAAAAGTAGTATGTCTCTTTTTCTGTGATAAAATATATTTTGTACTGATTTCCCATGCTTTGATCAGACCCCTAACCTAAAACAAGAAGGATAGTGCGTCAGAAAGTGCTGGATTCAATGGGAACTGTAGATATCACATTTCCTTGCATCCTCACTTGCTCTTTCCTTTTGCTCTCCCAAGGATTGTTATCATGAAAAGCAAATGTGCTGGTAACTTTAACGTGAACGTGTATATTTCACTGGCATATGGAAAGCATATGAGCCCTCCATGCAACAAATATATCAGGTACTAATTACAGTAGAAATATCAAAATGTTATTCAACTTTGACTAAATCTTCAGTCCCTCTGACTGACATATATATTCACCCATTCTTTTTTCGTTTACTCACTGGTAGGGAATATAGATAGGTTAGGCTTTATTTACAGTGCTTAGAGAGAAAGAGTGTTTTTACACTAATCCTGTGCAGGAAAGGTGATGTCTGGATCACTGAGATTTTATTCTAGTTTAATGTTCCACAAAAATGTTTGGATATCTATCAACCAATTACCTATGCTCTATCATGGCAACAACGGTAGCTCACCTACAATGAAAATGCCTTGCACAGATCTTATCACTGCCTGCCAGATAGTTGTACAATTTTACCAACAAACACAGGAAGTTACTGACAACACAATCACTGCAAATACATTCACCCTCACTAACAACCTGTGGTGACAGACACGTCAGTCCTGCCTTGGGTACACTTATGGCCTCTAAACACTACCATCTATTTATAGTCAATCCTAAGGAAGATTTTATCCTACAGAAATAAAAGATGCATGTATATGTCATATACTTGTATTATATATTAATAATCAAGGTGATCTAGCCCTCTTTTGGTTGCATGTGAATTTCTATTTTATTTAAAGCTAATCAATGGTTATTGTACAAGTTTCCTTAAACAATGAAGCTGTATTGAAAACATTGGCCTCCATTCAATAGAGGTTTCAGGTGATCCGGTAGCCCGTAAGTAAGGTTGCAAGTTATGAGCTATGTCCTTGAAAATATTGCGATGGTTAAACCCGTAGCTTACAGCCTACAGAAGCCTTTGATCTTTCACTTTCGCAAGAGTTACGATGGCTAAAATTGCGAATCACTATTCAATTGATCAATTTCTCCAAGCCCGCAAATGTTTTCACACCGTAAATGGCAAAAAAAGGAGAAAGTCCTACGAGTGCTAGAGAGGACCTGCAAGATGGATAAACACCTATTCATAGTACTGTAAATGCAAATAAAACATCAATACTGCACAGTAAATAATGAAGAAAGCGATGATAGACATTAGAATTATTTGCACAACAGTCTTAAGCGTGCAAATCGGCTGGAAATTAAATTCATTTTTATGTTTCATTACGGGGTTAAATCGATCTCGGGTATCAATGAGTTAATACATATCGGGCCACCCACATGGACCAGAACAGTATTGGCATTCATTTTCAAAATACTTCAAATGGACGGTTTGCGAGTCTGATTGCATATCGGACCCCTGAACCTAATTGATTGACATGTAACCTCCATGTTTTACTGCTGTAATAATGACAGTCTAATTTTCTATTGGCTGATTCGAAATGGGCCATTACGGGCTTGCTTAATTGATCATGTTCCCGCCCTGAACTGCTACGAACCGTCGCATGGTTTACGGTTTCGGCTTTTGGACAGTAACGTGCAGGCTTCAGCAATTGAATAGCATCACAATTGGAGACGAATGGGAGCCCACTACACACCGAGTTGCGGGCTTGCAATTGAATGTGGGTCTTTAGGAACCTTAAAGAATAGTATTACAGCGATTGACAGAGAGGGACACTTTTGTGAGGGCCGTGTCCTGGAATCAAAACCCATGTTGGCAGGCACTATTATATATATATTTATAACCGGTAAGAATGAACAATAATTCCCAAGTCTATGAAATATATCAATTTAACAAGGGAAACAAATTATGGTATTCCACTACAATATGCTATGGCATATGGGGTAAAAAAATGGATGGCTGCCCTAACTAGCTTAGATACACCTCACTGAGCCAGATTCACTAAGACAACCCAATGCCAAGGTAAAAAAAGCATGTTTTGCAACCGCTTGCTTTAAAAAATGATTTAGTAGTAAAAAAACTCATGTACAAGGTAGCATTGCTTGTGATTTAATTAAATTCAGAGATCCTCCGCTGTCTCTCTGTTTTATCTCCCCCCCCCCCCCCCCGCTTATTCCAACACATTTGAGGCTTTTTTTCTGTATCTCTTTAATGGGGATTTAGCAGGGTTTCTAAAACACTAAATAATAAAATTATGTAAAATACATCAATGTATCTTTTCTCACCTTTATTATATATAAAATTCCACTAGTATACTGTATAAAATCAAATACTGTTATGGAAGTACTATAAAAAGCATTGGTAACAAGTTCACATACTCTTGATCTTCAGAAAAAAGAATCTTACTCATCTCACACTTTTTTTTTAAATATACAGGTATCTGGATAAACCATTAATAGTTTAGAACTTCTAACTTGTAAATTAAAAACAAACAAACAAAACAAGACAAAACAAAAAAATAAAAACCAAATCAGAGGTGATTAATTAGAGACCGAACTAACCTTAATAGGTTACTTCTATGGACATGATAACCCACTCTGAGAGAAGCCTCTTTTAGCTCACTTGTGCGCTTCACAGGATAAAATATCTTGTAGTATATCAGTCTGGTCACACCCAATTGAGTGATCCAGCCCTGAAATGCCAGGGAATTCTACCTGTAACAGGAGAAACAGCAAACCGTAGAGCTTCTGGAGTCCTCTATCAGCCTTAGGGAGAATAATGCCTAAGGGTCATTTACATAAAAAAAGCTAAGTCAGAGGTGCTCAATTAATTATGTTCTATTATGAGCAACAGTTAAATCAGTCACATATAAGTATTGTAGATTATTTCTTTGTTACAACGGTAAGCACATTCCTAATAAACCCATGACGCAACATAGTATTTTGGATCAAAACCAAAAATATCCCTCTATTTAAATTATAAAATGAGGTTACATATATACGGTTCTTTTCTATAGATATTCAACATTATGGCCATAGAAATAAAAAAATTAAATAATAGTATACAGTATATATATATATATATATATATATATATATATGTGTGTGAACCATTCTCAATCTTCTTCCTCTTTATCTCTCCTCCTCCCCCTAGCTCTCCTACCTCCCACACACCACTCTCTTTCTCCCTTCGCTGTCACTTTTCCTCTTTCCTCTCCTCCTTCTCTCACTCTCCTTGAATTTTCTGTCCTTCTCTCTCTCTCTCCCTCCTTCTCTCTTTCTCACTCCCCTTTTCTCTCTCTCTATTTCCTGCTCTCTCTCACTCCCTCCTTTTCTCTCTCTCCACCCTTCTCTCTGCCCCTTCTCTCTCCCCCTTCCCCATCTCTCTCTCCCCTTCTCTTTCCCCTTCTCTCTCTTCCTTCTCTCTCTTTCTCTCTCCCTCTACCTCCCTTCCGATCTCTCACTACATCTCTTTTCTCTCTCTCTGACCCTTCTCTTTCTCCCTTCTTTCTCTCCCTTCTCCTTTTCTCCTCCCTCTCACTTCTCCTTCTCTCTTTTCCTCTCTCTCTCTCTCTCTCTCCCTCCTCCTCTTTCTTCTCAAATCAATTAAATAAGGAGTTCCAAAGCTGTGGTGCAGTTTTGCAACTGGGGTTAACTTCTAGCAAATAAAGTGTGCTTATTTGCTGTGTGCGCTAATTTTGTCCAGGTCGGCAGAAGATAATATAAACAGGGGAAGTAGGCGAACTTGTGATCTTGCGAACAGTTCTAGTGACAAGTGCAGTTCTAGTATAAGTGTAGGAGTTAAAAAAAAAGGTGGGAGTTCAGAGAAAAGAAGGCAAACTTATACTGCAGAAAAGGAGGAGAGGGAAAAAAAGAAAGCTTTTTATCTTTATGTTTTTATAAAGATGTACACAAATATATTGTTTTTATTATTGTTTATTTATTTTTCCCACTGAATTTTTGTAGGCAATAATTATGAGTCAGTCCAGTGGCAACCTCACTCAGTGTATATCCTGTCATATGTATACACTACTGGACTAGCGGATCCATACCTCTGTGGCAGGTGTGAGCATGTTGCCTCTCTGGAAGCTCAAATTGGAGAACTATAGAGAATTGCAGAGAGAGTTGGCAAACACCAACAGATTTGCCAGATTGAGTGAAACTGTTGGGGGTGTCCAATGCCAGATAGAGCTGTTCCCTCTAACAGCCAGGAGAACAGTTCTACTGGAGGAGTGGGAGGGCAGAATAGACAGAGAAACAAAAAGGTTTTGGTGGTAGGGGACTCTATTATTAGGAAGGTAGGGTGATTTGTCACCCAGATCCCAGCAAGAGAACAGTTTGCTGTCTCCTGAGTGCTCGGGTTCTGCATGTTGTGGATCGAGTAGATAACTATTGGGGGGGGGGGCTGGTACCAATGACAAAGTTAATGGAAGATGGAGTGTCCTAAAGAATGATTTTAGAGAACTAGGGAATAAGCTTAAAGCAAGGACCTCCAAAATAGTATTTTCTGAGATTCTATCTATGCCACATGCTAGTCCAGGGAGACAGAAGGAGCTTAGGGAGATTAATACGTGGCTAAAAATTTGGTGCACTAAAGAGGGGTTTGGGTTTTTAGAGCACTGTGCTGACTTCTCACTTGGGTACAATCTCTATAGCAGGGATGGATTGCACCTTAATGATGAGGGAGCTTTTGTGCTAGGGGATGGTAGAAATGCTGGATGAGTTTTTAAAAAAGTAGGTGGGGGGAGGGAATGTAATGGAGTAGAATGTGTAGAGGGGATAAGGTATGAATTAACTAATCATGGGGGAGGAGATGGGGATGGGTTATTATAGTAAATCGGGAGGTATTACTAAGTAACTCAAGTACAGAGGCAGGCACTTCAAAACTACAAACTCAAAACATAAGGTGTATGCTCGCTAATGCCAGAAGCTTACCAGGAAACACAGGAGATTTAGAATTATTATCAATTAAGGAAAAATGGAATTTTATAGGCATTACTGAAACATGGTGGGATGAATCCCATGACTGTACTGTTAATCTGCATGGTTATAACCTATTTAGGAAATACAGGGGAAGTGGTAAAAGAGTAGGAGGAATTTGTCTGTATGCTAAGCCTGAATTTAAACCTCAGATAAGATATTTATGGTGGAACTAGCGATAATGTTGAATGTTTGTAAAGTTAAGTAACGGAATAGCAGATAACAAAAGTTATTGTTTGGAGTATGTTATAAACCCCCAAATATAATTGAAACTGAGGAAATGCAATTATCGTTACAGATTGGAAATGCAGCTAAGCACGGGCAAGTTCTAATAATGCAAGATTTTAATTACCCTGAAATATACTAGATAAATGAAACCAGCAGTTCAACTAAGGGGAGCAAGTTCTTGAGTACACTCAGAGATCAGAGAGAGGCTATCTTGGATTTAGTTATCACAAATAATGTTGATATGGTATCAAACGATGAAATAGGGCAACCTTTGGGAAACAGTGGTCACAACACAGTCTCATTTGAGGTTGAATTAAGAAAACAAAACTGTAAGGGGCCAACAAAAACTCTTAATTTTAAAAGGGCAGATTTTAATAGTCTAAAGGCAGCAATACAAAGTGTAGACTGGGACAAAGAACTGATGGGTAAAAATACTGAACATAAATGAACAACATTTAAATCCTTACTAAATATACATAATTATCACTAAATACCATGTGGGAATAAAAGTAAAAGCGAGGCAAGCAGTTGAGGCTCGCGGGACTTAGGCTGCAATGAGCGCCACTGTTTGCCTCGCAAAAATTCGACTTTAACGGCCGAACCAGGGAACTCAAAAGACCAGAAAATAACAACAAATATGCCTCAAATTGACTCACACACAGCACAGTGGGAGAGGCAGGGAGCCTATGAGTGTGGTTGCAAGTTAATTTGAGCCATATTTCCCATTTTTTAATGATCAAAAATCACCTAAGCGACAAAAAAAATTGCTGCTGAAAAACCGCGACACAACAAAAACGAGGCCGAGGGATGTAAAACTAGCCTGCAGGACGTAAAACTAGCCCGTGGGATGTAAGAAGGAGCCCTAAGCAGTAACACTTAACGCAAGCCAGTAACATTTTCCACAAGGCAGTAACGCAACCCAAGGCAGTAACACAACCCAAGACAGTAACACTCAAGCGCGCCACCTATAAAGTGAGTGGCTTGTAATGAGTGCCCAAAGGCGCTCATTGCGAGTCATATGATGAGCACCAAAGGCGCTCATTGTGTGACTCGCAAGGAGCACCGAAGGTGCTCATTGCAAAGCAGGAAAGTTGTGGCTTGCAATGAGTGCTGAAGGCGCCCATTGCGAGCCACGTGATGAACGCCGAAGTGATGAACGCTCAGAGGACCCAAAGCCTTGCATTGGGTGGCAAACAGCATTGCCAGGCTTACAATTTTACTCCCGACATTTGACGGGCAATTTCCTATTTAAATATAACATAAAACATTTTATAATGATGCAAAAACAAGGAGTACAGAAGACACTCACAATCGCATTTTATTGAGAGTTCTATGAAGACCATATAATGCGTTCAAGTGGTAAATAGGAACCTCAGCAAAATTCAATTAGTCCCTGAGAAAAAACAAGTTTGGAAATCACTGGATAATTTTGGATAATAAATGAGATATGAAATTATTTGTATTTGTTTTAGTTAGTGCTGTTGAAGAATCATTAAAAGTGAGGTGCACTGGTCCATATGGACTGTATTTGCAAGCTCATTTACTAGGGTATCACTTTTTCACACTACCCAAAATTCAGTTGCTGAAAACAAACCTTTAAATGATATTTAGCTTTACAAAAGAACATATTTGGGAAAAACTGCTTTTTGAGATAACAACATTTAAAATGAAACGGTTGTCCTTCAGATTTAATCTCAATGTTTCATCTTTAGAATATTTTTCCATGGTACAATTGTAACTATAAACACCATTAATAATCATACTTTCACTGAAGCATAAATCACTTGAAAAATGTTTAGTGATTTTTGTCCCTGTACCAGAACAAATTCCTTTCTGTTATTACAATATCCTGTAACAATCCCTCATTCACTCTCTGTGACTACTTGGCGATGAACTGATTCTGATCATGTAATAAAAATACATAATTTATTTAACAAATATCACTTTTCACTGTTAAGGATGACCATGCCAATTATCAACTTAAATATTGATGTATGCAGCTGAAACAATGTTGATCTTGTCAAATAAAATCATACATTAAACAGTTTGAGTGGGACCTTTACAATAATAACTGGTACTATGCCCTTCAGCTAAAAAGATGGATGGTGGAGTGGCTGGTGTACTATTGCCTAAGTAATTATGAACTGAACACTTATGGCTTAAAGGGGCCTCTTCTATGGCCAAGCCCACATATCTGTGTCATCTCGGGGTGCATCACCTCTTGTTTTTATTCTGGTGTTGTCACTACTGTCTGTCCATTTCGTGCTGTGCACCAAACTACAGTTGCACACCACAATATAGAAACAAGGAGCCCCATTAAATTGCTACGATTTTAGAAATCGTAGCAGGTAAAGGAGCCTGCAAGAGTTACGGCTATTAAATTGGCCTCTTTCAGCTACCCGCAAACGATCTGGGGGTTACAGGCGGAAAATTCCTACGGGCTGTCAAAGTCTGGACTTAGTCCCAGCTAAGCCTTTGATCTGTCAAACCCGTAAATGTTACTATCGCAAATCGCTATTAAATTGCTACGAATCCCCAAGGACGCACTGGCGTTCAAACCTGTACACGGCAAATGCAGTAAAAAATCCTAGGGGTACTAGAGAGGACCCGCAAGAAGGTTAAGCTTCTGTCTGTAGCACTGTAAAAGCTAGAATAAACACAATACTGTTTTTTAAATTAAAGGGATATCGATGTAAGGTATTAATATCAATAGCACAATACTCTCAAGTCCGCAAATCAGCAAAAAAAAAATGTATTTCATGTTTAATTTCCGTGTTATATCGATCCCAGCAATCAATGTGTTAATACATATAATAGAACTCGCATGGACTAGAATATCATATTTATTGATTATTTCATATTGAGTTATTTCTGGAATGCGGGCCCGATCGCAACTCGTAATCCAAACCCGTAGGTGATTGAAATCTAACCTCCATTTTTTTGTGACGTAATGATGATGATCTCTTTTACTATTGGCCCTGTCTAAACTGGTAACCCGTAATTGATCATGTTCACGGCCGCAAATGGAACGCCGGAAGTATGGTTTACAGATTTGCATGTTGGCCAGGTATGTTGCAGGTTTGTCTAATTTAATCGCTCTGTAACACTGTCAAATTTCAAGCTTTAGAATGGCTGCTGCGGGCTTCAAATTTAATGGGGCTCAAGGCGTATCATCCTAAAAATCAGGCATCTAGAGACAGGTGTGGAGCAACAAATGGCCTAAAAAAGAGACAAGAGTCAGTAGCATTCTTGACGGAGCAAAGACTCAGTTAGTGTGTGCGATATATCCATGATACTCTCGATATCTTGATTGCTATATTTTATGTGACTTGGTTTGTGACCTCTACCTCCTTTTACCTGACCCCATGCTTGTCTTTGTATTTTCTTTTGTCTGTTGCAAACCCTGACACTCTGCAAATGACCACAACCTGAAGCCAGCTTCTGACCTTGGAATGGAATTGGACTATCAAACTGCTAATCAGGTCTGCGCACTGGCTCAAGGGACTGTTTGCTATTTCTAGGTATATCCCATTGGTCCACCCTCCAGAAATACCTCCTGTTCATTTTCTTCGGCCAACACTTTACATATCTGAAGCCTCTGTTCCTCGAATGTGCATCAGTAGAGGAACATAAACAGTACAATAGTGTATATAATAACAGGGACATGTTTTTTAAAGATGGTACTGTTCTTGGGAAGGTGTTGTAACATTGATGTTTAAATGCCACTGAAAATAGTTGTTTTATCTTCATCTTTAGGCTGGAGCCCCTACTATCTTTTATAAACTGCTCCACATTGGTTTAAAAAAATAAACATGACATTTTCTAATCATTTGGTGCAGCACATGGGCAGTCCTCGGATTAAGAGCTAAAGAAACACTGTTTAGGGGTGTGAAGAAAATGTGTTTACTGGATTACTGAAAATGTAACCTCAGGGTTGAAAACCTTGAAATCCATCTACAAATATATGTTTTAGCTATTCCTTTGTATAATACAAGTTTGTTAAAGCTTAAAAATAGCATTTTATTTCCCAATGAAACCAGAATATTCAAAGCCAGTATTCTGCCCCCCAGTTATTATGTTGTTGTTCTTTACTCATTCAGTCACCTCTGACTTTCTGTGAGCCTATGGTACATCTGTCAGTCACTGCCCTTCAGAGTTCCAACAATTTCATGTTCATTGCTTTAGTAAATAGTAAAGGGACGGTGGCTCAGGTATAATTGATAAGTACCAAATTCAAATGGATGATAACAGGGTGCTCCTAAGGATAATAGGGATAAGTAGTACCAAAAGAGAGAGAAAGATCCTTTTTTAGGGCACACCTGGGAAATCCAATTCTCAGAAAAAGAGAATGAACTAAATGTAAAACTTAACTTTTAATAGTAATAATAAAATCCACTTAAAATACATAAACGTAGGTAGCAGAGAGTAAATTATATGAAGTTTACTGGGAAAAATGCCACTGTTGTGGAAAATGCCACTATGAGGTAGACCATATAAAGTGCAATGTGCTAGTATAGTCACTGATAAAGTGGCTAGTATATAAGAAATGAGGTGCTATAAAGTGCTACTAGTGATAAGGTGCCAAGTGCTATGACACAAATAAGAAATATATGTAAGTGAAGCAAGTGTATCACTTGAATATGGTTGCCTATAAGGTGCAGTATAAGTAAATATTAGCAGCTATTTGCTGAACAGAAACCAGTAAACCAAATGATAAATATGGCAAGGGGTAAAGGATAGGAGTGAAAGATATTGAGAAATAAATGCCCCCAGAGTACTGATATCATGTTAGGTAATGTTCTCAATATCTGTGTATCTCAAATACCCAAGTACCCAAATAACAGCGTTGCCTACAGGATATACCCATAACCAGTAGCTACTGCCTTCCAAATCCACTAAACTATTGCTGAAATAGCCTAACTAATGCAGTGGTGAAGGGGCTTTATGCTATGGGCCTGAAACTGAAAACGCTGACTCTTTGCTAGTCACGCCGTGGTCTAGACGCAAGGTAATGACGTCATAGACTCGCGACGGCGTTCCTACGTGCACCCGACGCACTTTTCTGGAATTTCATCAGGGGTTACGCCTGCCTTTCCTATGGGCCTTTTTAAAGGCAGACGTTGTCATGGCAATGCTAAAAAAACGGGATTAAAAACAAAACAGTGAACGAATATCACTGTGCACCATTAAAAACTAATAGATCATCTCTTAAAAGATGGAAATGAATTCCAAAGAATGTATAAGGCTGAATAATGCCATGATGGTACTGATCAAGGAAGTAAATTATTGATCTCAAATATATATAATATAGGTGAATATGACTGTGCTATATATTACACCTATAATTGTACTGAGTTAATAGAGAGCCCATATATGGTAAATCTAATCGATGTCAACACTGAGAAATAAGTTGAATATTCATTATAGGCATATATTATAAACATAAATGGTGTGTTGACTCTATATATCTTAGTAACAGCATATATTGAATAATATCAATATATGGGGCTTTTCTATTATCAACATAAAAAATATATTTAGGTTGAGTCCTCAATAATGAGCTATATTTGGAGTACAGATGGTGGTCTCATCATGGTGAGCTTGCCTAATAATGGGCCTAAATAAAAGGCCTCCTTATAAGAATGCTACTGGAAAGTACGGAATGACATGATCTAAAGAAATAGATCAGATATAGGGAGTGAAGGTGAAGCCTTCATTCAGGCCATTAGGTTTTTTAGTGCCTAGTAGATAAATCCACTTGGCTTCTTTCTTTAATAACTCTGTGTCTATATCTCCTCTCCTTATGGTTTTCTCAACATGATCTATAGCAGTAAATGTGAGGACTTTAGTGTCGCCTTTATGTTTGTTATTAACATGCATGGCTATAGGGGTGTCAAATTCTTTCTTGACACTATAGATATGCTCAAGAATCCGTCTTCTGAGTTCCCTACAGGTTTTACCTACGTTTCTGGCTCCACATACACATGAGATTAGATATATAACACCCTCTGTTTTGCATGTAATGAGATGCTTAATTTTATAAGTATGTTTTTCTGAAGAGAAGCTTTTAGTTGGTTTTACATATTGGCATGCTTTGCATGAGTGACATTTAAAGCAGCCTTTTGTTTTGTGTAACCATGATTGGCTTTTGTCTGTGTCCAAATGACTTCTAGATAAGTAATCTCTTAAATTTCTAGATCTTCTACTAGTAATGGCTGCATTGGTAGGTAGAAATGGTTTAAGGTCTTTATCATCCAATAAAATACCCCAATGCTTATTAAAGATTTTTTTAACCTCATGCCATTTACTATTGAACGTGCCAATGCACCTAATAGTATTTTCTGATTCTCTTGTTTTATCTTTTAGAAGATCTTCCCTCTTAGTGTTTTTGGCTCTTTGGTAGGCCTTCTTTAAGCTGTTTTTAGAGTAGCCTCTTTCCAAAGAGCGGGATTGTAACTCTTGAGATTCCCTCTCAAAATCTAAGTCATTGGAACAATTTCTTTTTATTCTTAAATATTGGCCAATTGGTATGCCTTCAATTAATGCTTTTGGGTGACTGCTTTTGGCGTGGAGTAAGCTATTAGTAGCTGTAGGTTTCCTGTAGGTCTTGGTGCCCACAATGCCATCTTGTGTTTTATATATCAGTAAGTCTAAGAATGTGATAGACTCATAACTGGATTCAGATGTTAAAAAAAGACCTAAATTATTAATATTCAGAGTCTTAATAAAGTCCTTTAACTGGGAAGTTGAGCCATTCCAAAGTATTAAAATATCATCAATAAAGCGGACCCAGAGATCTATATGTGAGGTGTATTTCTCCATTTCTTCACAGAAGACTATCTGCTCCTCCCACCAGCCTAAAAACAGGTTAGCGTAGGTCGGGGCACAAGCTGTGCCCATCGCTGTTCCCCGAATTTGTTTATAGAATTTATCCATAAAGATGAAATAATTATGATTTAGAACAAATTCTAATAGTGTTAAAAGGAATTTGTTATGAGTATCATATTGCTTGCCTTGTTTGTTAAGGAACTATCTTACTGCATTTATACCTTTATCATGTGTATGCTAGTATAAAGGGCTTCCACATCTAGTGACACCAAGATAGTGTGTTCCTTAGATTGTATGCCATCTAATTTAGTTAATACCTCTTTAGAGTCTTTAACATAAGATGAAAGGCTAAATACAAATTCCCTTAGAATTTGATCCAAATATTTACTGGAATTTTCCGTTAAATTACCAATCCCTGATACTATCGGTCTTCCAGGGGGTTTCTGGGGATTTTTGTGAATTTTAGGTATGGTGTAAAAGGTTGCTACCTTAGGATTTTTTTTGAGCATAAATTCAAATTCTTGTTTACTGAGGGTTTTATTGACTAGGCCTATATTATATATATTTGAGATCAATAATTTACTTCCTTGATCAGTACCATCATGGCATTATTCAGCCTTATACATTCTTTGGAATTCATTTCCATCTTTTAAGAGATGATCTATTAGTTTTTAATGGTGCACAGTGATATTCGTTCACTGTTTTGTTTTTAATCCCGTTTTTTTAGCATTGCCATGACAACGTCTGCCTTTAAAAAGGCCCATAGGAAAGGCAGGCGTAACCCCTGATGAAATTCCAGAAACGTGCGTCGGGTGCACGTAGGAACGCCGTCGCGAGTCTATGACGTCATTACCTTGCGTCTAGACCACGGCGTGACTAGCAAAGAGTCAGCGTTTTCAGTTTCAGGCCCATAGCATAAAGCCCCTTCACCACTGCATTAGTTAGGCTATTTCAGCAATAGTTTAGTGGATTTGGAAGGCAGTAGCTACTGGTTATGGGTACATCCTGAAGGCAACGCTGCTATTTGGGTACTTGGGTATTTGAGATACACAGATATTGAGAACATTACCTAACATGATATCAGTACTCTGGGGGCATTTATTTCTCAATATCTTTCACTCCTATCCTTTACCCCTTGCCATATTTATCATTTGGTTTACTGGTTTCTGTTCAGCAAATAGCTGCTAATATTTACTTATACTGCACCTTATAGGCAACCATATTCAAGTGATACACTTGCTTCACTTACATATATTTCTTATTTGTGTCATAGCACTTGGCACCTTATCACTAGTAGCACTTTATAGCACCTCATTTCTTATATACTAGCCACTTTATCAGTGACTATACTAGCACATTGCACTTTATATGGTCTACCTCATAGTGGCATTTTCCACAACAGTGGCATTTTTCCCAGTAAACTTCATATAATTTACTCTCTGCTACCTACGTTTATGTATTTTAAGTGGATTTTATTATTACGATTAAAAGTTAAGTTTTACATTTAGTTCATTCTCTTTTTCTGAGAATTGGATTTCCCAGGTGTGCCCTAAAAAAGGATCTTTCTCTCTCTTTTGGTACTACTCATTGCTTTAGTAACCTTGTCTATCCATCTCCGCCTCTGCCGTCCCCGTCTTCTTGTGCAATCAATCTTTCCCAGCATAGGAGTATTCTTTAGGGAATTCTGTTGTCTCATTATATGGCCAAAATATTTGCGGTTCAGCCTCATAGTCATACCATCTAGTGAACAGTTTATCTTGATTTCCTGAATCCTGAAAGTAGTTTTCGCCAACACCACAATTCAAAGGCATCAATTCTACAGCGCTCAGACTACTTCATGGTCCAGCTCTCAAATCCGTATGTCACTACTGGGAATACCATAGTTCTAACTATGCAGACCTTTGTTAATAAAACAACAAAGTCAGTGGTGCTCAGAGAACAAACTAACCTTAATAGGTTAGTTCTATGGACATGACAACCAACTCTGAGAGAAACCAATTTTAGCTGACTTGTGCCCTTCTCAGGGAAAAATATCCTGTAGTATATCAATCTGGTCCAGCTTTTGCAGTTTCTTTTTCTTTTTCCTTCTTTTACCCTCATCAATAGGTTTTTTATTTCCTACTCACTTTCGGCCATCAAAGTAGTATCATCAGCGTATCTGAGGATGTTGATATTTCTTCTTTGCATATAAGTTGAGTAAATAAGGTGACAATATACAACCTTGTCGCTCTCCTTTTCCGACCTTGAACCATTCTGTTGCCTCATGTACGTTTCTAACCGTGGTTTCTTGGTCAACATACATATTCTTCAGGATGAGATGATCTGATACTTCCCTCTCTTTAAGAAAATACCAAATTATGTTATGATCCACACAGTCAAAGACTTTAGAATAGTCTATGAAGCAGAAGTAAATGCTTTTCTGGAACTCTCTTGCTTTCTCTATTATCCATCGGACATTAGCAATTTGATCTCTTGTGCCTCTTCCTCTGCTGAACCCGGCTTGCACATCTGGTAGTTTCTGGTCCATATATTGTTGAAGTCTGAACTTGTAGAATCTTATGCATTACCTTGCTGGCATGTGAAATTAGTGCAATTGTTTGATAATTGGAGCACTCTTTGTCACTTCCTTTTTGGGGGGATTGAGATGCAGACTGATCTTTTCCTATCTATTGGCCATTATTGAGTTTTCCAAATGTGTTGGCATAAGGCAAGTAACACTCACAGCATTATCTGTTAGAATTTTGAATTGTTCAATTGGGACTCCATCACCTCCTGCAGCCTTATTATCAGCAAGACATCCTAGGGCCCATCTCACTTGGCTCTTCAAGATTTCTGGGTCCAGCTTATTGGATAAACTATTGAGGTCATCACTGCTGTTAAGGTCCTTCCTGTATAGAATATATGTTTTATGTTATAATATTAACATGTAATTCATTATATTACCAATCTTATATTAATAAATGTAAAGTTACCAACTCTTGCTAATTATATCACTGAAGACCAGATCTAATTAGTATGTTACTACAACATTTGATGTGACCTGACAAAGGGGACTTGGTCCTCATGAGACATTGGTCCATGAGTAAAAGATAGCACCCAGTGGAAAGTTTTCTGAAGTTTTGCTTTTGATTTGAGTACTACTGTTTTTTGGCATTGTATCAAGTGTGAAACTAAGCACCAGCTGGAATTGATTAAATCAGGTGTACAAACAACTTCAATAAACAACATGTATACTGGAACCCCCTTTAAAGTTTCACAATCTCTGCCTTGTAAAGATCAGAGTAAAACTAATGGTAAACTGATAATGGTCCATACTTAACAGTTGGATAGTTAATAGGTTAATCACACAGCTTCTCTTGGAAATACATAGCAGTTGAAACAACTGCAATACATAAAAAAAAATGGATCCCATAGGAAATATCCAGAGACATTTATTGATTAGCAATGTTTTTGTGCAATGGACTAAAAAATAATAATGAGAGGGTTAATACACCCATTATAATATATTGTTACAAATGTGAAGCCAGTAGCAAATTAAGTGAAGCAAGTTTCACTTTACCGGTGTTTTATTTTCAAATGTTAAATTTATCATTTGAGAAATTAAAAAAAATATTGCTTGAAATATCCCTTTAATAACATTCCAAGATTAATTTCCCCACAAACATATTTTGCTTCATATATACAGTAATAGTTATAAGTGTCTTATGAACATATATTAACAACTTAAGGTTACTAACAGCTTACATTTTTTTTATTTTTATGATGAGTCAGAGGGTTGGATATTGTTTGGATTTCTCTGCAAATGAAAGACGTTCATTTTGTGTGGCAGGATGATAACACATCATCTAACTAAGCTTTTTAGATTCTCCCAGACTTTTATTGATATTTATGTGCAGTTTTGCTTTGTGCAAACATGTGTCTGTAAGCATTAAAAAATCAATACAAGAAGAAAAAAATCTAATTTGGAAATGAAATGAAAGTTCAACTAAACAACTTGATAATTAAATGGTGAAAATTTTAATTTCCTCCTACATGAAATAAAATCCAGATCACATTTGCCCAGTACTCAGAAATGACCCCAATAGCAGCCCATGGTTTGATATGACATTTCTGTTTTGTTTTTAGATAATGGTCTATTTGGAGATGCTTCATTGAATTTCTTTTATGTAATTTATGTCTTTTTGGATAGAAAGAAAAACATTCTTACAATGCTCTCTATTCATGCAAACTCCAGCTGCTCAGTTATTACCTTACTGTTTCTCTACTCTCTCAGCCGTCTATTCTGATTTTTATTCCCCTAGTGTGGGTTTATGTCAAGTATGCATTGCTTAAGAGTGTGCAAGCTATATATTGCATTCAGTCATCTCATTCCTCATCAGGCCTCTGAGGACGCTGCTTATTTAAACATCAGTTCAAATAAAATTGAGTGTGTATTGGGAGCGGGTTTAATATTGAAATAGGTTACATAGCAAAAAAAAAAATGGTGTGAAATATGTTCCATTCATATTTGAGGCATAATAATATATACTTAAAAGAAATATTGAACTCACATATATTATTTTATGCATTCAAAAGAGCATAGATTAAGCATTATTAAACTTTTTACCAAAAAATCCATTAGACTAATGGGCAAGACATGGGTGTAAGAACTTGGGGGACACAAATCCCCCCCAGATTTTCCAATGTGTGTTTATGTGTAGAGAAGCAGTTGTGTGGTATTTTATATTATATGCGGTATCCCCCACAGATTTTCTTTGGCTCCTACACCCATGGGACAAGCAGCTGACTTGGAGGACATCCTTTCCATGGCAAATGTGGACTGGGCTTGCCTGGCTCCACTAAGACATTCAATATAGCCAACCTCTTACCTTGAGCTGAATTGTGTTTATATTTTATAGTTGTAATATCAAACAACACAATCTCCTTTGCTGGATGCAATAAACTTGTAGTTTACAGCAAGCACTGCTAAACCAACCTATGTTGAGGGACCCGTAGCAGCAATACCTACATTATGCTTAGTGAAGTAAGAGTGAACTAGGTATTGTGGACAGCCTCACAACCCCTTCCAATCTCTGCCCTTTATCACGCCCAACTACCAGAAACCTGCAGGCATTTAACTCACAACACCTTTCCAATTTACTACAACCCCTTCTCAGTCCTCTCACTACCCTCACTTGCCCTGATATTGCTACCACGGAATACAATTTGACTCTAAATTCCACCCTGGACTCTCACTCCCATAACCACAGGAAGATGCACTCGCTCTCACCTACAACCATGGCACACTACACAAACACGCTACATCCAGAAGTGCTCCCGCAGTGCTGAACGATTATGGAGGAAATCTAGCTCCTCAGCGGACTTACTTCATTACAAGTTTATCCTACGCTCCTATCACTATGCCCTCAATCTTGCCAAAAAGAGCCACTTCTCATCATTAATATTAAATTTAGCCTCCAACCACAAACATTTGTTCTCCACTATCAATACTCTCCTCTGCCCTCCCTCACCTCCCACCCTTCCCTCTCTTACAGCTGAAGATTCTGCTAGACACTTTCAGCCTTATTAAATTGCAATTTGGCAAATCTAAAGGGCTCTATATAAGCGCAGAGCATATTTTTTTTACAGAATTTTTTAGTTAGTTAAGACCTTGCTTTTGGATAGAAGTTCACTAACTAAAAACTTCTGTAAAAAAAGTATGCTCTGTGCTTATATAGAGCCCTTTAGATTTGCCGAATTGCAATTTAATAAGGCTGTCTAATAGTAAAATTAAGAATATTCCTAATGAACTCTCCTCTCAACATGGCCATATCTCACCTTCTAATCAACAAACAAACAGCACCCTGCTTTTACCCTTTCCAAAACCTATATCCATTATAAACTCCCTTAACCCTGTAACTGAGGATGAAGGTTCTAGTCTCCTATCAACCTCTCATCTCACAACTTGTCCACATGATCCTATTCCATCACAGCTGATCCCTCCCCTCTCTACCACACAAATCCAAGCTCTCACACATCTATTCAACCTTTCCCTAGACACTGGCGAGTTTCCATCACCTTTGAAACAAGCTATAATTACACCCATTCTTAAGAAACCCACATCTGATCCAGCTTCTCCATTGAATTACCGCCCAATCTCTCTACTTCCCTTGGCTTCTAAATTACTTGAGTGTGTCGTCTACAATAACCTTACACAGTTAATTTCCTCCAACTCCCTCCTTGATCTCTTCCAGTCTGGCTTCCGACACCAACACCCCACAGAGACAGCTCTCACAAAAGTTACTACTGACCTGATCACCGCAAAATCAATGGGTCATTTCTCTATCCTAATTCTCCTGGACCTCTCTGCTGCCTTTGACACAGTTGATCATCCTCTTCTTATCCAAATTCTTCACTTTCTTGGCATCCGTGACACTGCTCTCTCTTGGTTCACATCTTATCTAGAATACTGAACATTTAGGGCCTCATTAAATTCCAGCCTCGTAAATAAGAGGCTTCTACTTAAGCCCTACGTACTGCAAAGTTTCTCTAACTTACAATGCTATTAAATTAGCCCTGCTGCGAGCAACGTATGAGCTACGCAGCAGGGCCGTACGTATCTACACTGCGTAAATGTACATGAGGAGTGACAGCCTGCGAGATGATATCGCAGGCTCCCACTCCTCATCAATTGCTGCGGGGGTCCTAAAAGGGACCTCCGCGGCAGTCCCCCACATAAGCCCTGCCGTGGGGGTACTCCGAATACCCCCCCCGGCACCTAAAATTAACCCCCCCTCAATGCGGGGGTCCCCGTCGGGACCCCCGAAGTGTCCTCACATGAACACCTTGCTGCAGGGGTCCATAGGAACCCCCGCAGCCCCCACACATTAACCCCTTGCAGCGGGGGTCCCCGATCTGCATAGATCAGGCCCTCCGCTGCATTTAAAACTTTTAAATTCCCCGCCGCGGCTCCTTAAAGGGGCCGTGGCACACTATTACCCAATCCCGGCCGCGAAACTTAAAATTAACCCCCCTCTATGCTGGGGGTCCCCATCGGGACCCCCGAAGTGTCCCCACATAAACCCATTGCAGGGGGGGGGCCCCGATCTGCATAGATCAGGCCCCCCGCTGCATTTAAAACTTTTAAATTCCCCGCCGCGGCTCCTTAAAGGGACCGCGGCACACTATTACCCAATCCCGGCCGCGGGACTTAAAATTAACCCCCCTCTATGCTGGGGGTCCCCATCGGGACCCCCGAAGTGTCCCCATATAAACCCCCTGCAGCGGGGGGCCCCGATCGGCACCGATCGTGACCCTGCTGCAATTCAATTTTAAATTTCCCGCCTTGCGGGTCCTCAAAGGACCGTAAAGGTCCTGAAAGGACTCGCACTAAAAATATTAACCCCAGGCAACTATAATTACCCCATTAACTCATGATGGTCAATCCAGACCACCATAAGGCCTAAATTAACCCATTAACTCATGATGGTCAATACAGACCACCATAAGGCCTAAATTAACCCATTAACTCATGATGGTCAATCCAGACCACCATAAGGCCTAAATTAACCCATTAACTCATGATGGTCAATACAGACCACCATAAGGCTCTATTTAACCCATTAACTCATGGTGGTCAATACAGACCACCATAAGGCTCTATTTAACCCATTAACTCATGGTGGTCAATACAGACCACCATAAGGCCTAAATTAACCCATTAACTCATGGTGGTCAATACAGACCACCATAAGGCCTAAATTAACCCATTAACTCATGATGGTCAATCCAGACCACCATAAGGCCTAAATTAACCCATTAACTCATGATGGTCAATACAGACCACCATAAGGCCTAAATTAACCCATTAACTCATGGTGGTCAATACAGACCACCATAAGGCTCTATTTAACCCCATCAGTCCCATAAGGGTATATTATTACCATTATGGGCCTGTTACAACCCAACATTAACCACATAAGTGCCATGATGGTCCTCAAGGACCATCATGACACTAACTACAAACACTACACTATAACCCCCAATAAACCATTTAATCTAAACTAACCCCCCTCTACACTAATCTATTAACACTTACACTACCTACCTACACTACCTACCCCCTAATAAACCTCCCCAACACTCTAATTACAAAAAACAAAAAACCTACAGCACAGAAAACAAAAAACCTACAGTACAAAAAACAAAAAAACCTACAGTACAGAAAAAAAAAACAATTACAACCCCACCCCCCACTACAGAAAACAAAAAAATACATTACAACCCCACCCCCCAATACAGAAAATAAAAAAATTACACACCTGAAAAGGAAAGACAGATAAACACAATACAATACATACATATAATACATTACATACATTACATACAATACATGACATTACATATAATATATTACATATAATATATTACATATAATATATTACATATAATACATTACATACAATACATACAATACATGACATTACATACATTACATATAATATATTACATATAATATATTACATATAGTCCTAATCAAATACCCCCTATCTATCTAACATACAATCTATTTAATTTAAAATAAATCCTAACTATATCAAATACATCCCCCTATCTATCTAATATACAAAAAATCCTAACTACATACACAGACCCTTATTCTAAACTAAAATAAAATAATTACAGTCCTAACTACATACACAGACCCTAATTCTAAGCTAAAATCAATAAATTAAGACCACTTACCTTTAAGATGTTGCTTCAGATCACTAACCTATGGGTCAAACAAAAATAAAAATTAGTACAAAACATTAACATCAAATAAATAAACATTCTATACATTCTACATATTCAACTCACCTTTACAGCATGTCCAGTCACTGTTTAGCTCTTCCGGCGCGGCCCTGTTAAAAAAAAAAACACAATACATGAATACATGAATACAATATATAAACAATAAATAAAATACACAAATAAACATCTAAATATACATTTAACTTACCTCCCCGCGATGTCCCCGGCCTTCTCTCCTTCAGCCCCGGCTGGGCCGCGGAACCATCCGCGCTCTAAAAAAAAAAAAAAAAAAAAACTAACGGCAGACCTCCCCGACGCTACTGAACCTCCCGGAGTCGTTTCCGGGAGGAAATTGGCATTGTCGGCTTGTGATTGGCTGAAAAAGCTGTCAGCCAATCAAAAGTCGTCAATGTAGGAGCCAATCAGGATGCGCAGATGTCTTCTACCAATCACTCCGTGGGGGTGTATCCCATAGTGATTGGCTGAAGGCATCTGAGCGTTGTGATTGGTTCCCAGAAAGATAGACAAGTGTTTTAGCCAATCAGGGTGGGATATTGGGGTGTATCCCATCCTGATTGGCTCACACATTGACGACTTTTGATTGGCTGAAATTGATAGTCAGCTTTTTCAGCCAATCACAAGCCGCCAATGCCAATTTCCTCCCGGAAACGACTCCGGGAGGTTCAGTAGCGTCGGGGAGGTCTGCCAGTGCAGACCTCCGTTATTTTTTTTATTTTATTTTTTTAGAGCGCGGATGGTTCCGCGGCCCAGTCGGGGCTGAAGGAGAGAAGGCCGGGGACATCGCGGGGAGGTAAGTTAAATGTATATTTAGATGTTTATTTGTGTATTTTATTTATTGTTTATATATTGTATTCATGTATTCATGTATTGTGTTTTTTTTTTTAACAGGGCCGCGCCGGAAGAGCTAAACAGTGACTGGACATGCTGTAAAGGTGAGTTGAATATTTAGAATGTATAGAATGTTTATTTATTTGATGTTAATGTTTTGTACTAATTTTTATTTTTTGTTTGACCCATAGGTTAGTGATCTGAAGCAACATCTTAAAGGTAAGTGGTCTTAATTTATTGATTTTAGCTTAGAATTAGGGTCTGTGTATGTAGTTAGGACTGTAATTATTTTATTTTAGTTTAGAATAAGGGTCTGTGTATGTAGTTAGGATTTTTTGTATATTAGATAGATAGGGGGATGTATTTGATATAGTTAGGATTTATTTTAAATTAAATAGATTGTATGTTAGATAGATAGGGGGTATTTGATTAGGACTATATGTAATATATTATATGTAATATATTATATGTAATATATTATATTTAATATATTATATGTAATGTCATGTATTGTATGTAATGTATGTAATGTATTATATGTAATATATTATATGTAATATATTATATGTAATGTCATGTATTGTATGTAATGTATGTAATGTATTATATGTAATATATTATATGTAATATATTATATGTAATATATTATATGTAATGTCATGTATTGTATGTAATGTATGTAATGTATTATATGTAATATATTATATGTAATATATTATATGTAATGTCATGTATTGTATGTAATGTATGTAATGTATTATATGTAATATATTATATGTAATATATTATATTTAATATATTATATGTAATGTCATGTATTGTATGTAATGTATGTAATGTATTATATGTAATATATTATATGTAATATATTATATTTAATATATTATATGTAATGTCATGTATTGTATGTAATGTATGTAATGTATTATATGTAATATATTATATGTAATATATTATATGTAATGTCATGTATTGTATGTAATGTATGTAATGTATTATATGTAATATATTATATGTAATATATTATATTTAATATATTATATGTAATGTCATGTATTGTATGTAATGTATGTAATGTATTATATGTAATATATTATATGTAATATATTATATTTAATATATTATATGTAATGTCATGTATTGTATGTAATGTATTTAATGTATTATATGTATGTATTGTATTGTGTTTATCTGTCTTTCCTTTTCAGGTGTGTAATTTTTTTATTTTCTGTAGTGGGGGGTGGGGTTGTAATGTATTTTTTTGTTTTCTGTAGTGGGGGGTGGGGTTGTAATTGTTTTTTGTTTTCTGTACTGTAGGTTTTTTTGTTTTTTGTACTGTAGGTTTTTTGTTTTCGGTGCTGTAGGTTTTTTGTTTTTTGTAATTAGAGTGTTGGGGAGGTTTATTAGGGGGTAGGTAGTGTAGGTAGGTAGTGTAAGTGTTAATAGATTAGTGTAGAGGGGGGTTAGTTTAGATTAAATGGTTTATTGGGGGTTATAGTGTAGTGTTTGTAGTTAGTGTCATGATGGTCCTTGAGGACCATCATGGCACTTATGTGGTTAATGTTGGGTTGTAACAGGCCCATAATGGTAATAATATACCCTTATGCGACTGATGGGGTTAAATAGAGCCTTATGGTGGTCTGGATTGACCATCATGAGTTAATGGGTTAATTTAGGCCTTATGGTGGTCTGGATTGACCATCATGAGTTAATGGGTTAATTTAGGCCTTATGGTGGTCTGTATTGACCACCATGAGTTAATGGGTTAAATAGAGCCTTATGGTGGTCTGTATTGACCATCATGAGTTAATGGGTTAATTTAGGCCTTATGGTGGTCTGGATTGACCATCATGAGTTAATGGGTTAATTTAGGCCTTATGGTGGTCTGGATTGACCATCATGAGTTAATGGGTTAATTTAGGCCTTATGGTGGTCTGGATTGACCATCATGAGTTAATGGGTTAATTTAGGCCTTATGGTGGTCTGGATTGACCATCATGAGTTAATGGGGTAATTATAGTTGCCTGGGGTTAATATTTTTAGTGCGAGTCCTTTCAGGACCTTTACGGTCCTTTGAGGACCCGCGAGGCGGGAAATTTAAAATTGAATTGCAGCAGGGTCACGATCGGTGCCGATCGGGGCCCCCCGCTGCAGGGGGTTTATATGGGGACACTTCAGGGGTCCCGATGGGACCCCCAGCATAGAGGGGGGTTAATTTTAATTGCCGCGGCCGGGATTGGGTAATAGTGTGCCGCGGTCCCTTTAAGGAGCCGCGGCGGGGAATTTAAAAGTTTTAAATGCAGCGGGGGGCCTGATCTATGCAGATCGGGGCCCCCCCCTGCAATGGGTTTATGTGGGGACACTTCGGGGGTCCCGATGGGGACCCCCAGCATAGAGGGGGGTTAATTTTAAGTGCCGCGGCCGGGATTGGGTAATAGTGTGCCGCGGTCCCTTTAAGGAGCCGCGGCGGGGAATTTAAAAGTTTTAAATGCAGCGGGGGGCCTGATCTATGCAGATCGGGGACCCCCGCTGCAAGGGGTTAATGTGGGGGTGCTGCAGGAGTCCTGATAGAGACCCCTGCAGCATGGGGATGTGTATAGGGTGCAGGGGGGAGCCTCACACTGCTGTCTCGGGCTGTTCCGAGGCAGCACGTAGAGGCTTTCGGATCCCTTGCGTGGACTTTTTGTCCACGTAGGGATTCTTACGATATGCGAGACTCGTGCATAGATTTAAGGCTACGTAGCTCTCTCGGAGCCTATTCTCGGCCATTTTCTTGCAGTCATATCGTAAAGCAGGCTGCGAGAGATTCGGTTCTCGCAAACAGCAGGAAAACTGCCTTTTGCGAGCACCGAGAGAACTACGAGGGAGAATTTAATAGGGCCCTTAGTGTTTCCTTCTCTGGTGCCTCTTCATCTCCTCACCCTCTAACTGTCGGTGTACCCCAAGGCTCAGTCCTAGGCCCCCTCCTTTTCTCCATCTATACATCCTTCCTTGGTGCCCTCATAAAATCTTTTGGATTTCAGTATCATCTATATGCTGATGACACCCAAATCTACATATCTGCACCCAAACTATCCCCCTCTCTGCTAGCTCAAGTTGCCAATTGCTTCTCGAGCATATCCTCATGGATGTCTGCCCATCAACTCAAACTCAACATGTCTAAGACAGATCTCCTTATCTTTCCACCCTCTTCTTCAGCTCCCACCCCTCTCTTATCTCTCACTGTTGACAATGCCATTATCACTCCAACCTCCCAGGCCCGCTGTCTTGGGGTCCTACTGGACCCTTCTCTCTCTTTCATTCCTCACATTCAATCACTCACACAATCTTGTCACTTTCACCTAAAAAACATATCCAAAATACGTCACTACCTTACACAAGACACAACTAAAATTCATATTCACTCTCTCATCATATCTCGCATTGACTACTACAACTCTCTTCTTGCTGGCCTTCCTATCACCCGTCTGTCTCCACTCCAATTCATTTTGAATGCATCTGCTAGACTCATCTACCATACTAAACGATCTGTGTCTGCAGCACCTCTCTGTCATGCACTCCACTGGTTTCCCATAGCTTCTAGAATAAAATTCAAAATCATGACCCAAACAAATAATGCCCTCCACAATAGTGCACCCTCCTACATCTCTCCTCTCATCCCAAAATACACTCCCACCCACCCTCTTCTCTCTGCTAATGATTATCTTCTCTCCTCCTCTCTCATCACCTCCTCTCACTCCTGCCTTCAAGACTTTTCTTGTGTTGCCAATATTCTTTGGAACTCCTTACCTCGCTCCACCAGACTATCTTCCTGTCTCAAATCCTTCAAAAAAATTTTTAAAAACACATCTATTCAAAAAAGCCTATCACCTTTAGCCTCTTTATTCACTATGTATCTATCACTCTCCTGTACCTTACCCATATCCTTTAGAATGTAAGTTTGCGAGTTTCAATCTTGTGAGGTGCTTTAGGGAAAGCCCTGTGTATATCTGTTTGAAAGCTCAATGACAGAAGCTTCTATTATTTTCAGTGTGGGGTAATTGTTTATACTTGTACCTAACTCCTGTATAGCGCTATGGAATATGTTGGCGCTTTATAAATAAAGGATAATAATAAGAAGAATAATAATAATAATAACTTCAGTTTAAAAATCAGAGAAATGTTGGTCAATTAAAATAATGCAATAAACGTCAGGTCCTATATTCTTCTAACATCAATCAGTATATGGCTATTAATCTCGGCATATTTTTTACATATCAGGATAATAGAAATAACTGACATATTGTTCTTTTATAATGTCATACATAGGCATACACATTTTCTTAGTACTAATTATGTTCTATACACAGCTGACAAAGGTAAATGTCCAGAGTACTGCAACTATTATCCCTTAATACAAAGCGGCTTAAAGCACATTGCCTTATACTGGTCCTTTTCTATGTCCATCTGAAATAAATGAATATCCAGGATACTGCAACTAAATTAACACAGTGATTGTTTCTTGATACAATGTCGGAGATATGTATCCAATTATACAAATGAATACATTAAGCCAAAATAGATTTATATTTATATAATTATAGTATCACCTGTTGTTATGAGGTCTATACAATTAGATTTCTCTATTTGTACTATTATATATATATGACTAATTACTCTTGTTTAAGAAAGACAACATATTGTGTTCTATGATATGACGATATAATAATTGATGTGTAACAATGGGGAGAAGTAGCTAATCAATGCTTAATCCCTTTGCATACATATTAGTCCAGCATATTTAATAATTGTTAACTAGAGAGCCAAACACAATATATATAACAGATGTCCATATATAATAGAATTAATAAGACATCTAACTACTGTCAAATAGAAATTCTAAGAAATTGGTAATTCAGATCAAAGCCTTTGTCTCTATATCAGGTTACTAGCGTTTCATTTCATTTTGATACAGCCGCTTATGTTCTTCAAATATTAGATACTAACACTGGTGGAGATCTGTTTTGAATCATCTATAGTCGTTGTCAAATAGATCTGGTTTTAAGTTAGTGTTGCTGGGGCAGCATTTCTAGCCGTAGTTGTATGGGCCATGGGTTGCCCTAAGTCATGGTCTGGTGCTTCTGCCCAATGTCCATATGGTTCTACCACATAAGTGATCTCTTACTGAAACGACTAGCCCAATCTAAACACCTCACAGGTCCCTACTGCATTGGACTTTCTTTGTATTGTCCTAGAACATGATACAGAGTGAAAAGGAGCCTTGAGAATCAGTCTGTATCTTATTAACATCCTTTTTAATGTAAAACTAGCTATGCAAATACACATAAAAACATATGGAGGAAGTAGATAATTCTTTGTCTCATATTAAGATATATCAAGAACACTACTTTTAATGCATTTCTTAGTTGTTTTAGTGTTAGTGCATTTAGCCCTAATTCCTAATTATCCAATAGGAGCCCTTGTTTAGTATCATTGAGACAGGCCCCCCTTCTTTGAGGCACCCCATACACTTTTATACCTAATTGAAGACAGATATGGGAATTCAATTGCACTGGTTCCCTGGTGGTCCAGTTGTTAGGATTCAGTGCTTTCACGCCTGCAACCTGGGCTCGACTCCAGTCAGGGAACCAAGAGGTCACACCACCCTGAAGCCAAGCAAGGTTGGGCCTGGTCAGTACTTTGATAGGAATACTAGGAGCTGGTAACCCATTCCAGTATTTCTGCCATGAAAACCAAGTGGATCAACATGGTGTGTTGCGGTCCCTGAATTCATGGAGGGTCGGACATGACTAAGTTACACACACATGTAATGTCACTCTGAGGCTAGAATTACACTCTTGGTGAGGAGAAAGTACTCTGTTCATAAGTAAAAAAATGCAGTTATACAAGGAAAGTTTCATTAGAAAATTGCTAAATTGTTTGCTTTATATTAAATATAGTGTTGAAACATTGCAGCAGCCCTTTAAAACACAATTTTTAAGAAGCATAGTGTTAAATATCCCTTTAAACTTCCTAAAATTTAAACAAATTTAAAATATAAATTCCATATGTTGATTCATACAAGTGTTATATTATCTCATTCTCACCCCATATCGCAAAGGTGCAGACAATGCTGACATGTTATAAATTAATTGTAGTAATATTTTTATAAACCCAGAGACATCCTGCTGGTTTCCTAAGTCTCAGGAAGTTAAAAAAAACATTTCACCCACAGTCCTTATAAGACCTAAGACTAATTAAAATAATGCTTTAAAAGATTAATGTTTTACTGTTACTTAACATTTCAATTTGTACAGAGTGAGATTGGGTTTCACTTGCCTGCTGTAGAATGTAATAAATTACAGTATTTGTATGTTTTTCTAGGGAAACATACTGTAATCTGAAACTTTAAAGTGTCCCTTTGTGGGTAAAGTTCACTTTGTAAAAATTATATCCTTTTTTTTCAGCTGTGTGACATCCAGATCATATGTGTTTGGGTTGCCTGGTAAATCACTTACCAGTCCTCTCAGTTACTAAAAATATCTACTTAGAAAACTAATGACAAAATGATATAAAGGGTGACAGTCGCACTAAGACAATAACTCACTGGCTATTATACCTAGAGACATTTTTAACTAGGGAGCACCAATTTTGCAGTATTTTGGAAACCATTGGTAGAGTATAATAATTTAGGTTTAACAACATATTGGTAATAATATTCCCTTTTTATGTCAGGTTAAAATAAAGATATAGGCCCTCATTCAATTGCGATTTGGCCAATTGAATAGGGGTCTAAATAAGCACATAGCATATTTTTTTTAAAGAAGTTTTTAGTTAGTAAAAACCTTGATTTTGGATAGATGCTTGCTAACTAAAAACTTCTTTAAAAAAAATATGTTATGTGCTTATTTAGACCCCTATTCAATTGGCCAAATTGCAATTGAATGAGGGCCATAGAGATTAAGATAGAGAAAAAAAAGGAATGACTGTATAAGTTAATATAATTTTAATTATAATGTTTTAATTATTAATAAACTTGTTGTGGCTGTTACAATGAAAATGCATACATAAGTATACTTGATTTATAGTTTGTAAACTAGTAGTTATACTTTAAAGCTCTTACTTTTATAGGTTTCTATCTGACGTGCTGTGCTAGCTCTACTTATAGCATTACAAAAATTAAACAATATAAATCAAGTATACTTATGCATGTATTTTCATTTTAACAGACATTGGCCCCTATTTAATTGTCAATCGCAATTACTGTAGCCCGTAAAAGTTACAGATATTTAATTGACTTCTTTTAGCTACTGTACTTGCATTCCAATTGCGAGTTACAAACTCAAAAGCACTGCGGTCGTGAAAAAACTTAAATCTGTCCTATCTCCTCCTTTGATGTTTCAAGCCTGTAAATGTTTCCAGTGCTAAAGACCCAAAATGGATATTCAATTGCAACAAATCCACAAGCCCGCAATTGCCTTCAAGCCCGTAAATGGCAATGTATCAAAAAATTATACGAGTACTAGATAGGACTCACAGACACTGTAAAAGCAAATAAACACACACTAATGTACTTTAATATATTGGGAAAGCGATGAAAGACATTAGAATTAATTGCACAATGCACTCAAGCTCGCAAATCTGCAATAACATTTTTAAAAATGTTTACGTTTTATTTCCCTGTTATATTCATCTCAGTAATCAAGGAGTTAATTTATAAATTTTTGTTGATTTCTACATTTCTGGATTGTGAGTCCAATCGCAAATCGGACTTCTAAACACTAATTGATTGTAGTTTAAACTCCATGTTTTAATGACGGTTTCATTTACTATTGTAACTTACATGCTTGCTTAATTGATCATGATCATGCCCTGAAATGCTACGTACGGGCTCATGGTTAGCGTGTTGGGGCTGTGAGCCTGTACTTGCGGGCTTGAGTCAATTAAATACATCTATAACTGTGATAAATGTCTAACCCGTAGACATACAGGTAGTGTGAAGGTAATTATGGGCTTGGAATTAAATTAAAATGATTATTTTTATAGTACAGTGGTCCTTCAATGAAACTCTTGGTATAGTACCAACCGTGACGTAGCTAGAGCTATTGCCGCTCAGGGCTATCCTCGATTTTGCCACCCCAGGTGAAAAAAAATAAATATATATATATATATAAATACAGTATATATATATATATATATATATATATACTGTATATATATATATATTTGTGCTCAAAAGTTTGCATATCCTGGCAAAAAGTGTGACATTTTGGCATTTATTTTGGAAAAAAGACTGATCATGGAAAAAAAAATGTCTTTTATTGAAGGATAGGGATCATATGAAGCCATTTATTATCACATAGTTGTTTGGCTCCTTTTTAAATCATAATGACACCGAAATCCCCCAAATGGCCATGGTCAGAAGTTTATATACCCTTGAATGTTTGGCCTTGTTACAGACACTCAAGGAGACACACACAGGTTAAATTGTCAATTAAAGGTTAATTTCCCACACCCGTGGCTTTTTAAATTGCAATTATTGTCTGTGTATAAATAGTCAATGAGTTTGTTAGCTCTCACGTGGATGCTCTGAGCAGGCTAGATACTGAGCCATGTGGAGCAGAAAAGAACTGTCAAAAGAACTGCGTAACAAGGTAATGGACCTTCATAAAGATAGAAAGGGATATAAAAAGATATCCAAAGCCTTGAAAATGCCAGTCAGTACTGTGCAATCACTTATTAAGAAGTGGGAAATTCAGGGATCTCTTGATACCAAGCCAAGGTCAGGTCGACCTAGAAAGATTTCAGCCACAACTGCAGAAGAATTGTTCAGAATACAAAGAAAAACCCACAGGTAACCTCAGGAGAAATACAGGCTGCTCTGGAAAAAGACGGTGTGGTTGTTTCAAGCAGCACAATACAAAGATACTTGAACAAAAATGAGCTGCATGGTTGAGTTGCCAGAAAGAAGCCTTTACTGCGCCAATGCCACAAAAAATCCCTGTTACAATATGCCAGACAACACATTGATACTTCTAACAGCTTCTACTAAATTACAGCACACTGTAATTTGGAGTGATGAGAACAAAATAGAGCTTTATGGTCACAGCCATAAGCGCTATGTTTGGAGAGGGGTCAACAAGGCCTTTGGTGAAAAGAATACCATCCCCACTGTGAAGCATGGTGGTGGCTCACTGATGTTTTGGGGGGGGGGGGGGGGTGAGCTCTTGTGAAAATTGATGGCAAGATGAATGCAGCATGTTATCAGAAAATACTAGCAGACATTTTGCATTCTTCTGCACGAAGGCTGCGCAAGGGACACTCTTGGACTTTCCAGCATGACAATGACCCTAAGTACAAGGCTAAGTTTACCCTCCAGTAGTTACAGCAGAAAAAGGTGAATGTTGTGGAGTTGCCATCACAGTCTCCTGACCTTAATATCATCGAGCCACTCTGGGGAGATCTGAAACGGGCGGTTAATTCGAGATGACCAAAGACTTTACAGTGTTAAAAGGGGTATGCCTGTATTTATATACAGGTTTTTACTGCTTAGCGTTGTTTCACTATAATGCTATTTTGACCCGTTATTCCCTGTTTCTTGCACTTCCAAACCCCTTTTAATGCTTCAATACGAAAAAAAAAAAAAACAGAATCCACGATAAGCCATAAGCTTCACCATCACAAATTTAATGTTTATATTTCTGCTAATGTTCATTTTATGTTAGGGTTATGTTTTCTGTTTGTTTGAAGTTCATATAAAATAAAACAAGTTTAAATATAATTTGCAATTGTGTATTTTTCTTCATAAGTTCCCCATACCCATTCTACCCTACGTTAAAATGACCCCGTTTAGAGCTGTTTAGCTTAACACTCCTATTGCTTGGGACCAATCTACAGCTTTAAAAGAGGTATAGTGGTATTACAAAATACTGCACGCTGTCATTGATGCTAAAGGGGACAATACACGGTATTAAGAACTATTGGTATGTAAACTTTTGAACAGGGTCATTTCATTTTTTTCTTTGTTGCCATGTTTTGCTTTTTGATGAGCTACATGGTCTAGATGCCAGAAAGAAGCCTTTACTGCACCAATGCCACAAAAAAGCCCCCGGTACAATAAGCCCGCCAACACCTTGACACGCCTCACAGCTTCTGGCACACTATAATTTGGAGTGACGAGACCAAAATAGAGCTTTATGGTCACAACCATAAGCGCTATGTTTGGAGAGGGGTCACCAAGGTCCGCAATATAGAGGGGGGAGAGCCTCGCATTGTGTGGCAAACAACAGCATTGCGAGGCTTCAAATATTTTTTACGTCATTTTTGACAGGCAAGTGGCTAGTCACTAGTTTGTGTGTAATGCTCACAAAGTTGTCAGTTGCATATGCACATAGCGCATGCCGAGGCTTGCAATCAGCTCTGAAGGCTCTCATTGCGAGGCCCATAAATGGTGCCAAATATTGAGAGTTGCGCGTGCGCGTAGCGAGGCTCACAGAGGAGAGGGACGGAGATAGTAGAGGGGAGGAGGGAGAGGACACAGGAGGGAAGGAGAGAGAGAGATTGAGTGCTGGGGGGGACACACAGGGGAGAGGGGTGGGGAGAGGAGTTGGAGAGACATAGAGGTGGGAGAGACAACGGAGAAGAGACAGAGGGAAGGGAGAGGGGGAAAGAGACACAGGAGAGGGGGGAAGAGACACAGGAGAGGGGGCAGGGAGAGGTGGGGGGAGACACAGGTAAGGGAGAGGGGAAGGAGAGACACAGGATAGGCAGGGGGAAGAGACACTGGGGTGGGGGGTGGAAGAGACACATCAAATATTATCACGTCATTAGTGCATGTGCACTATGTTGACACAGGGAAAGGAGGAAGGGGAGAGAGGAGGGGAAGAGGACACAGGGGAGTGAGGGAGAAGGGGCAAAGAAACACAGAGGGAGGAGAGGGACGAGACACAGGGGAGGGAGGGAAAGAGACACAGGGGAGGGAGGGAGGAGGGGGAAGAGACATAGAGGAGGGGGAAAGAGACACAGGGAAGGGAGGGAGAGACACCGGGGAGGGAGGAGAGGAGGGGAAAGAGACAAAAGGCAGAGAGGGAGGAGGGGGAAAAGAAACACAGAGGGGGAGCGACAGAGAGGTGGGAGGGAGGGAAAGAGACACAGGGGAGGGAGGAGGAGGGAAAGAGACACAGGGGAGGGAGGTGGGGGGATATACACAGGGAAGAGAGGGGGAAAGAGACACAGGGGACGTGAGAGAAAGTTGAAAAAATGGTACCATAAATTGACGTCATTTTTTGACGGGCAATTGTCTAGTATTATATAAAGGATAATATTAGACTATGGCCTTTATTCCTTTTCATCCCATAAGAACCCCCAGATGGCTGACTTAAATGCTTGTGAAGTATGCAACAAAATTAGAACATTGGCGGGTATGCAAGACAGGAACATGAAAACGTTTCAAATAAACTGTAATATTAAGATGACTCTGATTATATCATGAGGGAACTCCATTTGAGACTATTAGTCTGTCAATAGATTGAGGAGAGGGTTATCATGTGGAGCCTTACTCCGCATTCAGTTCTATTATCAAGGGGCTATTTGCAGAGGACCTTTTTCACATTAGAAAATACAAATATTATCTATGTCCACAGGTCCTCCAATTCCTCCCTGGCTTCTAATCCTTTTAAGAACAATGCAAAAAGTCGGTCATTAAAGCAAAATGTAATACTATATATTAAATAAATAAATAATTAAAGCTTTTGATTTTTAACTGTATGAAAACATTTTGCACACTATCAAGTCAAGTATTTGCAATCTAGCATATTATAAATATGGCATTGCATATGCCATATTTTTTCTATATCGCATTTTATTTAACTAAGCTTGAGAAAGGGAAAATTAAATAAATAAACAGAACCTTTAGATTTGTTTCTTTTATATGTAAGTATCGTGTACTAAAGGCTTTCATTTTGTTTTATTAGCAGATCATTTCTGTTACTTTTTCAGGATGGTATGTCCTTCTATACTAATGAGCTCTCTATTACTATAATGAAAAGTACTGACAGTTGTGGATGCCACATTCTAATCGTCCAGATAAAACCTCATGTTCATTCAAAATCTACTCACACATGAGTTAGGTCTACAGAAATTAAAATGGCAGATTCCACAGCAAATGTATTTTTGAATGAGTGTAGCTTACATTTTTAAATCTATGACTACATTGGCCATTTAAAGTTTGATGCAAATGCTTTGTGTGTCCTCTCTCCAGAGACTGTTATAACAGGAACTATAAAGCACAATTTGTTAATATATTGTTGGAACAAATGCTTGAGAAATAGGTTAATGTATGAATTATTACTATCCCTAAATTCAAATGATAAGGATAAAGTAATGGCTGCACAGAACTTGCACTTATTACTATTGCATTGTATTTGTAAAGGGATAGCATATGGATGGATATAATTTTGCATACATTTAAGAGAGTGTAAATATGAAAAGATGACAAATGTACACACTTATTGGTAGAAGAAAGAGCCAATGGTACTTCTCTGATGCTGAGAATCACATATATAGTTGTGAGCATGCGAGCCGCGGCCCTAGAGTAGCGAGGGCTGCAGGTGAGGGCCTCAGTTGCTGGAATGGAGCGCCAAATGCGCTCCTTGCCAGCAACTGTGACCCTTGCAAACTTTACGTCGCAACGCAAACAACACGACACACCAACTACGACCCTCGCAAACTTTACCTCGCAACGCAAACAACATACGAGACACGTTAACACACATTACGACCTCGCAACACTCGGACGCAACTCGCGAACATTACAAAATTCAAAACACAATAAATACACACAGCACATACATAAAAAGCTTACCTACAGCATGAGGGAGCATCCAGGACCTTAAAAAAGCAACTTATACCTTGATTTCACTGAAAATAAAATAGTTTAGACACTAAAAAATTTGCTAAGCGACCGCCGAACAAAACGAAAACGAGGCTACACACGCAAACACCATACGAGACACGTTACCACACATTACGACCTCGCAACACTCGGACGCAACCCGCAAACATAAAAACATTTAAAACACAAGAAATACACACAACACACACATAAAATGCTTACCTACAGCAAGAGGAACCATCCAGGACCCTTTAAAAAAACAAGTTACACCTTCATTTAAATCAAAATAAGAGTTTAGACACTAAAAAAGTCGCTAAGCGAGAGAAAAAATGGCCACCGAACAAAACAAAAACGAGGCTACAGCACTCTAAACACGCAAAACACCACAATAAACTTGCAAAACACCACAAAACACCTACGGATATTCCGCTAAGACGCATACCACACATTACCCGCCATTTTACGCCAATGCGGAAGTACACGACTATGCTAACAGTTTTGTCTCGCGCACGCACACTATTACACTGCACACATTCATCACGCTTACACAGCAGCTCCACACCACTAATGCTGCAGCAACATCAAAACAGATTGCCAGCTCTTCAACACAATGCTTCAAAATAGGTAAAGTATATTCATTTATTAATGTATTATATATTTCATTATTACACACTAAACAGCATTAGCTACCTTACAATTTCATTGCCGTCATTTTTTGACGGGCAATTCTCTAGTGTAATATTATATTCTTATGTTTTATAGATATAGCACAATGACAGAATTCCTACATTCTAAAATATTTGAAGCACCACTGTAGTTCAAGAAAAACACTTGTTTGTCAAGTAAGTAGCAATATTAGGAGCTGTGTAACCCATGGATGTAAACATTTTTTAGAAAGACTCTTTTTATGTGTATAGGAATCAATTTTGTATTTGTTGAATGACATCCTGAGAGCTGGATGATGGTAGTGTGTATTTGTAGTTATCAGTTGGGGGAGGAGGAGGGAAGAGGCAGATGTCTAGATCCTATGTTTAATAATTGGAAAATATTGAATATGACACCACAACGCTTCCCTTTCCCTGGATCAGAACAACTTACATTATTCAGTGTAACCATAGTTCCCTGAATTGTCAACGCCCCTTTCACATGCAGCCTTCTACAAAAGTATCATGGATACCTCCAGGGTCACAATATTTTTTTTTCTTATTAAAAACTGGCCTTTTCTTTAGACTGAATGTTTTAAACATATATATTTTCTTTCATAGTGATTTGATCCTTTAAACAAAAAGAACACCAATTCAATATTATTCCTTTATTTAGCGTCTGAATCAATAATCAGCAGTATTTAATTACCTATGGTGATGTAATTGTGATGCGATCACTACTGTGAGTTTGCAACCATTATGAAGGCGGCTATTATTGACAGCTGGCGAGATCGATTCACCAAGTAATGAAAAGGCCAACATCAGGGGTTTACCCAGCCCAAGAATACATAGATACACCACTGTTTCTAACAAACCAATCTTGTAAACCAGAAGCATTTTATGGATAGCAGAAAATAGATATGCTTTTGATGTATGTACACAGCTCAGGGACCAAGAGACATACAATGACATACAAGTACAGATTAGACATATCCAACGTTCCTACTTCCCACTACTATTTTTTTCAAATAGGGGAACACTATATGGCCTTGGCCTACTATCCAGAAAAGTAGCAGTGCCTCAGTATGTACACTTATGCATCTGACTATAAACATTATTTAACAGAATCTTTAGAATCTTAAAGGAGCTATGGAAACAATCAAGAGTTAATAGTTGATCTAGATTTGGTGCATAGTTGATTTGTTGACTGCAGTAGATTGCCTAAGCCCTATCTATCTACAATATATTATCTAACAACAGTTGTTTGGGTGCTTATATACCATACCATATACACCAAACTATGGAATAATTTGGTATATTTGGGTCCCTATTTAATTGAGCAAATTGTAAATACTGGAGCCCGTAAAAGTTAATGATATTTCATTGGCCTCTTCTAGCTACTCTCAATCTATTTGTGAGCTACAGGCTGAAAATTCCTGCGGTTGTCAAAATCGTAACTCCGACGCACCTAAGCCTTTGATCTTTCAATCCCGCAAATGTTACAATCGCTAAAAGTGCAAATCGCTATTTAATTGCAGCAATTCCACAAGCCCGCAATTGCCTTCAAACCCGTAAATGGCAAATGTAGAAAAAAATTCTAAGAGTACTAGATAGGACTTGCAAGGGGGTTAAACACTATCACATATAATAGTTGTCAAACTGCGAGTTGTTGTCACGCTTGTGAGCCTTGTAAAGCGAGGCGAGTCGTTGAGGCACGAGTTTGCAAAAAATATGACTTCAACGGCCGAACCACCGAACTGGAAAAGACAATGAAAACACACAAATATGCCTCAAATGAACTTACACACTCACACACAGCACAGCGGGAGAGCCAGGGACCCGGTGAGTGAGGTTGCAAGTTCATTTGAGGCATATTTTGTCTTTTTTAACGATCAAAAATCCCTGAAGGAAGAAAAAAAAATCAGAAAAAAATTAAAAATTATGAAACCAGATGAAAACGAGGCTCTGCCAGGCCAGGCATGCATAACTTAGAAAATACACGACGGCAAAGACAGTTACACTTACACCATCTACGCCAGGCACACGGGACTTTGAAAATAAAACCAACGGCAGTCAGCGCACGCCATGCAAAGATTCAGCAGAGACACAGAGGAGAAACACACAGGGAAGGGACAGGGAGTAGATGGTGGAAAGAGACACATGGCAAGTTGCAAGTTGCAGAGGCCTGTAATGAGCTGTGAAGTAGATGGGAGGAGAGGCTCACAATGAGCGCTGAAGGTGCCCAGCGTGGGGCTCGCGATGAGCGCCGAAGGTGCTCAGAGGGGGCATAAGATCTCATTGTGTGGCAAACAGCATTGCCAGGCCATCATTGCCGTCATTTTTGACAGGCAAGTCACTAGTAACACTATAAAAGCCAATAAAACTCAATACTGGACTTTAAAATAAGGGGAAAGCGATGAAAGACATTAGAATTCATTGCATAAAAGTCTCAAGCTCGCAAATCTGCAATAAAAAATGTTTTTACATTTCATTTTTGTGTTATATCAATCTCAGGAATCAATGACTTGATAAGGGCCACCCACATGGACTATAACAGTTTCTTCATTCATTTTTATTTATTTTAACAAAACCTGGATTGCGAGCCCGATCGCATATCGGACGTCTAACCACTAATTGATTGAGGTTTAAATGCCATGTTTTACTGATGCCATGATGACATCAGCAAACTTCTAACCCGCAGAATTAGGGCCTTTATGAAAGCAACTGCGGGCTTGGACTTAAATGAGGCCCATGGTATATATAGCATGGTATATACAACCATCGGTAATAACAATCAGTAATAACATGCACTTTATTAACTTAGGGCCTTATTAAATTAGACCTCGTAGTTCCCTCGGCCCTCGCAGCCTGCTTTGCGAGATGACACCAAAAAATGGGCGAGAATAAGCTCCGGCACCAATTTGAAATTTTAAAACTTTTAAATTCCTCGCCGCGGCTCCTTAAAGGGCCCCCGGCACACTATTAGCAATCCCGTCCGCGGCACCTAAAATTAGCCCCCCTCTATGCTGGGGGTCCCATTGGTACCCCTGAAGTGTCCGCACATTAACCCCTTGCAGCAGGGGTCCCCAATCGCCACCAATCGTGACCCCGCTGCATTTAAAATTTTAAATTTAACACCTCGCGGTCCTGAAAGGACATGAGCTAAAAACATATTAACCCCAGGCAACTAAAATTAACCCCATAACTCATGGGGGTCAATGTAGACCCCCATAAGCACTTAATTAACCCTGTCACTCATGGGGGTCAATACAGACCCCCATAAGCCCTTAATTAACCCTGTCACTCATGGGAGTCAATACAGATCACCCATAAGTACTTAATTAACCCTATAACTAATGGGGGGCAATACAGACTCCCATAAGCACGTAATTAACGCTGTCACTCATGGGGGTCAATACAGACCACCATAAGCCCTTAATTAACCCTGTCACTCATGGGGGTCAATACAGACCCCCATAAGCCCTTAATTAACCCTGTCACTCATGGGGGTCAATACAGATCCCCCATAAGTACTTAATTAACCCTATAACTAATGGGGGGCAATACAGACTCCCATAAGCACGTAATTAACGCTGTCACTCATGGGGGTCAATACAGACCACCATAAGCCCTTAATTAACCCTGTCACTCATGGGGGTCAATACAGACCCCCATAAGCCCTTAATTAACCCCATCACTCATGGGGGTCAATACAGACCCCCATAAGCCCTTAATTAACCCTGTCACTCTAATTGTATATTAGATAGATAGGGGTATGTATTTTAGATAGTTAGGATTGATTGTATATTAGGACTGATTGTATGTTTGATAGATAGGGGGGTATTGTATTTTATTTTATTTGTATTGTATGTATTCTATATGTATTTCCTTTTCAGGTGTGTAATTTTTTTTTCTGTAGTGGTGGGGGGGGGGGTGTTGTAATGTTTTTTTTATTTTCTGTAATGCTCCTTTTTTTATTTCTTGTGACTTAGGTTTTTTTATTTTCTGTAATGTCGATTTTTTATTTTTTGTGACTTACTGTATATACTCGAGTATAAGCCGACCCGAGTATAAACTGAGGCACCAATTTTACCACAAAATACTGGGTAAAATGAATGACTCGAGTATAAGCCGAGGGTGGGAAATGTGCGGCCCCCTGTGTCCTTCTTGTGCCCTCTGTTTTCCCCTCTCTCTCCGTGTTTCTTCTCCCCTCTCCCTTCCCCGTGACTCTTCCCCCCTCCCTTATCACCCTCCTCAACCCCACTCCTCAACCTCCCTCCTCATCCTCAACCTCCCTCCTCATCCTCAACCTCCCCCCTCATCCTCAACCCCCTCATCCTCAACAACCCCATCCTCAACCCCTTCCTCAACCTTAACCTCCCTCCTCATCCTCAACCTCCCTCCTCATGCTCAACCTCCCTCCTCATCCTTAACCCCCTCCTCAACCTCCCTCCTCATCCTCAACCCCCTCCTCAACCTCCCTCCTCATCCTCCCTCCTCAACCCCACCATCCTCATCCCCCATCCTCAACCCCCCATCCTTATCCTCTCTCCTCAACCCCCCATCCTCAACCCCCCTCCTCAACCTCAACCCCCCTCCTCAACACCTCCTCCTCATCCTCCCTCCTCATCCTCAACCACCCTCCTCAACCCCCCATCCTCAACCCCTTCCTCAACCTCCCTCCTCAATCCCCCCATCCTCAACCCCCTCCTCAAGCCCTCCATCCGCATCCTCCCTCCTCAACCCCCCCATCCTCATCCTTAACCCCCTCCTCAACCCCCATCCTCATCCTCTCTCCTCAACCCCCCATCCTCAACCCCCCTCCTCAACCCCTCCTCCTCATCCTCAACCTCCCTCCTCATCCTCATCCTCCCTCCTCATCCTCCCTCCTCATCCTTAACCTCCCTCCTCAACCCCCTCCTCAACCCCCTCCTCAACCTCCCTCCTCAACCCCCCCATCCTCAACCCCCTCCTCAACCTTCCTCCTAAACCCCCCCATCCTCAACTCCCCCATCCTCATCCTCAACCCACCATCCTCAACCTCCCTCCTCAACCTCAACCCCCCTCAACCCCTCTCCTCAACCTCAACCCCCTCAACCCCAACCCACCTCCTCAACCTCAACCCCCCTCAACCTCCCCCCTCAATCCCCCTCAACCCCAAACCCCCTCCTCAACCTAAACCCCCCTCAACCCCCCTCCTCCACCTAAACCCCCCTAAATACCTCCCCCCTCTCCCCTCACTTACCTGCTTGACCTCCGGGCCCCCGCTCCTTGACCCGGCATGCATGTGACGTCACATGCGCGCCGCTTTATTAGCATATACCGGGTGCCGGCGCCAGGTCAAGGAGTGGAGGCCGGAGCACAAGCAGGTAAGTGAGGGGAGAGGGGAGAGGTATTTAGGGGGGTTTAGGTGGAGGAGGGGGGTTGAGGGGGGTTTAGGTTGAGGAGGGGGGAGGGAAAGAGACACCGGGGGTAGAGAGACACACTGGGGGTTAGAGACACACGGGGGGGTTAGAGACACCCGGGGGGGTTAGAGACACACGGGGGGGTTAGAGAGACACGGGGGGTTAGAGAGACACGGGGGGGGGGGAGAGTGACTTGAGTATAAGCCGAGGGGGCCCTTTTTTGCCTTAAAAAAAGGGCTGAAAAACTTGGCTTATACTCGATTATATACTGTAGTTTTTTTTATTTTCTGTAATGTAGATTTTTTATTTTTTGTGACTTGACTTAGTTTTTTTTTATTTTCTGTAATTAGAGTGGTGGGGGGGTTTATTATGGGGTAGGTAGGTAGTGTAGGTAGGTAGTGTAGGTGCTAATAGATTAGTGTAGAGGGGGGTTAGTTTAGATTTAATGGTTTATTGGGTGGTAGAGGGCAGTGTAGTGTTTGTACTTAGTAACATGAGGGTCCTTGAGGACCGTCATGGCACTTATGTGGTTAATGTTAGGGTTGTAACTGCTCCAAAAGGCTCATAATATACCCTTAAGTGACTGATGGGGTTAAATAGAGGCTTATGAGGGTCTGTATTGACCCCCATGAGTTATAGGGTTAATTAAGTGCTTATGGGGTCTGTATTGACCCCCATGTGTGACAGGGTTATGTAATGGCTTATGGGGGTCTGTATTGACCCCCATGAGTTATGGGGTTAATTGAGGCTTATGGGGGTCTGTATCGACCCCCATGAGTAACAGGGTTATTTAATGGCTTATGGGGGTCTGTATTAACCCCAATGAGTTATGGGGTTAGTTAAGGTTTATGGGGGTCTGTATTGACCCCCATGAGTGACAGGGTTAATTAAGTGCTTATGGGGGTCTGTATTTACCCCCATGAGTTATAGGGTTAATTAAGTGCTTATGGGGGCCTGTATTGACCCCCATGAGTTATGGGGTTAATTTTAGTTGCCTGGGGTTAATATTTTTAAGCGCGAGTCCTTTCAGGACCTTTACGCCCCTTTAAGGACCCGCGAGGCGGGAAATTTCAAATTTTAAATGCAGCGGGGTCACGATTGGTGCTGATCGGGGAACCCCTGCTGCAAGGTGTTAATGTGGGGGGGCTGCGGGGGTCCCTACGGACCCCTGCAGCAAGGGGTTAATGTGGGGACACTTCAGGGGTCCCGATGGGAGTTGGAGTACTCCTTACGGCAGAGCTTATGTGTGAGACTGCCACAGAGGTCCCGTTTAGGACCCCCGCAGCAATTGATGAGGTGTGGGAGCCTGCAGGTCATCTTGCAGGCTGTAACTCCTCATGTACATTTTCTCTGTGTTGATACGAACGGCCCTGCTGCGTAGCTCACACGTTGCTCGCAGCACGTAGGATTTAAGTAGAAGCCTCTTATCTATGAGGCTGGAATTTAATAAGGCTGTTTATTTCCTTTCAGGTATTCAGTTTCTCCTTTGTAAATTAAACAGACTATTTGTACAGTTAAAAAGGCTGGATTCTCAATAGACTGTGTTATCCCTCTTGCCCTTTTGTTAACACTCTTAATCCTAAAATCCTAAGATTTTTTTATCTAAATGCATAAATAAATGCATCACATAAAATAACTAAAAAAGAAGAAAGGCGAGAGCATAGAGCCAAACATGGTGAAGTACCGTATTTATCGGCATATAACACGCACCTCATTTTAAGAAAGGAATTTCAGGGGGAAAAAAAATTCAAATAAAGAACTTTGAAGCAAAAACCTTAACCTCAACCTCCCTCCTCATCCTCAACCCCCTCCCCAACCCTCTTCTCAACCTCCCTCCTCAACCCCCTATCCTCAACCCCCTCCTCCACCCCCCCATCCTCATCCTCCTTCCTCAACCCCCCTCCTCAACCTCAACACCCCTCCTCAACCTCCCTCCTCATCCTCAACCTCCCTCCTCATCCTCAACCCCCCTCCTCATCCTCAACCCCCTCCTCAACCTCCCTCCTCATCCTCAACCCCCCACCTCATCCTCAACCCCCCTCCTCATCCTCAACCTCCCTCCTCATCCTCAACCCCCTCCTCATCCTCAACCCCCTCCTCAACTTACCTCCTCAACCTCCCTATCCTCAACCCCTTCCTCAACCTCCCTCCTCAAACCCCCTCCTCAACCCCCCCATCCTCAAACCCCCTCAACCCCCCTCCTCATATACCGGTGGCACCCGGTATATGCTAATGACGTGGCGCGCTGGCGCACATGTGACATCACTGGGTCAAGGAGCGGAGCGGAGGCCGGAGCTGAAGCAGGTAAGTGAGGGGAAGGTATTTAGGGGGGTTTAGGTTGAGGAGGGGGGTTTAGGTTGAGGAGGAGGGGGGTTTAGGTTGAGGAGGGGGGTTAGAATGCGGAGGGGGTTTAGAGTGGGGAGGGAGGTTGAGGATGAGGAGGGGGGAGGGAATATCGGCGTATAACACGCACCTATCATTTGCCCCTATTTTCAGGGAGAAAAAGTGCGTGTTATACGCCGATAAATACAGTATGTCACAACAAGATTGATAAGCCACTAATAGAAATTTACTTACAAGATATATTCTTGATTTTCATCAATGAAATTCCAAAAAACAAGACAGACAGGAACAGCAAAATTGCCCCACGACCCAAAGTCCCTGACGCCCCCAAAAATGACACAACACAATTGTTTGAGGTACAACTAGCCGCAACGAGTTTTATTGTTATCATATGCAAATGGCATATGTAAATTCACTACAACGGGGGAGGAGCCCCGGGCTTGGCAGTAACCCCATCCCTTGAGCCCACGCTCAAGAGGTCAACCTCTGTGCCGTCGTCACACCTTCCCAGGGTAGGGACGGCCCTTTCCCACCTTTGGCCCGGGCAACTCCCCCACCCGCCACGGCGACTCCGGACAAAACCTCTACGGAGTCGCTCCCCCCCATCGCTAAGGCCTGCTGTACCCACACCTTAAACTTCAACATAAGTAGCTCCAAGCCTATTTTCGTTAGATGTACTCCATCTTCCAAGAAAAATGCATCCGCATTAGATTCCTCCAGATCATGATGGCGCAGAGATATCCATCCCATCTTTTTAATGAAGCTTGACATCAGTTTGTTCACCTTCTGCCTGGCCCTGTCCAGGCTACCTGGGTCCCTTGCGTTTCTCCACTCCCTCCTTTTTACCATCTCTGACCATATAACGATTATTCCTGGGGACCTCTCTCTCCAGACACTGATGTCACACTTCATATCCCTCACCAGCCTTTTGACATGGAATAACACAATCTCCGGCCGACCAAAGCGCTGGGTGTACGAGTCCATCAACCCACTAGCTTGCCTCCACCTCATTCCTCTCGTACCAAACCAGCGCACTGATCCCCGCCCATTAGGTATTCTCAACTGCAGACCATCCTTCGAATTCATGGCAAAAGACTCCGCCCAGTATATGCAGGAGTGCCCGATCACCCAGAGTTGATTCCGAGGGTCTGCAATGGCATGTCAAACTTAGTAATCAACTGAAGCCAGTTGAATGTATAACTTGAAACGGCTCGATTGCCACCTTCCAATCCTCTTAAGCACCTCATCCGAAAGTCCCAAGCCCGCTGCTTTCATTGCCGCGGAAAGAGTGAGTTACAAATTCAGCCTCACATAGTCCCAGCTTGCTAAACAACTTTTGAAAACCTTAGAGAATTGGAAGCACAACAAGGCGAGCCCGTCCAAGTGTATTAATAATGGCCCGGGCAAACCCGGCCGCCGCTGCAAAAGTCGGCTCACCCAGTCCACTGGGCAACAGTCCATTCCTACCCGTCTCAGCATGATCTCCTTGCCATGATCCGCTTGGTCTGTCTCGGACCTCCTTAACCATAACCCTACCCTGCCACCCATACGTCCTCCACTTGAATGCCTCCCGGGACGTGCTTGCTAGCCACAACCAGTTCGCCTAACCTGAATGCTCCAAAGAAGACTAGTGAAAAATAGTACGGAACAGCAGTGCCTCATAGGCCGTGTGGCAAACCTCCTCTAGTGCCACAGAGATACGCAACAAATGTGACAGGAGGCCGCTTGTTTGTACCTGACTGACCCTTCGTCAGTCCCTTCAGGACCCTCCTTACCAGAGACTCCTTATTCAAGTCCTTCTGCCCAAGTAGCTTGAACATAAAAGCTAACGCAGTTACTTGACTGGACACCGATGCCGCTGACATACCGGCATCCCTACATTGCAGTATGAACCACAGCAGTATGCTTAACCTCTGATCATCAGACTCCTCACCGCCTGCTGCTGCCATCAAGTTGGCCCCTCTTAAACCACACCTTCCTGTATGCCGACCATGTTGATGGCGCCAATGAATTCCTGATCAGCGACACCACCTCTCTGCTCTGAGCTCCCATAGTGTGAGCGGGAACTGCTCCCCCGTGGCTGCTGCTTGGGGTGCCAGCTGTCTGAAACGTCTGGAACTGAGACAGTGCGTCAGCTATACTGTTATCCCTGCCCGAAACATGCTCTAAACAGATGTTCAAACGTAGGCAGGCCAGAACTGTCGAAGCAACCTGATGCCCAGTCTTAATGACGACGTGATGTTGTTTCCCGTGTGGACCACTGCCATGTTGTCCGAGAAAAGATGACTTGCCTATCCTTAATGTCTTCTCCATACATCCTGAGACAATGATAGGAAATAGTTCCAGGAAGGCTAAAATTCTTGGTTAGGCCCGCCTCGATCCATTTTTCCGGGACATGCTGCCGCACACCATTTTTACAAAAATATGAACCGAATCTGTGAGCCTCCGACGCGTCGGTAAACAAGGCCAGCTGGATGTTAGACTGTCTACATGTGTGGATCAATGCCCTACCATTGAAGGATTCCAAGAATGCCACCCAAACCGCCGCGTCCTATAGATGCCGTTGTCTTTGCGATGTGGTGTGCCTGCTTGATACCAACTGTAGCTACCACGATCCTACGACAAAAGATCCCTCCCATGGGAATGATTCTACATGCGATCGCGAGTTTTCCAAGAATAGACTGGAGCCGCCGAAAAGACACCCTCCTCACACCCGCAAGCGCCGCCAACTCGCCTCTTAAATCGTTGACTTTTTACAATGGTAAACTGCACTACATCGTCATGGAATTTTTTTCAAGATGTCCACGAAGCTAAGGCAGGTGGTGGACCCTCAGTCTTGTGTTCTGCCAACGGAACCCCAAAGGAATGCGCCACTCTGGAGAATGTGGCCAGCAGGTGCGCCCACACTTCTTGTCCCCTTGGACCCCACGAACAGGAAGTCATCCAAATAATGCACCATGCTATCATAACCTGACTCCTGGACTTCGAACTATCTCGGTTGCTGAACCGCTCCTTTACTTCCAGCGGCAGATGAGCACCCAAGCTATCTACGCTGCATAACACCGTCGACCTGACTGAGCTGTCGGATATCCTGACTGCGCCTGGCGCTGTTACCGGGTCTGCCGGGGAAGGCGGTGAGACTAACCCTGAAGCACTCCGGGAGGCACGACTCTTTTCCTGTGCTACAGTACCTTGTCCTCCACAGGCCTGCCTTGCCAAACCCGACACCCATTCTCCTAAATCTTCATTATTCAAGTTAACATCATATAACCTCAAGAATCCCTTTATCCAGCCAAAACGTCTGTGACTGTACGTCCCTGCCACTACCAGTGTAGCCCAAAGTGAGTGTCTCACCTGTATCATGCCTTGCAGGCTCTTGACGTGGCTTCTGTTTGGCTGGACTGTTCCTGTCTCGGGATCTAGGTCACCTGCTCTTCATACTCGTTGCACATGATTCCCTCTCCGAACTGGAGTCCGTCCTGACGCGCCGATAGGACTTGCGGCTATGGGAGCGAGATCTGCCCGTAGATGATCTGTAAAGGCAAAAAAAAACATGTGAGGGCTATCCTTGCCTGCCATACCTGTTGTCTCGTCCACTCCCGTCCAGTGATGACTCGTAGTTGGAATACGGTAAGGACAGCCCAGTCAAAGGACTGACGGCTCTAACCTTCCGAACAGCTCTACCATCTTCTTTTGAAGCCCCTGTCAGTCCTCTGGTGTTACTAATTAGGTCCTCTACGGCCGCCGCCCCCCCGGATGGGTAACTAACCGTCAATGCTTAACGCATTGGTGGCTGAGCGGTTTGCTTCTTTCCAACTATGATGGAAGATAAAGAAAGAGGGCTGTACCTTGCTGTTGGCTTCCTTCTTCTCACAGGACGTGCGGATCGTCTTGCTTCATCTCACCTCATGGTCTCCGCGACCATCTCTTTTTCCACTTTGCTTCTCTTTTTCTCAGCTGCGACGATAGGGATTGGCGGCAAGCCCTGCAAATTCAAGGTTGGCACGTTATCACCACTCCCACTTCCTGCTAGCCCAACTCCAGGTTGAGGTGTCGGAGCCCTGGTGGCACTCCTTTTAATTTTACCCCTCTGGTTCCTATGAACCCTAGACTCACTCTGCGGTGGCCGCATGGATAAAGAACCCCCGCTAAAGCGCCGGGGGGATTCGTTCTGAGAGTTGCCGGCTGGCCTAGAGCCACTGCCGGCAGCATGGCTGGGACTGGATCTCCTTACCTCCTCCCACGGCTTGTTCTGAGACCTAGAAAGCCCCAGCGTGACTCTGTGGGGAGGAATGCCCTTGGGGGAAACAGCCACCACCGACTGTTCCCCTGCAGATAAAGGGGGGTTCTTCTCCCTCAATAGAGTCCGCCGCAGGTGCTGCAGCAGCCTGTCCACAGCCCAGACGGTCTTCCAACCATCTCACTCCATGGCTGATGGCTCTGGACCACACCTCTGCCAGGATGCGCTCTGAACCCACTGACTCCCCCACATCCATACCCACAGACATAACACAGGACAGGGGTGAAAAATGAAGAACACACAAGCACACCACAACCACCACACTCACAAAAGGCACACACCTGGGTATGACACCTAACTATAAGCACAGCTAGGGAAATTGAAACAAAGCTGAACCACTCAATAAACTAGAAATATAAGGCCCTCCCCCCCAAGAAATAAATGGAAAGGAAGGAAGAAAAAGAAGACAAAACACTGTCTAATCCCTACCCTACACTATAGTGCATTTATGAAGTATGCACACAAAATCAAACCACTCTATTTTCACCATCTGGCTGCTCCTGCGCTCCTGCTGCTGCCTGGTTCCCTGCCTGCCAGAGAGTGAAGCTAAAATGGCGCTTGTGCTTGCCCGGCCCCTGCTTCCCCTGCCGGCACTTGGTCCTACCATGTCAAGGGACCCCCGCTGCAGATACCAGCACGCTGGTTCCGCCCCGGTGGTCCTTCAAAATGAATGGAAATTTAATGGAATATAAAATTAAAATATATATATATATAAAAAAAATATGTGATTATATGTTTAATTCACCACAAAAAAAGAAGGATCATTATGAATATATACTGTATATAAAATATGTGAGTACAGGCTATGTCTTATATCAGTAACCAACCTTAAAAGAGCAATGTAATATAAAAAAAAACACTAAATATAAGCTTAAAAATTGTACTAAAAAACTATTAAAATATCTTTAAAAGTACAGCACTGCCTTGCAAAGTACTTTCTTGTAATCCTCTCCTCAATATCATGTTCCCGAACACACCTTCATCAGGTTGTGAGTATTTTTAGAGGTAGTTGATTCATATATGCCATAAACAAATTATGCCATCATATTGAAATCACAGTTTAGGACTTTTGTGAAGTGGATCTTAACTGGATAGTAGCACCAATTTTTTAAAAAGAGGAAAATTAGTACTTTAATATTTTTTGTCAAAAAAGTTAAAACGTTGCACTTAGCCTCACTTAGAACCAGGTAAGAAAAAATCCAACTTTATATTGTTGGTAAGTAGATTACCTTAAACCTGTCTATTAGTGATGTCCCGAACAGTTCGCCGGAGAACTATTCGCGGCGATTTTCGCATGTTCACGTTCGCCACGAACGGCAAACATATGCGCTTTTAGGTCCGCCCCCTATTCTTTATCATTGAGGAAACTTTGACCCTGCACATCACAGTCAGCAAGCACATTCCATCCAATCAGCAGCATACACTCTCTTCCAGAGCCTTGCATCTGTATGACAGCCTCCATTTTGGAATCATTCTGTAGCTGCATTCGTGGAGAGAAGAGATATATTCTACCTGCTCTTGATTTAATAGGGAAATAGATAACCAGGCTGTGTATTTAGCTTTAACTACACACCTGAAGGACGCCTTTGATATCTGCTGCAAGGACAGCAACCCAAAAAGCCCTTTTTAGGGCTAGAACATCATTTATTTTATTTTATTATTTTTTTCTGCTGATTTAATAGGGAAATAGATAGCCAGGCTGTGTATTTAGCTTTAACTACAGACCTGAAGGACTCCTTTGATATCTGCTGCAAGGACAGCAATCCAAAAAGCCCTTTTTATTTTATCTTATTACTTTTTTCTGTGTAATCTAATTGCAAATGCCACCCTGCTGGCATGTGTGTGAGGCCTATTGCATCTAATCTGCAAACTTTTGCCATGCCCAGTGACACTCATATCTAGTGCCACCGTAGTGTGCAGTGAAATAAAACAACCCTTTTTTTACTGTAACCATATAAATATCAGTTGCGTGCCTAAAGGCGTGTGTTTGAGGCCTAGTGCATCTAGTCTGCTAACTTTTGCCAGTGCCCAGTGACACTCATATCTAGTGCCACCGTAGTGTGCAGTGAAATAAAACAACACTTTTTTTACTGTAATCGATTGAATATCAGTAGCCTGCCTAAAGGCGTGTGTGTGGGGCCTATTTCATCTAGTCTGCCAACTTTTGCCAGTGCACAGTGACACTCATATCTGGTGTCACAGTAGCTTGCAGTGAAATAAAACAACCCTTTTTTTTACTATAATCGATTGAATATCAGTAGCCTGCCTAAAGGCGTGTGTATGAGGCCTATTGCATCTAGTCTGACAACTTTTGCCAGTGCACAGTGACACTCATATCTGGTGTCACAGTAGCTTGCAGTGAAATAAAACCACCGTTTTTTTACTGTAATCGATTGAATATCAGTAGCCTGCCTAAAGGCGTGTGTGTGAGGCCCATTGCATCTAGTCTGCTAACTTTTGCCAGTGCCCAGTGACACTCATAACTAGTGCCACCGTAGTGTGCAGTTAAATAAAACAACCCTTTTTTTACTGTAATCGATTGAATATCAGTTGCCTGCCTAAAGGCGTGTGTGTGAGGCCTATTGCATCTAGTCTGCTAACTTTTGCCAGTGCCCAGTGACACTCATAACTAGTGCCACCGTAGTGTGCAGTAAAATAAAAAACAACCCTTTTTTTACTGTAATCGATTGAATATCAGTAGCCTGCCTAAAGGCGTGTGTGTGAGGCCTATTGCATCTAGTCGGCCAACTTTTGCCAGTGCGCAGTGACACTCATATCTAGTGCCACCGTAGTGTGCAGTAAAATAAAACAACCTTTTTTTTACTGTAATCAATTGAATATCAGTAGCCTGCCTAAAGGCGTGTGTGTGAGGCCTATTGCATCTAGTCTGCTAACTTTTGCCAGTGCACAGTGACACTCATATCTAATGCAAATGTAGTGTGCAGTGAAATAAAACAACCCTCCTATCTGGTGGCACCTTAGATTGCACGTGCAGTGCCCCAAATTCGAAGTAGGAGGTCCAACCAAGCATCTTTTTCCATCTCCCTGTTCCAAAAATCCATGCCATATACACGTCCCCTGATAGGTAATGTAACAGGTATTAAACTGATAGGAATGAGTATTACAACTTAATATAACTCTCCTATCTGGTGGCACCTTAGATTGCACGTGCAGTGCCCCAAATTCGAAGTAGGAGGTCCAACCAAGCATCTTTTTCCATCTCCCTGTTCCAAAAATCCATGCCATATACACGTCCCCTGATAGGTAACGTAACAGGTATTAAACTGATAGGAATGAGTATTACAACTTAATACAACTCTCCTATCTGGTGGCACCTTAGATTGCATGTGCAGTGCCCCAAATTCGAAGTAGGAGGTCCAACCAAGCATCTTTTCCATCTCCCTGTTTCAAAATTCCATGCCATATACACGTCCCCTGATAGGTAACGTAACAGGTATTACACTGATAGGAATGAGTATTACAACTTAATACAACTCTCCTATCTGGTGGCACCTTAGATTGCACGTGCAGTGCCCCAAATTTGAAGTAGGAGGTCCAACCAAGCATCTTTTTCCATCTCCCTGTTCCAAAAATCCATGCCATATACACGTCCCCAGACTCTGACCTGTGTATAATATTCCATGCTGGGCAGTGGAAGCCCCCAGACTCTGACCTGTGTATAATCTTCCATGCTGTGCAGTGGAAGCCCCCAGACTCTGACCTGTGTATAATATTCCATGCTGGGCAGTGGAAGCCCCCAGACTCTGACCTGTGTATAATATTCCATGCTGGGCAGTGGAAGCCCCCAGACTCTGACCTGTGTATAATATTCCATGCTGGGCAGTGGAAGCCCCCAGACTCTGACCTGTGTATAATATTCCATGCTGGGCAGCGGAAGCCCCCAGACTCTGACCTGTGTATAATCTTCCATGCTGGGCAGCAGAAGTCCCCAGACTCTGACCTGTGTATAATCTTCCATGCTGTGCAGTGGAAGCCCCCAGACTCTGACCTGTGTATAATATTCCATGCTGGGCAGTGGAAGCCCCTAGACTCTGACCTGAGTATAATATTCCATGCTGGGCAGTGGAAGCCCCCAGACTCTGACCTGTGTATAATATTCCATGCTGGGCAGTGGAAGCCCCCAGACTCTGAACTGTGTATAATCTTCCATGCTGGGCAGTGGAAGCCCCCAGACTCTGACCTGTGTATAATCTTCCATGCTGGGCAGTGGAAGCCCCCAGACTCTGGGAGTCTGAAGAAGAGGAGTCAGAGGAGGAAGGTGGCTTTGAGGAGGTGGAAGACCAAACACAGCAGGCATCCCAGGGGGCTTGTTGTCCCCTTTCGGGGACCCTTGGTGGCTGGGTGGAGGAAGAGACATTCAATGACATCAGTGAGGACAAGGAACGGGACATGGCTAGCTTGGTATCCAACCTTGTGCAAATGGGGAGTTTGCGGTTGTGCAAAGGGACTGTTTGCGGTTGTTTGCGGTGCATTTAACGGGGAGATTGGTCTGTTACTGTGAAGCGGGTGTAACCCTTACACTACCTGATCGATACAACATCATACCTGATGTTTTAAAGCATGTTATTCCAAACAATTTAGGAATGTTAGGTGATTTATGCCCTTTATGGCTTAAAAGCAGACTCTGCATCAACTATGTAATTTTCCGTGGGAGTTTTGCCATGGATCCCCCTCCAGGTGTTAGTCCCCTTGAAACAACTTTCCCATCACTATTGTGGCCAGAAAGAGTCCCTGTGGGTTTTGAAATTCGCCTGCCCATTGAAGTCTATGGCGGTTCGCAGATGTTCGCCCGTTCGCGAACATTTGATGGAATTCGCGTCCGCGGTTCGCAAACCAAAAATTTGATGTTCGCGACATCACTACTGTCTATCTTTAGCAGGAAATTTGTCAATCAACACTAGCAAGTAAAACACAACTTTCAATTCAACTATTCCTGAATTGGCAGATACCAAATGGAAAATATAAATCAATCAATCCTCGCTAGTACAAGTGGGCTGAAATTGTTAAAAAAAAATATTTTGGATAGTAGCACCAAGAAAGAGCTCATTTGGTTTGAACATATTTTACAATCTATCTTGAATTTTTTGATAGAGAACATTTTCTGTTTCCAAAAAATGATAGATAAGTACTCTTTTTAACCCATTTAACCCTGCTGACTATAGTATATGGCATGCCTCCTTCTTGTATTCAACTTAGGGCCTCATTCAAATGTGATATGGCCAATTGAATAGGGCTCTATATAAGCACATGGCACATTTTTTTTACAAAAGTTTTTAGTTAGTGAAGACCTTGCTTTTGGATAGAAGTTCACTAACTAAAAACTTCTGTAAAAAAATATGCTATGTGCTTATATAGAGCCCTATTCAATTGGCCAAATTGCAATTGAACGAGGCCCCTAAAATAAGTATTTTTACAAAAAACTGTAATTACTATTATACATTATTTCTGGGTAATTTATTTGACTGTGCAATTAACTAACAATTTAGTGGCTGTAAAAACTTCTTTGTCATTTTCTCAAAAGTACTTATTACAGTTGAGGAATAGTTACAATTTCATGTCTTTATCATTAAAGGTAAGAAGACAGACAGCTCATGACGACTCACTAACTCTCCCATGGCCCGCACTTAGGTTATACACACAAAAAGGCTTGAGTTGGTTGGAAAGTCTAGATAAAAGATCCAAGAGATTTCCGAAGCAAACACACAAAGCAAAGCAAGGTGATGATGAGGGAATTGAGCTGTTCATTGTACTGCTAAAGTAAATTACAGTAACTGCATGAATTCTCATAAATCATACATTTATTCTAAATGTGAAATAGAAATAAAATGATTTCTGAAAATGTCTATTAGCCTGTTAAATAACAACACTTATCTAGGAGGCCTATGGTACAATACATATAGGATGTAGACAGACATTTGTTACCCTCAAAACAAATAAGGGGGCAAAAATTGATGTAATGGGCTGTGTTCCAGTTAAAGGTTCACACAAAATACTATTTAAAGGAGTTCAAGACACACCACAAAGGTTTGTAAAATATATAATGACATTAGCTGCTATGTAATCTATGAGCAAACAAATCATTTTAAAGAAAATAGACTATATTTATGTATAGAAGATCCAACCTTTGCTGGATTATCACTTCCTGGTAACTGGAGCTAGAGGAGTGTGCTTTTTTATTTATTAGTGGAGCGAGGGGTGGAGGAGAAAAGAAGAAGTGAACTGGATTTGTTATATAACTGGTCCTTATTGCATTTGACATGTATCACCTTCCTCCACACATGCTCAGAAGCACATGGACTATTACAGTTTATTCATTCATTTTTATTTATTTTTACATCGATGGATTGTGAGCCTGATTGCATATCGGACGTCTAAACACTAATTGATTGGCGTTTAAACGCCATGTTTTACTGATGCAACTATTACTACAAGCACTGCTCCTCCAAAAATGTAAACTCCTCTCTCATACACATAATCTTTACCAATCTTTAGATTATTTACCAAAGTAACATGGATGCCTACAGACATCATTTTTTTTCATTTGCAACTTTTTCTCTGCCTCAACATTTCCAAAAATATTTTTTTCATTATTTAGTAGTCCTTTAACATGTTAAGTAATGATACTTACGGAGAAGTGCTATGATACACTGGATCCAGGCAAAAATGTGGACATCAAATTTAAAGAACTCATAAATTCAGAGCCACAGTTCTGATAAACTCATGTAATAATAAAACTGACGAAAACGTATTTAAGAGCTTTGTCGAAGAAAGGTTCGTAAACCTTACAATGTATCAAAGTATATACACAACCTCTGACAAATCTTCGTTTATATGGGAGGGAATTGGTGGGCTCAACCAACACACACATCAAAGACAAATGCTATTTATAGATAACAGGGAAGCGGTTCTCCTGATTAATACAACAATGTCAATGAAGCTGTTAGATAATTAAATAACATTGATCACAAAAGAGCTCTTGGCAGTGACCTGCCTGGACCATTATAAAAACAAACAGATGTTCCATCAAGCAACCTTCTGATAATGTCTTTCTTGACAGAGAATGTGGGAATGGATCATATTTTTCTTTTGTCGTCTTGACAATACACCGTTGAGTAAATACAATTTTGAAGGCAACAGCAGCCTCTGTGCTGTAGAAAATAAATTCTCGTCCTGTAATCGCATGGGATGATTAGTTTATTGACTATCCATCCTCACACATTTTTTTTTTACTTATAGTTGTTACAGACTATTACAGAATATTGTCACTATGGTTGTTCCACGGATTATGGAGCTAAGTCTTTAACAGTCTTTGGTCATATTTATAGATATCTTATAACTAAGTTGCCTTAATGATTGATTTATTAGAATCCAATGCAATCCCTATCAAATAAACAGGTACTATTTAACCTCAGCTTCATATTACAGAAACATAACTGAATTTTGGACACCATTTAAAAAAAAAAAAAAAATTAAATAGGAAAAACAACAAATAAGCCTTTTTTTTTAGAAAACACATTGTGTGGCCTCTTATGATTCATAGAGGCATCCATGATATGTTGGTGAAGGTTCTATGTGAGAGACCTTTGCAGGAACTGGGCTTGAAGTTATCCTTGCAAGCTGCCAAATAATGTAACAAATCACCTCCATACTCCCCTTTCTCTCATTGTCCACCACAATCTTCACTCATACATAAGGAAACCACAGTTCCTCAAGCTCAAAGATAGCAGGAAGTGTTGAAGCCAGACAAAATGGAAGTTACTATACACAGAGTCTTCAAACATTTTCTTTAACAATGTTTTTGTGTCCATATCTTACAAATTCTTAATTTGTTACATGCCTCACAAACAGGGGTGTAGGAACTGGGTGGGATGGGGGTTCCCCCCTAGATTAAATGAATAGGGGTCCACAAATATTACCAAAATTAAACGTAATCATTCATTATCAGATTTGGCCACTAGATGAGCATGGGGCGGTATCTCTTTCCCATGAAAGCTTTGACCCATAATTTATTTCATATATTTCACTTGTCATGATGATGGTGAATTGAAAAATAAAGTCTTCATTAAACTAAGCATAGCCCAAAGGGCCTTAGGTCCCTATCCCACCTCCAAGGATAATAGAACATGTCATCACACATGTTTATTTCTCATTTGTCCAAACAGATCAATATTACACCAATCAAATTATTGTGTCATCTTTCAAAACTACACAGGGATACATTTTTCAGAACAATATTGGAAAGTACTTGTTAATTACATGATATAAACAGTATGACTCATCTGTCCCTTTAAATTGAAATATTGCTGCTAACATCTTACATCTTTGAAAGAGATTCAAGACATTGTCCCACCACCCAAAACAAAACAGCTTAGAATAAAGGACGATTATAGTAGCCATCTAAGCCTCATAACTGCTATAGATAAGTTGCATTCTCCCTATCTATATATCATCCTGTCAATAGTTATCTCTTCAAAGCTGACTTTCAGTCGCAGTGAAATTGCCTGCAGATCATTGTCCATTCTGATATACTTATCTTTCTGACATGAAAAGGCTGAAAAATGTATTTTCATGGAACGTTATACAAAATGTCAGTCTGGCACATGCCATCAACTGTTTTTTTATTACATCAGTGATCAAGCACACTGTGGAATCCAGATAAATGGAAGGAAAACTTAAAAAATGTGCAGAAGACAATTAAGGTGGCAATTACGTCGAATTATTTTACTGTTGATAAGTAATGTAAAGTATCTGTCTGTGCCTGGTTCCTCGTACAAATGCCCAATTGGAAACTGTAGCTAAAATTGCATCCATTTAAATTGCTTGCAGGAAAATAAGATTCCAGATCTTCACATTTGTCTGTTTACACCAAAAAGGCTCAGGCCTAGGGCAAGCACATTTTCAGGGGAAGGTGAGATGCCCCCCAGTTGTCCAGCATCATTTAATAGGAAAATGTATTTTTATGAAATGTAGTAACAATTCTCTCTATAAATATATCTCACACATTATGACTTACTGTATATATGTGGCAAAGTTGACATTATCCAATGTGAAAATGTTGCCTGTATAATGCTGACAATATCTAGTTTGTACTTTTAACCAGAATGTATATAGATAAATAAACCTACATAAACTTCTATTTCATCCTAATCTACTATTAAGCACATTGATTTGGTACTTTAATCAAAATAAACGATTAAATAACTCATTCCTACACCTCCAAAATGCAGCATTTGTTTTAATTATGGAAATTTATTAAGTAAGATTTGGTTAAAATGTGTATGAAACAATCAGAAAATGTCTTTACGTGCACAAAGCATACAGTGGTATGTACAGTAGGTGTTTTTCAGAGGTAAGTATGACACATACAGCTATAATCAAACATATTTGTGAACCAGGACAAGACTTCACAACAACTGTATATCCTAAGCAGTTTATTCTGCTTTAGAACCTTCCTGAAAACAAAAGGAAAGCTATGAAATATTATCAAATTCCCTCTTTCAGTTGAAACAATGTAAAACAATAATTGTTCATTGTGATAAAAAAAAATTCAAAACAATAATTATGCTGTAAAGTTTTCAAAAGATTATTTCTTCATGGACATTGGTGGCTACCATGTCAGTCACTTTCTTATTTGCGCATGGCAGCTGCCATTTTACTGGCACATGGAGGTAATATTTCAACCACTAATAACTTCAGAATGCAACAAATAATTTAAAAAGTATGTGAAAAAACATCAAAAGATTTTACAAAGCTATAAAATACATGGACATTTACTTTTAGGGTGAGAAGACCAGATTGCAACTTTAAAAGTAACCTTTCTTTAGTATGGTCAATAAAATTCCTCCCAGATTCCAGAGGGAAACATAGTAATTTGTTAAATATGTCATATGGTTGTGTGGGAAGGGAAATGGTTTGATGGTACGTTTGTCCAGTTTACAAGTTTGGATAAGGATGCTGTGTCATGTGTGTGAATAATGTGGCGTCTGTCCAACTATTTAGACACAATCCTTCAGTAAGTAGCAAAGTGTTTCTTATCATGTTCCTTGCATACCCCAGTTACACCAACTTGTAGACATAATAATAAATTACCTGGCACATAAGTTTGCATCTGTGTTATGTTGGATTACTTAGTTAGACATAAAGCATGGCTGAGTCATGGTTTCTAAAGCATTCATACTCAACTGGTGCAAGTCACTTAGACCTTATCTGCTGGTAGTCATGGGGCAAGCGGGAAAGTGGTGAATAAATAGAATTACAGGCATTAATAGGTCTGCTAAAATAGCTTTTAATGTTTTTACATACTATACTTCAGGATGTTTTTACATACTGTATTTCAGAAGTTTTTTAAGCTACAGTGTACTTTTCTAGAGCTATTGTAACACTACAATGGCCTACGATAAACTGCAGTCTACAGTAAGGTGAACACATTTGTACACTGTTCTCAGAGTGCTTATCTGGAGTCTTAGGGCTCCATTCCATGGCCTACCTGAGGCATTTTACAAGTAATGTTTACTTGTTTACACTTTTGGAAACTAGGCTTTACCATCCCCTTGAAGACCCCAAATTATATCCCCATTGATAATTGATAGACCTATATCATTTCTATGGTATTTTATGAAACATATCTACTATTTTATGAAAAGATATTCCCAAGTTGAAAAAAAAGTCTGATTAGAGCAAGGAAGTAACATCAGGCCAGAAATGGACATCTTGATGAGAAACATTTTATATTTCTGGCCTTCAAGATGTCTGCAGATGGTGACTGCAGCAATGAAATTAAAATATGTTTGCTTCTGGGGAGGAAAGCTATGGCAAGTTTGGATAAGCTATTGTAAAGTAAAGATATAAAACTGTCAACAAAGGTCAGCATAGTTAGAATTATGATATTCCCAATAGTAACATATGGATGTGAGAGCTGGACCATAAAGAAGGTTAAGTGCAGTAGAATTGATGCCATGGAATTGTGTTGTTGGAGAAAACTGCTTAGATTCCCTTGGACTGAAAAAAGATCCAATCAATCACTACTACAGGAAATCAAGTATACTGATTCACTGGAAGGATAGATGATAGATGATAGGATAGTTGAGGTCATTGGAGCAATGAACATGAGCTTGCTGGAGCTCAGAGGGGCAATGGCTGACAGATGTGCCTGGCATGCTTTTGTCTATAGGGTCACAGAGTTTTGGAAACAATAGAAACAACAACGAGAACCATAGATCTGATGGCAAATTCTGGGTGCAGACATCACTGCCTCTCTTACTCCAAGAGGCAGCATTGCTGTATGGGTAAGATGAGGCAGTGACAGACTCAGTTGCAAATAGCACTTCACCATGAACTGTTTATAGCAAAATGAACAAAGCAGATTATATATTTTATCTTAGACTGAGTTCATTAATATTAATGAGAGAAATAAATGATAAGAGGAAAGGGCAGAGGTAAGCTGATGGTGCCAGGAGACACTCCAAAGAATGTTTTGAATGGCTTTAAACTGATTTTATTTTAAATTTAAATTAATTTTTTTGTGTGTGGCCCCCATGAGCTATTTCTGTGATTCATTGACTCTAGCTGAATTGTTTGGTATGTCAGTAGCTCTAGATGAGAAAAATCTTCCCTCCAATACCAAACACTAATACAAGAATTATATTAGACTCATCTCACTAGCGAGAGGCGTATCACACCAGTGAATACTAACCATTGTGCGGTTATTTCACTATAGGGCCCAACACAGTGTACCTGGAGCCCTTGCAGTGCAAATGGCCCCAATACCCACAAGAGTCCACTAGGCTTAATCTGACTTCCGGGTCTTTAAATGAGCACATAAGGAAAATAATAAAATAAATGTTAGTGCCTTTGCTGGTCACTTGAGTTATCCATGATATGTGAGTGAAAGTTGCTTGTTTAAATTGGCGTTAAAATCTCTGCAGGGCCAGGGTATGCTGTTTACCTGTCTGCTTCAGATCATGGGGGAAGTGGGTAGGTGTCAAGTACTAAGAGCTCCAATGATATAACAAATCCTTCAATTTACCATCTTAGTTCACTCATGTGAGTTGGTATGTGGTGAGTGGTTACTGTGTTATTGTGAGGGTGGTGGTAAGTAATATGAAGTAATATGGTGACAGTAGTTGGGTATATCCAGAGAGGAATGCTGTACATGGGAGTGAAGTGAAAGGGTGGTGTTAGTAAGCATAGGGAGAGTGTAATGGTGATGAAAATAGGGAGAGTAGCAGTGACTAGGTATAAAGATAAAGGGCTAAGATCAGTGGGTATGAAGAGAAATGATGGAAGTGAGTTGTTGTAGAAAGAGAGGGTGGATGTAAAGAGAAGGTTGGAGGAAGTGGTTAGAAGGAAAAATAGGTTTATCCAGGCGTCTACTCTCCCTGAGAAATTGATGCATCAACATTTGGACAGATTTAAAAAATGTCATATATAGGAATATTGTAGGGGTCTTCATGCATATTTTGCAGATAAATTGTGCTTTGTATGTCACCGCACTTCTTAAATTCCTCAACAATAAAGGGTTTTATTTCAGTACTTGATTGTGCAATAAAGATATACACAAACTATGAAGAGTACAGCAAGTTCTGAAGTTTCTAAAAACTGGCTTGGAGATGTAACATTATCTCTTTAACTGTTAACAAAATGACTGGTTATGCTGTTATTGTACAACATTTGTGAGACTTATGCACGCACTTGTCCAATTTCCCGCAGACATATATTCACCCATCTCTAATTACATTTAAGTCAGAACTGTCAATTGAAGTCTGACTGCGTGTAAGAATGACTGAAAGTCATCATCCTGGTCATTTGATTTATGAGATCTTTGTCCAACCATAAATGTCACCTGAGTTTCTACTTAATAAAATTTTATTATCTCGATTCAGGGTTTCCAGCTCAGCAGTAAAAGGTCAGATGACCAAGAAAACGGATTCTGCTCGTATAAGGTAGAATATGGTAATGAAAAACTGTCATAGCTTGTACTCTCAATTCTCATTTTCAAGAACCAACGGGCTGATTTGTACAGCTTGCACCCTTTGGCTACCTTAAAAGCAAATCCTTTAATAATGATTGCAAAGCTCTGTGTGGTATTGCTCTCCAGCATCCTATCAATCTGTTTTGGATTGCTTCAAGGGTTTCAACTGATGTAGAGAACTTTTTAACTGAAAAAGACAATGGGACAGAATAAGCTTGAACATACAGTATTCACATAATAAATATCACAAAGGTACTTGGTTATGGTCATTGTTATGTTACACAGAATGAGCATTAATTAGAACATGAGAAAATTAAAATCAACAAATTAATATTTTAAAGGAAATCTGACATCTTAATACTAAAATGCCATTGAATTTGGGTTAAAATATGCTCCTACTTTTCTTACTTGGTTAAGAAAACATCACACATAACACCAATATATCCTAATGCAGAAACACAGAGAGTTTTATTTTATCCTATAACCTATTTGACTACAACATGACCCCAGTTATCTGAATGCTTAATACAATTCCTGCATCAGTTAATATGTTATATTACATTTTTTCACTTGCGAGAATAGAAATCACTTATTCTAGAATTCACTAACAGGTGATTTCTGCAAATGTGCAGCATAATAAATTTCAAAGGGCTCATCTTGCTAGTGAATCATTGGTGAATCTAGCTCTGTTTATCTCCTTTTGCATGGAAAGTTATTCTTTTTTTTATTTTTAAATAGTTTTTATTAATGGGAATAAAAGTTATAACAGAGTTAGATCTACAGTACAAGAACAACATATATTTAGCCTCATTAAATTCGGGCTACGTTTTTAAGCGTAGCCCTTTTCGTAAAAAGTAGGACTGAAGGCTATTAAATTAGCCCCATAAAGCGACCCGCCGACGACTTGCGGGTTAAAATGCAGGATGGCCAAAAAATGCCTACGGGGCGTGGAACGTGGAACTTTGCAGCCCCCACAAAGTCCCCCACAAGCTAGACCGTAACACACAAATAGAGTCCAAAGCCCAATAAGTGCTTGGGAGGACTTGCAAAGGCTCCCTCCGACCCCTCCAAAGACCTCCCTCCGACCCCTAAAGCTCCCCCTTCACCCCAAAAAGATCCTTATGCTGCAGTTGTCCCGATCAGGACCCTCGCAGGCTCCGAATATCACCCCTTGCTGCAGGGGTCCCAATCAGGACCCCCATGGCAGTTAAACTGTTAACCCTGTGGCACCTAAAATGAACCCCCCAATGATGTCCCTTTATTACCCCTTGCAGCAGGGATTCCAATTGGCACCCCCCCTGCATTTAAAATTCAAAGTTCCCACCTTGCGGGTCCTTAAAGGTCCTTAAAGGACCTGCATTAACTAAAAAATTATTCCTGCCACCGGGGGTAGTATAAGTATCTCCCTCCAGCACCAAAAATTTAACCCATAACTCAAGGGGTCTCTATAGACCCCCATGAGCCTCTAAATAACCCACTCAGTCCAATGGGGGTCTATATAGAACCCCTAATGGACACTATATAACCCCAATATTAACCATATAAGTGCCATTAGGGTCCTCCAGGACCCCCATGACACAAAGTCTAAGCCCTACACTATTAATCCTTTCCTACCCTACCCCATTCTATTAACCCCCTCCAACTAATTAACCCCCCTCTACCCTATCCTATTAAGCCCCTCCCTCTACCCTACTCTATTAACCCCCCTCTACCCTACTCTAACCATTCTGATTTTAATCCCATTCTTATTGGCTGAAAGCATTTGCGCCTTCTGATTGGCTGATGTAACTGTCAATCAGATTGCAGCCAATCAGAAGGTGCAGATGCTTGGAGACAATCAGAATGGGATACACCCCACAGATATAGGGGTGTATCCCATTTTGATTGGCTCACACATTTTCACCTTCTGATTGGCTGAAATCTGATTGGCAGCAATTTCAGCCAATCAGAAGGTGCCATTTCCTTTTTTTTAGCAGAGCATGCGCTGGAACCTCCATTTGTGGTGTGGAGCTCCTCAAGGGAGGAGCTCCGTTCATTTTTTTTATGTTTTAGAACATCAGGATTTTTTTCGGAGGAGCCCTGTCTGGGACGAAGAACTGAGGGGCATTTTGGACGGGTAAGTTGACTATTAAGCCTTTATTATATTAAATGTTGTATGCATTCATATATTAACTGCAATTTTTCTTTTTTTTTTAGGTGTGAACGGACCTGTGGACTGTTTTGGAGGGCCCTGTCTGGGATGAAGAATTGAAGACCAGGGCATCACTGGACGTCGCTGGAGGGGGCATTTTGCCAGGTCAGTGGTCTAGTTTACCCTTTTCTATTTTTAGTAAAGCTGTTTTTTTTTTCTTTGTAATCTATGTAAAATTGCCCTCCTATATTTGTTATTTTTTATCTGGACTGTCCATCAAAAGGTTGCCATGGTAATGCCTGCTTGCCTAACATGTATTGAGTTAGACATTTTAAATGCTGTCATTCAATATTGAATCCTGTACAGAATTGTGAGTGGTTCATATCACTAAAGACAACTACAAATAGGTCCCACAGTAGTCAGAATATATTTTTCTCAGGGACTTGAGGCTTTAAATAGAGAGTATAAATTATTCAATCTAGTTTATGGTCACATCTCAGAGTAATCCTTAGGTATCAAGCTGAAACTGGGCAAATCAATAATGAAGATTTCATTTTTAATAAGAACTGAATAGATTTTTAATAGAAGAAAAAAAATAGTAAATAAAATGAAAACCTCAACATTTTATAAATATGATATTGTACCAATATGAATTTGAGTAAATAAAGGGACTTAGCATCTGAAGTTTAGAACAGGATAGTACTTTTCATACATTTAACTCATAATCATAGGTGCTGATGGTATTAGTAACAAAATAGATGAGGCAACCCACAGGAGTGTAGCATAGTTACATAGTTACATAGTTACATAGTAATTAAGGTTGAAAAAAGACTTTCAGTCCATCAAGTTCAACCTGTTAAGATCTCCTCTGATCTGCAATATGCGGATTAGTTATTAATTAAATTATTGATTAAATAATTATTAATAGTATAGTATTGGAGAATGAATAAAGAGTTAGTCCATCAAGTTCAACCTTTTTAGATCTCTATTGATCTTTTTAATTTGGACTATTTATTATTATTGTTAATTGTTAATTATTGTTAATTGATCCAGAGGAAGGCAAACATAAAAAAAACCCCATTGAAACTTTGCCAATTGTCTCATAAGGGGAAAAAAAAGCAAAATTCCTTCCTGACCCCAGAAACTGGCGATCAAATTTCTCCCTGGATCAATATTCCTTCGCTAGTTATCTAGGATAGCCTTGAATGCCCTCTTTATTCAGAAATATATCTAACCCCTTTTTGAAGTTGTCTATCGAATTCGCTGTCACCACCTCCTTTGGTAGAGAATTCCACAGTTTAACCACCCTAACTGTGAAGAACCCTTTTCTTTGTTTAAGGTGAAATCTTTTTTCCTCTAACCTCAACGGATGTCCTCTTGTCAGTTGAAAATCTCTTGCTACAAAAAGCTCACTTGACAAAGCCTTATATGGACCCTGGATGTATTTAAATAACGTAATCATATCTCCTCTTAGACGCCTTTTTTCTAGCGAAAATAAGTTTAATTTTGCTAGTCTTTCTTCATAACTTAGCCCCTCCATTCCCCTTATTAGTTTTGTAGCCCTTCTCTGTACTTTTTCCAGCTCTAAGATGTCTTTTTTGTGAGGTGGTGCCCAAAATTGTACTCCATATTCCAAATGAGGGCGTACTAGAGATTTGTATAGTGGCAGAATTATATCTTCTTCCCTGGCTTCTATACCCTTCCTAATACATGCTAATATTTTATTTGCCTTTGCAGCCGCTGCTTGGCTTTGAGCGCTGTTACCTAGGTGGTTGTCCACTAGTACTCCCAAATCCCTTTCAATATCTGATACCCCTAGATTTGCTCCATTAAGATTATAGATTGCTTGGCTATTTTTCCTTCCCAAATGCATAACCTTACATTTATTTGTATTAAATCTCATCTGCCATTTAGCCGCCCATTTCTCTAATTTATGCAAATCCTTTTGTAGGGAAAGTACATCATTATCTGATTTTATTACCTTGCACAACTTAGTGTCATCAGCAAAAATGGAGACACTACATTCGAGTCCTACTTCAATGTCATTAATAAATATGTTAAAAAGGAGAGGACCCAATACTGAGCCCTGAGGAACCCCACTTATCACATTAGACCAATCGGAGTATGTTCCATTTACAACAACCCTTTGCTTCCTGTCTTTTAGCCAGCTCTCGATCCATGAGCAGATATTTACTGCAATTCCTGTATCCCTTAGTTTGCTCACTAGTCTTCCATGTGGCACTGTATCAAATGCCTTTGAAAAATCTAAAAAGACTACATCCACTGAGTTGCCCTGATCCAAGTTCCTACTAACCTCCTCATAAAAACTAATTAGATTGGTCTGACACGACCTTTCCTTCATAAATCCATGTTGACTGCTACCTATGATCCTGTTCAAATAGACATATTCTTGTATTCTGTCCCTTATTAACCCTTCTAAAAGCTTCCCAACTACAGAAGTGAGGCTCACTGGTCTATAATTCCCCGGATTTGCTCTAGATCCCTTCTTAAATATAGGTATCACCTCTGCTTTTCTCCAGTCATCTGGTAGAGACCCTGTAGTGAGCGAGTCTTTAAAGATTAGATATAATGGTTTGGCTATTACAGAACCCAGCTCCCTCAGTACCCTTGGATGTATTCCATCAGGACCTGGGGCTTTATTAACATTTATTTTCTCCAACCTCTTTTGTATTTCTTCCTGCGTTAACCAATTATTTAGTGAAGGTAGTGTAGCCCCATTATGTTGCAGTGTCCCAACCACTGGTACCTCCCTTGTGTAAACCGAAGAAAAGAACCTATTTAGCTCATCTGCCTTTTCCTGGTCACTAATTATCAGATGGCCTGTGTCACATTGTAATGGTCCTATCGATTCCTTCCTGGCCTTCTTCCCATTAATATATTTATAAAATATTTTAGGGTTAGTCTTACTTTCCATTGCAACTGACTTCTCATTTTCTATTTTAGCCAGTCTAATAGCCCTTTTGCAAGCCTTGTTGATTTCCTTATAGTCACATAAAGATGCCTCTGTTCCCTCCTTCTTGTATAATTTAAATGCATACTTCTTTTTCCTCATCATGATCTTTAAGTCATTGTTAAGCCACATGGGATGTGATTTACTCCTATTTATTTTATTTCCACATGGTACATGCTGATGAGTATGTTTATTTAGTAAGGATTTGAATGTTGTCCATTTATTTTCAGTATTCTTCCCTGTAAGTTCTTTGTCCCAGTCTATATGTTGTATTGCTGCCCGTAGCCCATTAAAGTTAGCCCTTTTAAAATTTAGAGTTTTTGTTGGCCCCTTACAACTCTGTTTTTTGTATTCAATCTCAAATGAGACTGTGTTGTGATCACTGTTCCCCAAGGGTTCCCCTATTTTTACATTTGATATTATATCAATATTACTTGTGATGGCACTATAGTTTCGTCCTCCATTGTACGCTTTTGGACTTTCCCATTGAATATGGTGCTCTCAAAAATATAAGTTTTCAGTGATGTCCTACCTGTCTTTTCCTCAAAGCAGTTCCTTTGATATGAAATCAATCAGCATGTTTTCTTCCTGAGGAAGTTCTTACATATTATTGTATCCTGGTAACATAGTGTATTTTCTATTACCTCTTAATGTGGTTAACAAATATAGTATAGTAATAAATTGTGTAGAATAGTAACTCACACATTTGTGGACCAGCTGGCTACATTCCAGGACTCCAGATCCAAAAACAATTCATAGGATGATACTGATGACACACTAAATGTTAATTTGGTTTTGCACTGATTTGAATAAAGTACTTTATCATTTCAAGTGCACTAATAATTATTATTATTGTTTATTTGTAATAATATAGTAATAACTCAAATAAAAAAAATCTGTACTATATATATACTACAAATATGTATAAAATGCGAATATGTATATGTAAATAAAATAGAAGAAAGCAGTATACGTCTTAATAAATCTAGATTTCTAATTGCAACTAAGCTGCAAAGTGCCAAACAACTGATTAAAACTATGTAAATTCAATATTCAGACCAATTAGGATGCAAGACAATTAAATTACATTTTCAATACGCTTCTCTCTGAGTTGTATTATATTTCCTAATCCTTCACCAGTTGTGACTACTGGTTTCATTACCCATAAACTTAAATTTTATTTTTCTTGTCAACAAATATAAAAATGTTTTGGAATATTATGAACCTTTGTTTTCTAACTATTAATTATGTTCTAAAACCCTAACCTTTAAAAAGTCTACAAGTTTGACCTACTTATTGAGTTTTACATCCACATTGGATTAACAGAGAATATAAAGAGAACTATAGTTATTACAAAATGATTTATTGGGCATGAATGAAGTTGACAAATATAAACATGTTTTGCAATATTATGAAACGTTATGTTCTAATTATTAATTATGCTTTTAAAACCCTAACCTTTAAAAGGTCTACTAGTTTAACCTACATATTGAGTTTTACATTCAAATTGAACTAAATAGGTAGTATAAAGAGTATTATAGTTGAAATGATCTGATCTAAACAAGCCTTTCTCATTTTTGTGCCTGAAGAAACCCTTTTAATTGTTGATATATTTTCTAATATAAGCAATTGTTTATTTGGAGATGAGCTCCTGATATTGGATAACTTATTAACACTTTGCAAGGTCTTAAACTAATATTCCTAATTTATTTACTTTGTTAGGAAGTAAAAATTGAAAACTCTGCATATGTTAAGTTTGGTGGCATGACCTTCACATGCTGGAGAACATCGCGCCATCATCAGGGCGCCTAGAGCTTCGCTCTGATTTTGCTCTGTGCTCCAGCCTGCATCCCATCTACCACAGAGGCTTCTCATGCGCGCGCCCCCATCTCATATTTACTGGCTTTGTTTGCTGGAGTGCTACCAAGGTCAAGGCAAGGGGCTGACAGTGTGCCATGTGGGACTGGCATGTGTCACTAGGAGCATATTGTATGTAATGTGACAGTCATTGTGTGCATGTGTCAATAGGAGCATGTTGCATTGCATGTTTATCACACATGTGTGATAAACATGCAATGCAACATGCTCCTAGTGACATATGAAACAATGCCTGGCCCATATTGCACACTGTCAGACCCTTACCTTGCCACGCAGGTCCAGTAAATATGAGATGGGGGCGCTCGTGCATGAGAAGCCTCTGTGGCAGATGGGATGCAGGCTGGAGGGCAGAGCGTCATCAGGGCGCAGTTCTCGGCTCGTATTTTTTTAGTGTAAGTCTGTAATTTTTTCTTTCTAAGTCCCGCGGCTCATATTTTTTTGTGTAAGTCTGTATTTAGTCATTGCGTGTTCGATCTATTTTTTCAAAGTCCCGCTTCTGTGGGTGTTTGTAACCGATTGTGAGGCGCTGTAGAGCCTCCCCCTTCGCAAATGCAGCCCCTCGCTTTGGGAGGGTCCGCATTTTCGGCCTGCAACGAACCTTTGGCAAAAAAATGCTTATTATTGATGATTATTTATTTACCCTTGGGTCTCAAAACAATAAAAAAATATATTTTAAAAGCTACTTCAGTACTTTTCTCTCACAGTGCTGCCAATTACGCCTGTTACAATTACCCCCATTATACAGTATCATGTGAATATTACATACTACATATTACATACTATAAACATGAGCTCAATTAAATCCCCTCCTTGATTTGAGCATATGATGAAATGTTTTGCATTGTTAGATGCAAGCAAAGGAGTCCAAATTGTTGAATCATTGAATCATTTAATATTATCAGTGCAGGTAAATGTTCTTTTTTCCCTAATTCGAGTTATGGTTATCAATTAATGACCATAATATGCACGTCAGCTTGTTTGCATTTAGATGCAATATAATTTCCAGGGGCTGTGTAATAAACATTGACTAGTTGGGACTGTATATACAAAAACTCAACAGTGTATAGGAGATAACTACAATGTTAATACTTAAGAGAGTGTTAAAAAATACCAGACCTTGTGACAATGGACACTCCTACCACATATGGGGGAAAAAAAAATATTTTATTACATCCTTGAAAACTCATAGGACAAACAGTAGGGAATAATTTATGGTGTCTACCAGACACCAAATAAGACCAAATGCACCAGTTTGAGAGGTTTCTAATATCTCTTTCCATTCATCTTTGTCTAGTGTCTTACCCAGGTCTTGTTCCCATGTTAATATTATATTTGTGCTTGTTCAAACAATTACAGTAAAAGTGGTTTTATAAATACGTGCTGTGGTTCCATTTTTTGTGTGGGATAATTAAACAATGCATTTAAAAGTAGACAATAGCTGGCTTGAATCAGGCAACTACAGAAAAATAAAGGTTTTCCACTTTGTATTGAGGTCCCCCGGGGTGATTATTATTTTAATGAAATGTATAAATCTAGTAAACTCATAAGATTCCCACCATTGGGACGGCTTTGTCTCTAAACCAGGACAAACTTTAACATGTCAATTAACTGGGGCCAGAGAATATATGAGTTAAGTTAAAGTGATAATTTATTTAATACAAATTTAACACACCCTTGTTATTAGGGTATGTTTAAAATATTACAAGTTTGTTACTCCATAAAAAGGTAATGATTTAAGTCTGAATAAAACTTACTATTATTCAAAGGGTGAGACCTGTGAGTTCAGAGTTTTATGTAGGGGAAAAAGAATAACCAGTAAGAAAATATATGAATATACAATTATTTAATATAAATAATACCAAAACAGATACACCTATTGCAGGGGGCTTCTTTAAAAAAAATATAACAACATCAAGGACCCAAGAATAGCCATTCTAATGGAAACTTTCAAATATAAAGAAGTAGGAATATCCAATAATTTTTCACATTAAAACGTGCCTCGATTTCCTACTATCCTATGTAATAATACATTTCTGACTCTATGGACCTTATTATTTTGGAATCATTCATAAATATTTCAGATACTGCTTGTACCAAATGTAAATACATTTCAAATGGATCAAATCTTGTTCTTTAATGATGACGTGAAAATATTAATCCTTTAAAATATACATTCCTTTTTTGTATACCTAATTTCTGGTCATTACACCATTTCTTTTTTTTTACCTTTTTTCTGTTGAATATATGCCTTAAAATATAAAGATGGTTTACCTTTATTTAGTAACAGATCGCTGTGGTCATTTTTTTATTTATGGTCTTTGCATAACTAAACTTGCTAATGGGCAAAATAATTTTAGAAGGTAAAAAAAATATACTAAACATTTACACCGTTATATTATGTCTGCTTTTTCAGTCATGTTGAAATCTTTTACTAGTTTTAGCTGCCATATTCCCATTGTTCCAAAATAAATTTCCTGTTCATAGAAAGTCTGCTCTCACCTGAGGAAGATACCAAGATTAGATTCTATAGCAGTATAATTGCATTTAAAAATAATTGAATTAGTTTTTTAATTCTAAAAACATTTATCTATTAACAAGAGTAGTTTTTCAAATTAGGATATTTTAAATATAATATACAGTGGTCGTTTAACTTTAGCCCGAGGAAGGGAGTTCTTTTACCTTTTAAGTAATATCATATTTGCTCAACCTGTTTATTCCACATTTAAAATGGTACCACTCTATACTAAAGCATTTTAATAACCCATTCTGCTTCCACTATCCTTTTTACTGTGCATCTCAATTATAATTAATGTCTGATATTTAAAAATTCAGGTTTTTAGCCTGTTGTAAATTTAAATATAAAATATTGATGAAGGAGCTATGGTAGACATCCAAGTATTCTCTAACTCTGTGGTACACAAATGGAAAGTCAACCACAGCTGTAATGCATTGGACAGTCTCATTACCCTTCTGTTTATGATGGAAATAGTAGGATTAGCAACTGTCTCCAGTGGAGAACATCTTGTAATGTACAAAGGAAATGGGCCCAATAGTTCTGGAGCCAGACAGGGCACTTTGCTTTTACTTTTTAGGCACATATATTAAAGCTGCAATAAAAAGTACACTCAGGCGTGTAGCATATCCTATTTTATCTCTGACAGCGCTGTCATAACTCAAATTATTTGACAGAGCTTCAGATTCAGCTACAAATATTGATGTTAGAGAACAATCAGTTATGGGCCATTAACTTATAGACTTGTAGTTACCTTAAACCAGTGTTTTTATTGACAGTGGCTCAGCATAACCCAAGGTCTCAACAAGCATCATTAAAGGGTTTTTCGGGTCTTTTGAAAGCTGTACTAGAAAGAGAAGCTTAAAAAATATTTTAGACAAAAACTTAAATTAACAGTTATTTTATTTAGATGCACTGACTTTATTTTTCTCTTTGCTACAAAATCTGATTGTGAAGGAAAGTTGGCGATCCCTGAAATCTTATATCACAACATATTTTAGGGTTTCTCAATGCTGTTGTCGTGTCCCACTCTTGGGCCCTCATTCTATTATCGGCCGTAAATTGGCCGCAAAGCTACGATTCCTTGCGGGGCTCCCGTTACCTTGCAATTCAAATAGACGGATATAGACGGATATCCCCTTACGGCCGGCCGCATATCTTGCAGCCGGCCGTAAGCTCAGAAATCTTTAAAAGCAAAAATAAATTCAAGACGGCACTGTAAAGCTCTGTAAATGCTAGGGGTCATAATGGGGGACATGAGGATTAATAGCAACCCCCTCTCAAGCTTGCACATCAGCCCAAATCCGAGATTTCATTAACTGTTTATTTTCCGGCCGCAGCGTGGGCGGGTCTTAGGTGCTCCAAGCCCTCTGGACTTTTTCCACGGATATTTGACATAAATTACAATAAAAATTATTTACGGATTTGAGTGTAGGGGAATGTTGTGCTATGAATGCTAACACCCCCAATCACTTTATAGTCTCCTCAGAGTGCAGAATGGCTTTATTATGTGCTTAATTGTGTGCCTGCGGGACCTTTTTGCTGCAAGTAAGCTGCGGCTCGGTTTTAGCCTTGCAGAGAGAATCCCCGGCCGGAAGGGAATAGAATAGGCAAATAGCTTGCGGCCGGTCCTTGTGGCACCGCATCTCCTACGGCCGATAATAGAATGAGGGCCTTGGGGAGCACACGAACGCATCACACCTGGGAAATCTGTCTGTGTTTCTGGTAGTACTTATCCATATGGTTTTCTAGGCAAAGATACTGGGTTAATATCAATGGGTTAATATTGAATTTGTCTTTGCCTAACAACTAATCCGCATATTGCAGATCAGAGGAGATCTTAAAAGGTTGAACGTGATGGACTAAAAGTATTTTTTCAACCTCAATTACTATGTAACTACTATGAAATTAACTTATGTATAGCGCTACGGAATATCTTGGCGCGTTACAAATAAACAATAATAATACTAATAATACTGGAGTGGGTTCCCAGTTCCTTTTCCAGTTGGCCACAAATTGTCTGACCTTTCTGTTATGACCTGCCTATCTTGGGTGACCCTACATGGTACAGCTCACAGCTTCATTGAGTTAAACAAGCCTCTTCACCACGACAAGGTATAGATCCAGAAGTGGTTCTTAATGTTAAGACAACTCAATTTAACAATTGAAGGATTACTTTAATTCTTTAACAGGTCTCCAGCCAGTGAGATGGATTAGTTCCTGTCTAGACACAAGTTTGTGTCTGACCATTTAGCACTGACCAGTATAGAAGCTACTTTTATTAGGGCTTTACAGTGTTCCTTGAACGGTTAGGGGGATATAGAAATGTACTATTTTGACATAACATAAACGTATTAATTCCTTTTTGATCTTGGATGTATCCATAGGAATTGAAAATGTGATAGATAATTTCAAAGAGATTTTTTTTATATTAAGCCAACTTACGAGGGTCCCCACCTAACTATAAGGGACAGCATTAGGGCATCATAAAAATCTTATATACATGGAGGGGATAAACCTCCTCTGTATCTTTGTAAATATATTTGTCCAGTAATCTCTGAAACCTATTTAAAATATATTTGGGAACTTTTAATGTTATACATTGGAATAAATATGTAATATTTGGGAGTATAGGCATTCTAATAGCTGCCAATATGTTATTAACATAATCTCATACTACAGAGTGGCATTCCAGTAATAATTTATTAATAAACAAAAACCCTAGTGAATTTAAAAAATATACTTTTAAGTCTTGGACCTGTGATGGAATGAAGAGTATATCATTCAATTTATTAGATGCAGATCTGGCAACAGTAGAAAGAGGCAAGTCCTGATAAGGGATATTTCACATTTTTAGTATTTACAGGCATTTTTTAATATAAATTATTATTGGGTTTGCACTTTTTTGTATTGCCCAAAATGATAAATCTTCTATGGCCATTTAATTTAAGAGGCTGTCCCGAATGCCAAACTCTTTGAAGCAAAGATCATTTCAACAAAAGGTTATATAAAATCCCTGAAAAGATTTACAAACATAGAATCTTATTTAAACAGCAGTGCTATGATTTAGTGTGAAAATGCTACACTTGAAAAACATAAAATTAAGATTATGAGTCCCCGGTCGCCAATACCAAACTGACACAAACACCAACAGTCATTGCACAAAACCTCCACTTTGAATTACTTATCAATTCCAGACAATTGAGAATTAAAATTCCACATTATCATACAGCACAATGAGGCTATGCCAGAGCAGATTGCCAGTCCATCAAACAATGGAAACAAGCGTGGGTAATAACAGTTCAAACTCACATGCAATGTGCAGATATGTTTCAAGCTGATTCATGAATCTGTGGATAGAAGTGCATGCAGATTTTGTGCAATGGCGGCTATAACTGCTTAATGTGCTTTTTCATATATTTAGATTTTAAAGCAATGACCCACAATCTGTTGTAATTTAAAAGACTGTTGTGTTTATTATTTTTTTCTATATTTTCTTTTGAATAACTACACTTTATAATAAGCAAAATGTTTTTATAAAAATGTTAGAAAGTTTTCTATATTGCTGGCTCCATTTCTTTATTTAGTCACCTTCTGATTACTTTACTGGTGGGTGTATGGTATGCTTGTCAACTAATTATCTTTCCATTATACCCAATGAAAGAACTAGTAAGTAATGATTGTACTTTATTATTGTGCAGATAGGAGCTTCCTCTCTGTGGGCCTGATTCAATTGCGATTTGGCCCATTGGATAGGACTCTAAATAAGCACATAGCATATTTTTTTTAAATACGTTTTTGGTTAGTGAAGACCTTGCCTTTGGATAGATGTTTACTAACTAAAAACTTATTTAAAAAATATATGTTATGTGCTTATTTAGTGCCTTATTCAATTGGCCGAATCTCACTTGAATTAGGCCCTGTGTGTGCAAAGACTTCCCATGCCTCAGGAATAGATCATCAGAAAATAAAATAGTACAAAAAGATTCGGCTTGGATCTTGGGAGGAGACATGAACTCAGTGTTAGACCCCACAAATGATAGATCTAGTACTGCCCTGTCTCCCACGACTCCCACTGATACTAAGTTCTTTAAGTCATTACTCAAAAATTACTGTATGTTCGATACCTGGAGAGAAATTCATCCAAACAAGAGAGAATACACCTACCATTCAGCTAGACATAACTCATACTCCCGTATTGACTATATTTTAATCCAACAACAGTTAGCATCAAATTTGATGCAGTAATTCATCCCATTTCCTGGCCAGACCACGAATTGGTTATCATTTCCCTGAGAGATCTACTCGCTAAGGGATGCTCCCCAAAGTGTGCCCTGAATCCAGCTCTTCTTAATGACACCCAATCAAGGGAAACTATTAATAAAGATTTAGTAGATTACTTCAACCTAAACAGTGGGCGGGAAGTAGATCATGCGGGCGTCTGGGCTGCACACAAAGCAGTGTTAAGAGGCACTTGCATCCAGATAGGTTCTCTCACCAAAAAACTAGAGCTATCCCAAATCAAAGAACTTAATGACAAGATTTCAACCCTCCAAAATTCCTCGACATCCATGAGATCGCCCAAGATCCAGGCGGAAATACATACATTTAAATGGGGCTTGAATGGGATTCTGAGGAGGAAGCAAACACAGTCTAAGTATTTCATATTTGCTAACAAACCTGAAAAATGCTTGCTAAAAGCTTAATCAAACTTAAATTGGAAGATATTAAGATTGTTTACCAACCAGCACAAATTACAAAAGCATTTGAATCTTCGACTAGACATAAAGAACAAATTCATAATTTCCTCTCCACAATCAAATTCTTGATTTCCTGTAGTGTTGATTTATTGGATCTTCTTGCTATCCAAGGTGCTCAGCCTTCTTTATGGTCCAGCTCTCACATCCATTTGTTACTATGGAGAATACCATAGTTCTAACTATGGGTGGTTTCTTTTTAATAGCATATCCGGACCTGCCATAGCTTTCCACCCCAGAAGCAAACATCTTCTAAATTCATGGCTGCAATCACCATCTAAAGAGATCATGGAGCCCAATAAAATAAAATATGTCACTGCCCCCACTTCTACCCCATTTATTTGCCAGGAACTGAGATTGCCATGATCTTTGTCTTTTTAATGTTGAGCAGCAGGACCGCTTTTGCACTCTCTTCTTCTTCTCTTCCATCAATAGGCTATTTAGTTCTTCCTCATTTTTAGCCATCAGAGAATTATCATCCCTATAGCTAGTTAGGAAAAATGTCATAAAAGGGAGTTTTTTATTAGAAAAAAAAAGTGTTTTGATGTCTGAAACTGCTCTAATTTCTGGAAGCGTATTCCATGTAACAACCACCCTGTTACTGAAGTAGTTCTTTCTCACAGTACTTCATAATATTAAGAACTAGGGAATTGCCCGTCAAAAATGACGGGGGAAAAAGATTGTAAGGCTATCAATGCTGTTTGTCATACAATGTGAGGCTTTTGCTCCTCCAAGCATCTGTGTTGGTTTTATTTTCAAAGTCCTGAGTGTCTGGCATTGTTAGTGTGCAACTGCGTGCCTCAACTGCTCGCCTCGCTTTGCCTTTGGTGCTCATTGCAGGCAAAGTCCCATGTACCTCAACTGCTCGCCTCGCTTTGCGCCAGGGAGGTTATTTCTTTGTAAATGCAAAATAACACTAACACACCTCACAAAGACCATTAAAGGGCCATTTGCCTCACTTTAATGCTCTTCATGGTGTGAAAGAGCACACTTTTATATGTTAAAATGTTCTATTTTTTAAATTACATTAATAACAGATACAAAAACTAAAGTGTTAAGTCTCTGTTTACAAACAAACTACATCCTGCCTACTGGTTGTTGCATAAATAATAACAGATAGCCAGTCCAGTGCGTGCTGTGGAGAAAACAGTGATTGATATCAGCATTTCCCTGTAATCAGTTTACACTGCACTGACCAGTGAACCCATAGCTGACCTATAAGTCTGTTGAGGTGTGTCCAGCATTCCAGTCCTGCATAGATACATTTGATAAGGCATAATTTTTTTTTTTACTTTTGATCTTGGACAGAAGACAGCACTGGAGCAGTAGCGTGCAGATCACTCCTCTGCATTGTTCAAATTCTAGAGAGGCAAGAGAGCAGAAAATTTTCTGCCATAAGACATTACAAGCTTTGTTCCCTTCAAACTGGAAATGTAAGCAGTCTTCCCATTGACTTAAATGGGACCCACATCCCTGCAACCTGATTGATTGCAGTGATGCCACAGTATTTGGGCAGACTTGAACACACATAAACAGATAAAAACAGATTTGATTTTATTTCTCAGTGAAAAATGCACAGGTTTCCAAAATTCTAAATAGTATTTCAGCATGCTTTTAGGAGATCTTTACTGATGTGGTCCAAATTGTGCTGAATTATGTGGCCCTTTAAGTAAAGGCATTAGCTCCTTTTTGTATGGCTGTGCATACATAATATAATGTTTTTATGCAAAGCTTGTAAAAATATGTATATACTGCCAGAAAGTGATACATTGTCATTAATTGTAAGAACTGTGTAGGTTGGTACAACTGTGCTTGACTGGTCAAAAGAGCAAGGCCAGGTGAGCTGCATCTTGAGTACCTGCCAAGAACCAAATGCGCTCTTTCTGAAATAAGATAATTGCTGTGGTTTGAAGCAGTAGATAATGCTATTCTGTAGGCTATAACCCCATACAGTTTTCAAATGACAGCAAACACAAATGTACCAGACTTTGGTTTGGCTTCCAAGAACTAGATCAGTGACTGCTTCTAACTACGGAGCAAAATAAGGTGAAATTATTTTTTTATTCAAAAGAAAAACAAATTTAGATTTCCGCACTAAGTTGTATGACATGTATAATGAACTGTGATTTGAGGATTATATTAATCTTCTATTAAAAAATGACAGTCAAACAGAATGGTGTGCATAAAGGGTCAACTTTTGTTGGAGTTTAAGAAAGCAAATATATTTAAACTATATATTGATATTAACAACCTTGACAGACACTGTAAGAAAGTATAGCTTTGTGCAGCAACTTAATTTTATATGTTTATACATTTCCTTTAGGAACTAATCATATTTTAAAATTTTTATCATCTAGCTAGTTATAAATGAGAATTGAAAAAGTGACTGATCAAAATGAATGCTAGGAAAATATACAAAACTTTGATTAAATTAATAAAAATGTTAATTATAAATACTACATCCCTAAGTAATTTCTGTAATGAAATTGTTTTCCCCTTGGATTATTATTTTATGGAATTTAATCTTGCTAAGAATTAATATGCAGGCAGTAGTGGTTCTTTAACTGGAAGGCTGTTCAATTTAGGTGCTTGGTTTATCCATCAGAAAACACCAATTACAAGTGAGAACATGGTGTCTGTGTTCTTGTGAATGCCCTTACATATTAAAATACATACTCTGCTATTTTAGTTTTAATAACTTATTTCCTTATAAAATAACAAGAAAATTAAGGCCTCCGTTCAATTGAGCAAATTGTAGTTATAAGAGCACGTAATGGAGCCTGTAAAATAATTTGCTATTCAATTGGCGTCTTTTAGCTAACCGCAATCGGGTTGTAGGTTAGAAGCTCAAAATCCCTGTGGTTGTCAAATTCGTAATCCCGACCCATCTAAGCCTTTGATCTTTCAAGCCTGTAAATGTTACAATCGAAAATCCCTATGTAATTGGTACAATTCCTGAAGCCCGTAATTGCCTTCAAAGTCGTAAATGGAAAATGTAGAAGAAAATGCTATGAGTACCAGATAGGACTCACAAGGGGTTAAACACCTGATTGTAGCACTGTAAATGCAAATAAAAAATCAATACTGCACGTGAAAAGACAGGGAAAGCGATGAAAGACATTCAAATTAAATGCACAACAGTCTCAAGCTCGCAAATCTGCAAAAAAAAAATGTTTCCATTTTATTTCTGTTATATCAATCTCAGTAATCAAGGAGTTAATACATGCCAGGCCACCCACACGGACTACAACAGTATCGTCATTCATTTTTATTATTTTGTACATTGCCGGATTGCGAGTCTCATATCAGATCACTAAACGCTAATTGATTGACATTTAACCTCCATGTTTTACTGACGTCATGATGGCGGTCTCATTTACATTGGCTTTTTCTAAATCCTTCAATACGGACTTGCTTAATTGATCATGATCATGCTCTGAAATGCTACTTACGGGTGCATGGTTTACGGTTTAGGCTTTCGGCCAGGTAGCTGTGGGCTTGATCAATTGAATCGCTCTGTAACTGTTGCAATTTTCAATTGTTGCAATTGAATGGAGGCCTAAGATATGCAAACGATATATGTAGATTACGGTATAAATGTTAAAAGACAGATAAAAACGTTATTTGCTTTTGCGTTAATTACATTTTTATTCTGGACACACCTTGTGAGATTTTTATAGCTAATTTGATGTCCAATATATATTGATGTGTCTCAAAACAACTTTAACCTAGCCCATGGCAGCTTAATTTTCACAATTAGCTGGAATTATGTCAATCTCTGCTTCATGGCTGGTCCAAGTATATTCTGTAAATGTTGCATACTTGTGAATGCATGGTAATAATATCAAAAATTATTCATGATTTGTACATTTTTGGAAGACAATGCATTGTTTAATAAAACATTTTAAAATGTGTGATAAGATGTTAAACTGTTTTAATAAAATATATTTTGCAAAACATCTTTTGATGTACCGTAGCCCAAAACGTAATACTTTAGTGAATATTGCAGCCAAAAGCACATATGTACAGTATTGCAATTGAATCAAGCACTATGCATTATAGAGTAAGGAAACACATTTATTGCCTTTTTTACATGTTTTAATTTATTTGATTGTGTAAACATAAGATTTTATTAAGTTACCACAGTACTTTAATTAGTTTAGAATAAATACTACAAATAATAAAAGTTGATTCTATATTTTTACATGTAGCATAAAGATATAATGCATTGCACACAAAATATTACTTAAAGTATTAAGGATTCTCTTTATTATGTCGTTTGATAATAATCCTCACATGTGGAATTCATCAAGTAATGAATCATTTTTTAGACTCTTTTTCACAGTACAAACTATTATGCGCCACAATAATAAAATAAGGATATATCTCACCTAATAATAGCTCATTCTATAATTTGTTTTATTGTTGCCTTGTCTAAGAAAGAACAATTACTTGTGTTATTTAGGTTCATCTGGAGAAGATTTTGTACATTATGAATTGGACCCATATTTTATTAGGAAAATCCAATGATGATTATAAAGCAATGGTGTTTGCCAAGGTCGGAATTATGTACACATAGGAAAAAAGATCCACCCAGCATGTGATATGTATACATTATCTCCATCAACCCGTGATACTCAAGGGACCAGTTAATAAGCTAATAATAGACTTTATTGATGAGTATGATAGAGAGGGACATACAAACACAGAGGCAAAGGCTGGATCAAAATGATTATTGAAACACAGGAAGACAAAGAGGCAAAACAGAAAGAACAATAAATACATGTGAGAAAAAAGAATGACGAGGAAAATTAGGCAATTGGAGAAAGAGATGTGGGAGAGAAAATCCAAGAACATAGAATGAGAAACAGAGGATGTGGAGAAAATAAAAGAGATGGTAAGATATAGACATATAGAATGGAGAGAGAAAATGAGAGAGAGAGTGAGGAAAATAGAGGTAAATGGGGCACAGAAATATAGGGGTGATGAAAAGTTGATGATTCCCATGACATAGTATTGGATTTTGTTTAACCATTTGTCCATTTATAGGTGATGAAATAATATGTCATCCACAAATCATTGGTCATGGCTACGATCTAAAGAGGGCACAGCTCTTTTATGGTTCACATCCTATCTAAAAGATCGTACATTTAGCGTCTCCTTCTCTGGCACCTCTTCTTCACCTCTCCCTCTGTCTGTTGGCGTTCCCCAAGGTTCTGTCCTAGGCCCCCTCCTCTTCTCCATCTACACCTCCTCCCTTGGCATCCTCATAAAATCCTTTGGATTTCAGTATCATCTCTATGCAGATGATACTCAAATCTACCTCTCTGCACCTGATCTATCCCCCTCTCTTTTAGCTCAAGTTTCCAACTGCCTCTCTAGCATATCCTCCTGGATGTCTACCCGTCAACTCAAACTTAACATGTCTAAGACTGAACTCCTAATCTTTCCACCCTCTACTACAGCTTCCACTCCTCAAATATCTCTCACTGTTGACAACACCATCATCACTCCCACCTCCCAGGCCCGTTGTCTTGGGGTTCTGTCAATCACTCCACTGGCTTCCCATAGCTTCCTGAATCACATTTAAAATCATGACCCTAACACATAAAGCCCTCAACAACAGTGCACCCCCTTATATCTCTGCACTTGTTTCAAAATACTCTCCCAACCGCCCCCTTCGTTCTGCTAACGACCTTCTTCTTTCCTCCTCTCTCATCACCTCCTCTCACTCCCGTCTTCAGGACTTTTCTCGTGCAGCCCCTGCTATTTGGAACTCCTTGCCTCGCTCCATTAGATTAACTTCCTGCCTCAAAACCTTTCAAAAATTACTAAAAACACACCTGTTTAAAAAATCATATCACCTTCAGCCTTTATAATTACAACTGCACACTCCACAGCTTAATAACACTCCCACCCACAATCTACAGTACAGCTCACAGACCCCTCCAATTGACTAAACAAATTGCATTCACGTTGCCATTTTGTATTTGTCACCCTCTTGTATCACACCTAAACCCTTAGATTGTAAGTTTGCGAGTTTTCAATTGTGTGTCCGTGTCTTGGAAACAAGCACTATGTACATTTGATTATATGCTCAAAAACAGGGCCCTCCATTCTTTATAAGGTGTTAAGTTTGTTTTTTGCCATGTACTAACCCCCTGTACAGAGCAACGGAATATGTTGGCGCGATATAAATAAAGATAATAATAATAATAATAATAATAATAGCATATGAAAAAGGAGCATCTTCCTCCCAGGTGTATAGCAACCAAACTAGAGAACCAATAAAATTGCAGCTTGATCTTGACAGCCAATCAAAGTAAAGTTGTGAACTTAAGGATTGTCAACTGGCTTAATTTTATCTGTGATTTTCACAATGTACTGTAGATCTCATTGCCTCCTTCTCTAATATGCAGACTTCTAAAACATTGGTGTGTAATGTGTTGCTATGAGGGCTGCCAACAGTCCAGAATTTCAGTATCTCTCTGCTTGAGCACAGGTGAATCAATCAATTAAATTAAACTGAATTCTCTCTCATAGAGAACCTGAATACACAAGCAGAAAGACACTGAAATGTTGGACTACTGCATACCATGTAGGACTGAGTTGCCCATTACTGTCTTAGACTAATACAAGATAATAATTCTATCTTTCAATTTTCTGTTATATATAAGAGCAATTAACTGTGCTTAATTTATACTGGGATTAGACAATTTGCCAATTACCAATAATATGAAATTGCAAATGTAACTTTCTTATATACAGATTATTTGATTAGCAATAAATCTGAAGTCTGATGTAGTTTGGGTTTCAGACTCAAAAACAAGGGTTAGAGAAATTAGAAATTTGTAAACTAAAAAAAGAGAATATAACACTAATATTGTGAATGAAAAAGTCATTGGGCTAAGATTACTAGAGTATCCTTTGCTTCACTTTGTTCGTGATGATTATCATTTTACCAAATTACAATTATTACAATTACAATAAAGTATCTCTGACACTGTACATTATGCACCCCCTCGCCAGCTTTCTCTGGGTTTACAAAAATTCACTTACAAAATATTACAATCCATAATAGTCAGGAAAAAAAGGACATGCATGCTATTCCCAATGTCTTCTATGTTCATAATATATTGCGTAGACATATTTTTGCAGTGACAATTTTGATATTAATTTGGAGTATTTCCTTTTGTAAACTGTCTTATTGTACTTGGCTGTTTTATGGCAAGTTTTTACTTTGCCTGACCACCAGCAACATATGCCTTTAGAGAAGAAATTAGCATTTGCAAACTATAAACCTGCGATTTTTGATTAAATCTTCTAATCCCTGATATAAATGCTGTATGTGTACTCATCATTTTTAGTTTAAATACATTTCTGTCATCAATTGGAATGCAAAAAATATTCATACTGAGCTTTCAAAAAAAAATATTTTAATTTTTCATTTAACAAATGTTTTGCATTTCAATTATAGCATCTTTGATTTCTGAGTTTATTCATATATTGAAATAAGATCATTTTCAAAAAAAATTAATTAGCTTGTGAAAAAATAGTTTTCAATTGTTACCATTCACACAAATACTATTTTTTAGTTTATAAATTATATTTTTTACAAAAATTTAACCCTTGCTGTGGCTGAAATATCCATCAATAACTGAATACTGACACTATTTAACTCCAAAGTTACTACTTTTGTAAAGCTGTTAACATTTTAAAGTTATCAGTCGCTTCAGCCATAATTTCTTTAATAAAATCTCTAGCATAAGTTTTCTATATATATATATTTATTGGTTCTTGTTTACAAGTGTATTCTAGTACTTTCTCTAGGACTAATGCATTTCTAATTAATTTACATGGTAATACTCTGCTGGGAAAACAGCTCAAACAAACAGCCAATAGAAACAATGGCTGTCCACAGTAAATAATAATTGCATACAATAGATACTAAATGTAAAACCTTAATTATTGTGTTTGTGTTTTTAAACATTTTGGATATCATTAAATGTTGTTCTTTAAATGGTTGTACTGTAAATGTGTTCTTAAAAATGAACACTATAGGAAATATGGTAACCACGAGTTACCTAAATATTTTCTGCTTTTTATGTTGTTTTCTTATGAGATAGCTTTCAACAACTTTAAGTGTAATAATTCTAATTTACCTTTCATAGTCAATGGAAACAATGCTCTTGAAATTGACATAATTGAAATAAGACCCTCTCTCCTTTACTTATGACATCATATCTGTGTCACACCACATAGAAACTCCAACTAAACTTATAAAAAAGGAAAATTCAAATTGTGAAGAACAAATTAACATGCTGGTTTAATAGGTGTGTATAATTTTTCTTTTTATCAAAGAAATTATGTTTAAAAATTATGAAAAAATGCCTTGCTAATGGAGTAATAAATATGCCTTCATTCCAGTCCTTCTTCATTATATATGATTTTGTGACCACTGTTCCTTCAGGTACTATAGAAAAAGCATACTGTGGATATTTCTAAGCAGTACATGGGGAACAATCAGGGCATTTTCACAACCTAAATCTGCACATCTTCCATGATCAGGTAGCTCTCTCCCTCTGAGTAAGTGTTACTATTGAAAGTGGTCAGCTGTATCTTATTAGACCTCTTGAAGGAATGTTAACATGCCTTCTCTATTTTAGTATCTAGCTTGTTCACTATGTACCACAAGTACTAGAAAAGACTAGTAACTACGGCCTCCATGTAAGTCAAGTGCTCTTAGGGCCTCATTCAATTGCGATTTTGCCAATTGAATAGGCTTCTAAATAAGAAGTTTTTAGTTTGTGAACTTCTATCCAAAGCAACATCTTTACTAACTAATAACGTCTTTAAAAAAAGAATGCTATGTGCTTATTTAGAGCCCTATTCAATTGGCCAAAATCACAATTGAATGAGGCCCTAAGTTAGGGCACTCCTTAAATTGGCTGCAGGAGCTTTTTTTTCCTAAGTTCAACACTAATCTTTCACTCCCCCGATTAGGACACTTTTTTCCTGCTCTGTAGACCCAACAGATTTTTGTGTAGGAAGTACCAAGCCAAATTTTACTGATTAGACAGGGCACCAGGAGCCAATAGAAAAAGAGAATGTCATTAATATTTTAATGATTGGGAAGTGTCGTAATAACTGCCATAACTCCTCCGGCAAGGAAACATTAGAGATATATAAAGAAATATTTTTTTATTTATTATTATATTTTGATATTAAAAAGATGTGACAATTGTATTTATAGCGTCAATAAATAAAGATGGGAGCTTACAATCTAAGTAATATTTTATAGTTTTCCAAATTGTAGACATATGTAATTTTGCTTGGCAGAGTTATTGTTGGCATATAGATGAATGCTTGGACTAAAAAATAAGACACAGAGATTCAGTGGACTGTTATCAGATCTACATTTCTAAGTGGTTGATTTTTGAAGTGTGCAACTACAAGTAACTGGGGCACTGATCCTGCAAAGCTTGTATGTCAGCAAACCTATTTTGAAATATTTGTCATTTTTAAGTATAATGTTCTTTTTTTTTTGCACTCAGAAAGTACATTGTAGCCTAATTGGGCCTCTTTTGTCTTTTTATGGTAGGCTGCCAAGTCACGCAGTGAATAGTGCTATTATTCATCTTCATTAAGGGATATTGAAGTTCTTTTGGTCCTTGAGAAAATGCATCATTTCATACATTGTGATAACATTTAATTGACCAATATTAAAAATATTCTAGTGCTAAAGCTCTCAGGGAAACAAAGGTCACTCTTTTTCGGGTGCAACAAATTTATATTGTTAATATAAATATGTTTCAATAAATAATAATTCTCTGAAAATCTTGTTATACATTTTAGTATACAGTTGATACAATTCTGCATATACAGTTATTCTTATTGACAGCAATGCGAATAGGAAATGTGTTAGTGTGGGAAGATTATGGATTGAAAACATAATAATTAGCTCTGACTATGGGCCTCATTCAATTGGCCAATTGAATAGGGCTCTATATAAGCAAAGAGCATATTTTTTTTACAGAAGTTTTTAGTTAGCGAACTTCTATCCAAAAGCAAGGTCTTCACTAAAAACTTCTGTAAAAAAAATATGCTGTGTGCTTATATAGAGCCCTATTCAATTGGACATATCTGTTGTGTCCCTTTAACTGGTCCCTTTTAATGGTGATATTATCACTCTCTTTGTTACTTGTGCATTCAAGCTCTGAATGTCTATTTAGACTGTAAGTTTGCAAGTTTTCAATCTTGCAAGGTGCTTTGGGGAAAGCACTTTGGATACTGGATTCTAAGCTCAAAGACAGTTTGCCCCTGGAAACAGAATGGGGGAGGGGAAGCATTTGACCGGGCTAGGTGCTGGGGAGTGTAGTGAGTCATGTGGGAGGGGACTCTGGAGAGTTTATTTATTGAGGGGTGTTCCCATAGACATGGCCTCGCCAAGAGTAGGATGCCCTTGTGCTACCGCTGAGGGAGCAGGTGGCAGCACATGGCCCCCAGTCGCTGCAGGAGATAGTGGCAGCTATCAGGCCCCCCATGGAAGAGGAGACATTGCGAGTGACAGGCGAGAGCCACGATCGTGAGAGAGGATATCCGTAGAGGAGATACAGGCCTCCGCAGAGGCTCAGCCCTTAGGATGACACCCCCAGAAAGTGCAGGCCCAACGGGATCCCCACAAGACGTCGGCTGTGTGGCGTGGTGGGTCGCGATCACGAAGATGCGGTGGGGCAACGGTCGGCACGGACAGATACAGGAGATGCGGTTGCAGAGAAGTCAAGGCCCGGTAGTAAAGTAGGAGCAGCGCAGAATGGTAGTGGTGAGGAGGGAGTTGCAGCGTCTGTCAGAGGAAGGTCTGATGCGCAGGGGCTCTGATACCCCTGGGCTCTAGGGGTGAAAGAAGTGAGGATGAAGAGGAAGAAGGTCTGGGAGGTCTGAGAGAAGGGCAAGCAGCAGCGAGGTGCAAGGTCAAGGGTCAGCACACATGGCTGCGGGGGAACATCAGCTCAGAAAGCCAGAGGAAGGCCCAGCAAGGGACAGGTTGCAGTTAAGAAGGGTAGAAAGGTCCAGAAGGAGCAGCGTGGAGTGGAAGGGTAGAATGGCAAGAAGGCAGAGGCACAGCTGGGTGATTTAGAAGAGCAGGAGAAAGCAGGGAGAAGTAGCAGGGACGCGGTCCTGAGCAACGTGGAACAGCATGAATGGTGAGGGATCAGTGCAGCAGTGGAGTGCTAGGAACAGCGTTGTATGCCCCCTTTCTTCTATTTATGATCCATGGAGAAGGTACATCTGGCGGGACCATGACACGACTAGATTTAGGTCTGACAGTGAGATCTGCGGGATCGGTGGGCAGGAGACACACACGGACGCAGCTGGACAGTAGAGGGACCCCAAGATCATCTCAGCAGTGGCCAGAGACACAGGTCTGCAGGAGAGTCGAGGGTGGTTACAGCAAGTGGATGCGTAAGCATAGGTGCACAACATCTGCTTGTGATTACAGAGACAGGAGATCGTCGGAGAGATAGATTGGCAAGAGTTGTAGGTCAACATCAGTGGGTCACAGGAGCAGATTTACACCCTCCCCTACCGGGTAACCGCTGCAGCACAGCGCGTATGGTGAGCATAGGAGGGGTGACAGAGGCATGGAGAAGGAGCTCTATCGTTACAGGGACGAAAGAGAGTGGCGACGCGGTAAGGAGCTGGGACTGCCTTCCGGTAGATACAGGAGGGTACAGGAAGAAGAATGCAGAGCCCAAGGAAGAAGTTTGCGTGCAGGATTGATCCACTGCCCCTCCGCTCAGGAGGATACAGGAAGGAGACCACAGAGCAAGAGGAAGACGTTCAGCAATCAGGAGGGAGCTACTGCCACCTCCGTAGCCGAGGAGAACACACATCGGCTAATCGGAACCACACATAATATGCAAGCTTTCATGTCTAGCTTAAGAATTTTGCTCTCTGATTTCGATGGTAGTAAGAATTTGTGTCCAGGGGCAGCATGGGTGCCAGATAAGGTCGTAGACGAGGTGTCAGGTCATTCCAAGTACCGGGAAGGGTCGCTCGGTGGCTGAGGCTGCAGAGGGGAATAGCAGGATAGACAAGGAAGTAGTGGGACCCATTAAGCCCCTAGCGGAAGGAGAATGCTTAATCAGAGTAGCGGATACGGACGTGAAGAAATCGGCCTTATGCTCTATTGGCCCTATTCGGGAACACGTGTCAAAGGAAGTTAAGGAGAAGATTTGGAGGAGAGAGTTTGTGGAAATATTCTCATTATTGCTGTTAGATAATTTCATTGAAATCAAGCATGATGAGAAGAAGGATGTTTCAAAAATGGATGAGGAGTGTAGGCGTAGATACAGGAAAATTTCAAAGAATTTTACCAACTGGCTGCAGGCTTTTGTAATTTTTGCCAGGATAGGGGGAAAGAAATCCTGAGTTTTGTTCTGCTATCTGGATGAAATTGATGTTACTCACTGTAAGTATGGGGGTTTAAGCCTGGTGGGTATATGATGAAAGATTTAGACAAAAGACAAAAGATGGAGGTGTGTCCTTGTATGCAGTGGGGTGACAGGGATATGTGGAATTGGCTTACAATTGTTACCCCATTAAGGCCAGCAGTAGCTGTATCTGGAGCCAAGCCTTTGGCAGGAAGCGCTACTAGGTTTGTTGTTTTGCTTTTAATTAAAGCATATGCAGTTGGGGGGCCTCATGCAAGTTTAAACATGAGTGCTCTGAGTGTGTTCTCTCCCACCCTCTTTTTTTGCTTTAGAAAGGCAAAAAGTCAGAAGTCAGGCGAACAAGCTCAAAAAGGGGAGGAGCCTGTTGCTATTAGAAAAGATGCGGCTATGGCTAAAATTGTATGCTAAAGTTCCGGAAAAGGGGGCGGATTCCTGTTTATTGTTTAATGGTTTTTAGTTTGGTTTTCCAATCCCATCTGTGGTTGATTGTTGAGGGTGGATGAGGGTTTGGGTAGGCCCACCCGTTTAAAATCAGCCAGGGAAAATCAGGCTGCAGTAATGGAAAAACTTTTGGATGAGGTTAGTAAGGGTAGGTTGGTGGGGCCGTTTGAGGATGTGCCATTAGAGGGTATGAAGGTGTCCCCGTTAGGGTTGGTCCCCAAGAAGGAGTCTGGTTCCGTTAGGCTTATTCACCATCTATCTTACCCCAAGGGTGGATCAGTTAATGATGGGATTGACAAGGAGCTGGCATCTGTAACATATGCTTCTTTTAAGCAAGCAGTGAAGCTGGTAAGGAAGGCTGGTAGTAGGGCTTTGTTGGCAGAGGTGGACACTAAGGGCCTCATTCTATTATTGGCCGTAAATCGGCCGTAAGGCTGCGATTCCTTGCGGGGGTTCTGTTAACTCGCGATTCTATTATACGGCCCCGCAAGGATCTCATCTTACGGCCGGCCGCATATCTTGGAACCGGCCGTAAGCTGTGAAATATAAAAACGCAAAAATAAATTCAAGCCTGCACTGTACAGCTCTGTAAATGCTAGGGATCATATTGGGGGACATGAGGATTAAAAGTAACCCACTCTCAAGCTTGCACATCTGCCCAAACCCGAGTTCAAATTAACTGTTTATTTTCCGGCTGCGGCGTGGGTGTGTCTGAGGTGCTCCAAGCACTCTGGACTTTTTACATGGATATTTTACGGATATTAAAAATAAAATATTTTACGGATTTGAGTACAGGATAATTATGTGCTATTTTTTCTAACACCTAAAATCCCTTTATAGTCTTCTCAAAGTGCAGGATGGCTTTATTTGAGCTATTTTATGTGCTAAATTGGTGCTAGCGAGACCTCTTTCCTGCAAGTAAGCTGCGGCTCGCTTTTAGCCTTGCAGAGAGGTTTCCCGGAGGAATTGAATTGCAAATCTCTTGCGGCCGTTTTAGATCAAAGGCTTTCCTCCGGCGCGAGCGGCCGCAAGAGATAGCAAGGCACCGTCCGCAAGCCTGCCGGAGCCTCCGGCCGTAAGGGAATAGAATAGCAGAATAGCTTGCGGCCGGTCCTTGCGGCCCCGCAACGGCTGCGGCCGATAATAGAATGAGGCCCTAAGTCTGCTGTTAGGTGTTTGCCAGTTCATCCTGAATCCCATCATTTACTGGGCTGTTTTAACCTAGGCTGTTATTTTGTTGATTTGTGCCCCTCTATCGGGTGTTCTATTTCCTGTTCTTATTTCAAAAAGTTTAGTTCCTTCCTGAAGTAAATTCTCAGTAGGCAAACTGGGTTGTCTGCAGTAGTCCTCTATCTAGATGATTTCTTATTTGTGGGTTCGGATGAATCCAAAGACTGTGGTCTAGTAGTTTTCTAGATATAGCAGCTGAGTTTGGTATTCCCCTGGCAGGGGATAAGACAGAGGGTTCATGTTGTTCTTTAAGTTTTCTAGGGATCCTGATAGACACTGTTAGGATGGAATGTAGTTCCTGATAGTGGTAGCTATGTTTCTGTGGGGGGATAGTTTAAGGGATAGGCATGCAATTATTCACTGTGGCAATTTAAACGTGGTTCAAGCAATTAATTCAATAACTGCCTCTTCGCTTCGCCTCCAGTAGTCAAACTGCTGAGGTAATTGGTATTGCAATGTTTGCAGCTCAATGTGTTAGTTAGGGCTTCTCATAGCTGGGGTGAAGAACGTCATAGTAGACGCCTTGTCAATAGGGAACTGGAGCAAATTCAGGGAGATGGCACCTGCAGCGGAATCGGGGGTTCATCTGTGGAGTTTTGGTTTTTAAACTGCCTCTCTTTAAAATTGTTACTGCCAGGGGAAGCTGCATAATTGTTGTGTGGAAATTTAAGGATAAAGTAATGAATCTTACACTGTCTTGTTTCTTTGATTGCAGGAGCTCCATTGCAATTATGGATTATGGGTCACTCATTCATTTATTGGGCTCCAAGGTTGGCAGGAGTTCAGGATAAGGGTCGGTAGTTGGGGTTCCCAGAAGAAGCAGTTGTGATAAAGGGGTTTGAGATACGTGGAATGAAATGGGAACAGGCGGTTGAAAAAGTTGGAGGGTACGCAAGGATAGTCCCTCCCCCAGACATTGTACTGCTACACGTAGGGGGAAACGACTTGGGTTTCATATCAATGAAGGGGCTTATCCGTATTATGAAAAGGGATATTTTGAGGTTTAGGGAGTTATTCCCAGGGCTGCTTATCATTTGGTCCCAGAATACACCTAGGCTGAAGTGGAGGGGGGCCATTAACCAAAATAAATTGGATGGGGCTAGAAAGAGTATTAATAAGATAATTGCGTAATTTGTCAGGAGGTTGGGGAGGGGTTCAGACCGACATAGAGACTTGGAGGTCCCATAGGCATTTGAATATTTTATAAAGGATGGGGTGCACCTCAACGAGATGGGGCTGGCGCTGTTCAAATATACATTAAAGGTAGGTATTTTGTCCAGACTATGGAGGGGTTTGGCGGTGCTTAGACCTTTGGTCTTGCAGGTGGCGGGGGTGCTGCATTCGCCTTAGAGGAACTCATTGGTGGGGAAGGCATCCGGTCCTTGTTGGTCCCGGAGGTCCATTCGGCATGGGGTTCCATTGGGCCTCTGGGAGGGTGAGCTCCTTCCGCGGGCAAGTGTACAGCTACCTCTGGTTATTTGTTATATGTTATCATACGTTGTGATAATAAAGCTGTGGCCTGGCAATACCCAAGTTGGTGTTTGTTTATTTATTTGGGTTGGGTGTTAGAGTATTGGAGTGTACCTTGTCACATATGCTTAGGTCAAGTTTGTCCCTTGAGACAGAATAGGGGGAGGGGGCATTTGACCGGGCTGGGGAGTGTAGTGAGTCATGTGGGAGGGGACTCTGGAGAGTTTATTTATAGAGGGGTGTTCCCGCTGTTTTGGCACAGATCAAGCTTAAGGGACATCGAGTTTCCTGCCCTCCCTTCCTGGAATTAGGTATTTGTCACAGCATGTGCGGGGGTGCTGCATTCGCCTTAGGTTGGAGAGCATTAGTTGGGAGGGTGTACAGCTACCTATGCTTATTTGCTATATGTTGTCATACAGTGTCATAATAAAGTTGTAGCCTGGTAGTACCCCAATTGCTGTTTGTGTATTTATTTGGGTCAGGTGTTAGAGTAATGGAGCGTACCTTGTTACATATGCTTAGGTTAAGGGTCCTCCATCCCTAGCAACGTTAATGTTAATACTGCTATTGTGCTATATAACCCATGTATTGCACTTTGAAATATGTTGGCGCTTTACAAATAAATAAATAATAATAATAATAATAAGTGCTACAACAACCACCTTTATTCTTAACTATGGATGGGAGGCAAGTCATGACCACAACTATTATCATTGTTTATTTAATGAATCAATACAATCAGACTTTAGAAGTGAGAGGCTTGATTTGAATTGTTGTTCTGAGACCATTGTAGAGTATTTTTAGTTGTGTAGTTTGTTATTCCCTTCCAATATTATGGATATCCCTCTTGCCTTGTTAACACCGTACAAATATGCTCATTTGATTCCTGGCAGTGATCACACCTTGTTAGTGACTAATTGTCCTTTTTTACTAAGTGATCTTGTTGAGATAATAAAGTACTTAATAACTACAATCCTTGAGGGATGGTATCATGCCAATTTTTCAAGATTTACTAAATTTCCTGTTGGATCACCCCTACATTCACATATCCAGTACAGAGTCATCCTTACCCTATCCTCCTCCACCACAACACCTGTCATTTCTAATTTTGTAGACAGCAGCACAGTCCCGCCAATACCTTAAGTACATTGTCTTAGTGTCACATGTGACACAAACCTCTCCTTCACCCCTTTATCCTATTATTAAACAGTTCTTGTCTATCTCCAGGGTATCTCCAAATGGAGAACCCTGAGGAGAGGTTTGGGAACCAATGCATAATAGCTCACAAAAGGAAATTACAGCAGGTTGCCACTAGTTTTCGAGGTATTTGATTCCTTTAGAAAGCCCACACTTATAGGCAGCAATGGATTTGCCTTTTTGGAGCCCCTAGGCAGTGAAGTGGAGGAGCCCCTGTGCTGCGCATGTAGCCATTATGAAATTTAAAGTGCCACTGCACAATGAAAATTTAAATTGTTTGAAAAAAATTAGTCTAACTAAGATCATAAACAATCAGGAAAAAATTAATACAGCTAGTTTTTAGTTAGAAAAAAAAATGTTGATGTCTTTGCTGGGCCCTAAGGAAATCCATGCAACATAGGTAGAAGTTGTTTGTGTGAGAGGGTAGTTTATATTTCTGGAGAGATATGGTTGCATTTCCTGAAGCAAGTCTGCTTCTGGGCCAGTAAGGGGGAAGTGGTATGGTGTCTTCTTCAATCAATGCTTTCTATTCCTGCCTTCCTCAAACATCTCTCCAATGATAGCCAAAAACACACCCTCATGATCCAGCTCTCATGAAGTAATGTAACAAATATAAAATAGATTCCATTACTCATAAACAGTCTACAGAAATTCAGATTTCCCAAAAAAGGTTTATGTCCATGACAAACAAGTATTTTCTTTCTTGAACTGCAATGGGACTTTAACGATAAACCTGAATGCCATTGCTAATATAAGTGATCAGTGAGTGTGTGATTATGATGCGTCTCACCAGTTGCCTGCCCTTCCTTATAATACATAATACAAGAATATTAGTCATTTACATTTATTTGTGTGCACTATATTTCTGAAGGTGGGCACCCAATCAGATCACTTAGTCCACAAACACAGACAAAACCTTAAAAACCCTGACATAGACACACACATAGACACAGAAACACACAGACACACATAGACACACAGATACAATGCAATAGGTGCATGAGAAGATAAGTGGCAGACAAACCTGCTTTCATTTGCAGAGGAGCAGCCAGTTAGCCAGAGTACTGAGACAGAGAAGATCTGGGCTGAGGCGGACATGATGTGGAGTTGCAAGACTGGGAGGTGTTGACATATAGACACCTCATGCCTGATGAAAATTCCCTCAGACAATATAACCAGAGTGCATCTTGTATATAACACAGTAACTCCCATAGATAGATAGATAGATAGATAGATAGATAGATAGATAGATAGATAGATAGATAGATAGATGCATAGATAGAGTTTTCTTACAGAGCCCCCCAACAATGCATATACACAGAAAGTACCCTCATACACAATATACATAAATACTATAGAGATAGTCAGACCTTCTAATAAACAAAAATATACATACACAATACGCACATAGACATAGGATTACATTACATAGCATGGAGCTTGTGGATAGTAAAACTCCAGTAATATCTATCTACTAGCGAATTGCCCATCAAAAAATGCCGGCAATAAAATTGTAAGCCAGGCAATGCTGTTTCCCACACAATGTAAGGCTTTTGCTTCTCTGAGCACCTTCGGGGCTCATCGCAAGCCCTGCAATGAGCGCATTTGGTGCTCATCGCATGGCTCACAATGAGCGCCTTCGGCGCTTATTGCAAAGCTTTCCTCCAGCTTACTGTACAGGCCGCTCATTGCAGGGTTCATTAACCTGCACGTTTTGTGCTTGGGAATGCCATGTGTCTCTTTCCAGCATCTCCCCCTGTCCCTTCCCTGTCGTTTGTTTTATTTTCAAAGTCCCACGTGCCTGGCGTTGTTGGGGTGAGTGTTACTGTCTTTGCTGTTGTGTATTTTCTAAGTCCCACGTGCCTGGCTTTGCTAAGCCTCGTTTTCATCCAGTTTCAGAATTATTAACTTTTTTCGTCTGCCATGTTTTTTCTCGCTTAGCCGATTTTCGAGTGACGAAACACAGCAAATAAGGTTCCAAATCGCTTGCAAACTTAATCCCAGGCTTCCTGGCTCTTCCCCAGTGCTGTGTGTGAATGTGTTTTTATTTATTTTTTATTATTTTTCTTTTTTTTCATGTTTTTCAATTTCTGCGGCTCAGCCGTTCAATTCGTATTTTTCTGAGGTTGTATTTTTCCCCCGAGGTCGCATGTGTGACTGCTCCGCTGGCTGCAATGAGTGGCTGCTTATGTGCTCATTTCAGCCGAAGTCCCGCTTGCTTCAATGCCTCAAATGCTTGCTTTGTGCACTGCGCTGGGCAGGGGGGGATGTGCACTGCATCGGGGCGCATCGGTTGAGCAGCAACAGACATGCATGCGCACTGCGCAGCTGACGCGCATTACGGCAAAGGGAGCCAGAAAAGGGAGGAAGAGGGGAGAGACAAACAGGGGAGGAGGGGAGAGACACACAGGGGTGGAAGGGGAGTGAGCGAAGGGGGAAGAGACACAGGGGAGTGAGAGAAGGGGAAGAGACACAGGGGAGTGAGCGGAGGGGGAAGAGATACAGGGGAGGGGGAAAGAGACACAGGGGAGGGGGAAAGAGACACATGGGAGGGAGAGGGGGAAGATATACGGAGGAGGGGGGAACAGACACAGGGGAGGGAGAGGTGTGGAAGAGACACAGGGGCTGGGGGAAAGAGACACAGGGGAGGTAGTAAGAGACACAGGGGAGGGGGAAAGAGACAAAGGAGAGGGGAAAAGAGACACAGGAGGTAGAAAGAGACACATGGGTGGGAGAGGGGGAAGAGACACAGGGGAGGGGGGGACAGACACAGGGGAGGGAGAGGTGAGGAAGAGACACAGGAGGGAAAGAGACACAGGGGAGGGAGAGGGGGAGAGACACAGAAGAGTGAGAGGAGTGGGGAAGAGACAGGGGAGTGAGTGGAGGGGGAAGAGACACAGGGGAGGGAGAGGAGGGGGGAAGATACACAGGGGAGGTGAGAAAGACACAGGGGGGGAAATGGGGGGAAGAGACACAAGGGAGGGGGGAAGAGACAGAGGGGGGGACAGGGGAAAGAGACACAGGGGAGGGAGAAGGGGAAAAGAGACACAGGGGCTGGGGAAAGAGACGCATTGGAGGGAAAGGGGGAGAAAGAGACACAGGAGGGAAAGAGACACAGGGGAGGGGGTTAAAAACACGGGGGGAAGGAGACACAAGGGAGGGAGAGGAGGGGAGAAATGAGTCACAAGGGAAGAAGTAGACAGGGGAGAGACTCGCAATGAGCGCCTTTGCGCTCATTGCGAGGCTCGTGATGCGCGCTAATGGTGCTCATTACGAGGCCCGTGATGAGCGCCAAAGGCGCTCAGTGCAAGGCCAGTAAAGTAGAGGGAGGAGAGGCTCCCATTATGTGTCAAACAGCATTGCCAGGCTTCAATTTTTATTGCCGTCATTTTTGACGGGCAAGTCACTAGTAGCATAAAAAAGCCAATAAATTAAAGGCTATTTTCTGGTTTTATTATTTTAAAAATAGGTTTACTATTTGCAAGTTTAGTTCACAGAATATGGAACATGGGAACAATCAATATTGCTCTATTTCATCAAAAATCATAAGCAACCTGCATATGACAATAAATTCTCCTTGCTGATGTAAGATTCATTTAGAGGAAGCTTGTAATTTTTTGGCCCTTCCGGATCTGAGGGTTTGTCCTATTAGTCTCAAAAAATCCTGAGGTGCTGCCTTATAAGCTAACATTGCAGCGTTTGAAAACATTACAACCAGTGGCGTATCTAGAGCTTTTGCTGCCTGGGGCTCTCCCTGTGCTTGCTGAATAATCCCCCCCCCCCCACGCGGTGTATATATATATATATATATATATATATATATATATATGTGTAATGGAGTTGGAACACGAATCCAATATCTCAGCTCAGATCCTATTCACACATTTCAATTGCCATGTAGCTAAAGTCTTTCCCATAGTCTTTCATTATAAGAATGGGCTCCATAGCATAGATATCTGGGGTATCACCGCTCCTACAGGGCAAGTACCGAGTGACCCCCCTGTATTTAAAGGGCCAGAATGAGTGACATACACTCTGATATGGCCGAATACTGGTTTTAAAGGGCAATATGTCCCAGGGCCATAGTCGCAGGGCAGGAGGCTGGCAAGGACAAAGTGGCAAAAGGCACTTCGTCACCCATCTCCCCTTTGGGGGGAAGTCTAACCAGGCACCTGAATATTTCGCTGTGGTGATGGGGCAACACGCTGAGGGGACTTGAGGGGCAGAGGCCAGCGGCACTCTGCCCTGATGCCAGCTCTTCTGCTGGTATAACCTGCAGGACATCCTGCTCTGTACAAGGGACAAAGGTGGGGCAGAGGCCGACAGCACTCTGCCCCGCTGTCAGCTCTTCTGCTGGGGTACTTGGGACATATTCTGGCTCAGTAGCCAGGAAAAGGTGGGGGTCAGTGGGGGTTAACATTTCCTCTGTTAACCCTGGGGCCACATTAGGAGTTAGCTGGGGAGGGTGATTTGTACTTACCCCCTCCTCCGGTTGTCCCAGTGAGGGTAGTTGGGGATCTGGACAGGCTGTCCAGCATCCCGGTAGGTCAGGCACAGAGACCATGGTCCCATCTGCGCCGTCTGGGAGATTGGGGTCTCCCCTTGTTAGGGTAAGCTGTCGCTGGGGGGAGAGGGCGACACCTTCAGCTCCCTGGGGTTCACACTGCCGCTGGGGGGGGGAAGGACGACACCTTCGGCCCCCTGGGGTACACACTGCCGCTGGGGGGGAAGGATGACACCTTCTGCTCCCTGGGATACACACTGCCGCTGGGGGGGGGGGTGGAAGGATGACACCTTCGGCCCCCTTGGGTACACACTGCCGCTGGGGAGGAAGGATGACACCTTCAGCTCCCTGGGGTACACACTGCTGCTGGGGGGGAAGGACGACACCTTCGGCCCCCTGGGGTACACACTGCTGCTGAGGAGGAAGGACGGCCCCTTCTGCTCCCTGGGGTACACACTGCCGCTGGGGGGGAAGGACGACACCTTCTGCTCCCTGGGGTATACACTGCCGCTGGGGGGGGAGGACGACACCTTCGGCCCCCTGGGGTACACACTGCCGCTGGGGAGGAAGGACGTCACCTTCTGCTCCCTGGGGTACACACTGTCTCTGGGGAGGAAGGACGGCACCTTCTGCTCCCTGGGGTACACACTGCTGCTGGGGGGAAAGGACGACACCTTCGGCCCCCTGGGGTACACACTGCCGCTAGGGAGGAAGGACGTCACCTTCTGCTCCCTGGGGTACACACTGTCGCTGAGGAGGAAGGACGGCCCCTTCTGCTCCCTGGGGTACACACTGCCGCTGGGGGGGAAGGACGACACCTTCTGCTCCCTGGGGTACACACTGCCGCTGGGGGGGAAGGACGACACCTTCAGCCCCCTGGGGTACACACTGCCGCTGGGGAGGAAGGACGTCACCTTCTGCTCCCTGGGGTACACACTGTCTCTGGGGAGGAAGGACGGCACCTTCTGCTCCCTGAGGTACACACTGCCGCTGGGGGGAAAGGACGACACCTTCGGCCCCCTGGGGTACACACTGCCGCTGGGGAGGAAGGATGACACCTTCTGCTCCCTGGGGTACACACTGCCGCTGGGGGGAAGGACGACACCTTCGGCCCCCTGGGGTACACACTGCCGCTGGGGAGGAAGGACGTCACCTTCAGCTCCCTGGGGTACACACTGTCGCTGCGGAGGAAGGACGTCACCTTCTGCTCCCTGGGGTACACACTGTTGCTGGGGGGGAAGGACGACACCTTCGGCCCCCTGGGGTACACACTGTCGCTGGGGAGGAAGGACAACACCTTCTGCTCCCTGGGGAACACACTGTCGCTGGGGAGGAAGGACGACACCTTCTGCTCCCTGGGGTACACACTGTTGCTGGGGAGGAAGGATGGTACCTTCTGCTCCCTGGGGTACACACTGTCGCTGGGGAGGGGAATTAGTTGGAGTATTCCACGTGGAGCGGTTTCTGTTTCTGGGACAGTCTCTCTGCATGTGGCCCAGCTGGTTACACGTGTGGCACCAGATGTAACGTGGAGGGGTTTGGTAGTTCCCCCCACCCGGACGCAGTGCTGGGGGGGGTTAATGGTGGGAGGTGGGTTAGCAGCTCCCAAGATGGACCGCTTCCGTGCCCGCTGCTTTTCCATTATGTATTTGTGGACATCTGTCATTAACCATTCCATGGTTCTTATGGGAAGCGTACCTGGGAAAAAGGCCAGTCTGCTTTGGAGTTCTCTTCCAAACTCAGTCTGTGTGCTGTCCGTAAGAGGTACTGTAACCGCGGCCCGGTCTCCCTTTCTGTCTGCATCCCTGTAGTCCGTGGCCGCCTCCTCCTCCTCATCATGGAACGCTGTCCGAAAACTAGCCGGTTCCATCCTGCTGTAGGCAGCGGCGCTGTACGTATACTAGCGTTGCCCTCAATTTGTACTCCACGGAATGGTGTCTCCTGTAGCTGTCCTTCTGACCGTGGGAACTATTCCGCCACTTGCCACCAAATGTAACGGAGTTGGAACACGAATCCAATATCTCCACTGGTATACGGTAAAATACCCAAGAAGCACTACAGTCTCAACATTTCCGACCTCCCATATTGGACGACACACAATTTGGGAGTCAAATGCATACTGACTTTATTTTGTTATGTGCAGAAATATTTATATACATCTCTTCCCACAGGCAATACATAGTTGGCCACACAATACACATAGAGGGACAATACCCACATAGAGGGGTTTGGTAACACAGACTCTCTATTGTGAATGAGGCTGCACCATGAGCTATGAATTGTGGAGGGGGTGAGGTAGGAGTTCCATATTACCAGGGACAGAGTGTGGTAAGAATAGTGTCTTCCCTGAGGCTACCTGGTAACTTTGATACAATCAGACACTGATTAGATCATCCTTCTTTGTTCTTATGGCTGAGAATGAAAACACTTTATACAATAGACTTCCTTATCTTATGAGGAGTCTCTGTAATAGGATTATCTATTATGCCAAGGTCTGCAATAGTCTGGGCCAATATTCTGCAGAGCATAAACCAACATACATACAGTATAACAGTAGGATCATATTTTAACCATAATAATAACCATAAAACAGGGTAAAACAGTGATGGGTTCCGTTACAATATGTATATAAGAAGTCCCAAAATGTTCTACTCTGCTGAACCCTTCTCAATCTTCTTTCTCTTAATCTCTCCTCATCCTCCCCTATCTCTCCTAACCTTTCCTACCTCCTCTCTCTCATGCTCCACTCTCTTCCTCCCTTCGCTATCTGTCACCTTTCCTCCTTTCTCTCACTCTCCCACCTTCTTTCTCCCTCCTTCTCTCACTCTCCCACCTTCTTTCTCTCTCTCTCATTCTCCCTCCTTCTCTATCTCCCCCTCTCCCTCCTTCTCTCTCTCCCTCTCTCACTCACTCATTCTCTCCCTCCCTCTCTCCCTCATTCTCTCTTTCCCTCCTTCTCTCACTCATTCTCTCTCTTCCTTCTCCCTCTCTTCCTCCTTCTCTCTCTCTGTCCCTCCTTCTATTGCTCCCTCCCTCTCGTTTCTCTTTTGCTCCCCCCTTGTTTCTCCCCCTTCCCAATCTCCTTACCTGCATGTTCCTGGGTCCAGCTGGTCCTCCCCTTAGTGACTCCTCCCCTTTAGGCTTCTCCCCTGACTCCTCCTCTCCTCCACGGCACTCAGTGAAGAGAGCAATTGCAGGGAAGGAGTAGGAGAAGGGAGTCTGGGGGAAGGGGACAGATTTGTGGCATTTCTGCCTCCCTCAAAGAGGTGGCACCCAGGGTGGTCCGCCCCTCATGCACCCCCTTCCTACCTACTGATTACAACACAAGAAGAGCTTTGAATTAATATTTTACACACTTCTACTTAATTGTAACTGCTGTACATGATGAGTTCAAGGTCCTTTCCCTCTTCACCATCGCAAAATCTGACAGCTTCAATTCCGCTTCCGGGTGCCGATTTTAGCATATAAGGCGCCGACAGAAGAGGCCTTGAGCTATGAGAGGCGCGCCCGAGGCCCTGGGGGGCCGAGTGCCCGCGCCGAACATAGCGATGGCCTCGCTGTCGATTGAGCACCATCGAGTTGCGCCACATCGGACGGGAGAATAGTTCTTTGCCTTCCCTGGAACTTGATGGTGCTCGAAAACTCACAGCGCCCTCTAGCAGATGGCACCTGTAACTGCAGCTGTCAGTGCTGCAGAAGAGATGCGCAGGCAAAGAGGGATAGATCCGAGTTCAATGCCCCAATAAATGCTAAATAATAAATGAAGAGATTAAAATTGTTCTAAAATATTTCTGTGGCTTTGCTAATTTTGAAGATATAATTACTTTAAAACATATTCCCCTGACACATACATTACGATTATTTATTTCACTGTCTGGCTTAAAAAGAAAAAGCAATATAGTGAAAATATTTATTTCTATAAAAACCCAGTAACAGGGCTTATCTCTGTTGTTTTATTGTCAGTTTCCGATAGAAAGTAGCTCTGTAATCTTTTTCACTGTGGCAGGAAAGACATTTTTCATCTCCATTGATATACAGGAGACGGTTGCTCCATTTTGTTTTTCTTGTAATATTGCAGACAAAGATAGTAATCTTGGGTTTTATAATTAGCAACAAACCATCTCAGAGCAATGGCGGTGTTTCCATTTACTGTGTTTTGTTATCAAGGCAGAACTTTTATGCTTAAATATCAGTGTAATATGTCACTACATGTTTCATACAAATAAACCAATGAATCCTACAGATGCATGTCTCTGTTATAGACATAATAAATTAGATCTGGTATATAGAACACAAGTGAGATAACAGGAACATATCTGACAACCATAACAGGTGCAAGATTTGACTTGGAACTTCCTGAAATGCCCCACCAATATGTTCATATATCTTTTGACATTCTGAGTTTGATTTTATTCAAGTAATACATGGGAACTATTTATTTAAAGGCCATCATCAGAAATGTCATGACCCGGTACATATGGAACAGCCAGCCAACACCCCCAAACAAATGCTTCCTCAAGGTTTTCATGTACAATATATACAATAAATAATGCTTATTGCTAATCAATAAAAAAACAAGTCCCAAAACATTTAATAACATATTTTATATATACAAATGAATTTTTCAAAGGATTATTTTAAACTTCTACAAGCATATGTTGTAATTCTTATTTAGTCCTATGCCGCATGTTCTTGCTGCCTAATCCAGGTTTATGAGGGAAGAGGGGAGGTGTCAGCCGGGGCAATTAACCAATCAGTAACCAATGTCAGGATCAAGCTGCAGCCTGAATCCTATCTATGCAGGCTGCCAGTCTGATCATCCATCCCTATAATGTATCCTAACCTGACCATCATTACTTACTGCTTTTGTTGAACCCTGTTTTGTCTGAAGATGAACCATGCCTCTAATTGTATTTATACATTATCATCCTCATGCCATTCTCCTACTCCAGACATTCTTAAGACTCCTCACATGCTCAATGGGGACCATGTCTCATCTTTAGATTGCCCTCTCTGCTCTTTTTCTTCTTCGGACTGCTCTAGCTAACATTGCACTGTCTTACTCTTCAATACATCTCCTCCAGCCTTTTTAGCCCACTACTTACAATGTCCACGACAGAACCCATAATTACTTTTTATATGTTATTAGAGTTAAACTTCTATAAACTCTTGCACTATGGATACTTACTAATATTCCAATTAAAGTGTCCAGCGTTCTGGTTGGTTGCACACATTTGCATATTACAGCTTTTGGCCACAAATTTCTGAGGATTATTGCATAAAATCATAATGTAACATTGCTTCACTAGAACTGTAGGAGTGTTAGCCGTTAGTCAGTATGATGGCTGTTTATATATCCCAGTATATATGTAAGTTAAATAAATATGAATTACTCTTCAAAAAGTGTGTTTTGGTTTTGTAAAACTTCTGTCAAAAATAATCCTTGTTAATTATTCTGAACGTTGTATCAAATAGCAGCAAAATTAATGTATGACATATAGTGGACTGCAACTAATTGGTATTCTAATAGCAACCAAGACTCATTAAGTAGTAGGTTCATGTCCATCATCATGCTGAAGAAATTCTGTGTAACAGTTTCCTCTGGGAGTACTCCAGGAATGAGAATAAATGCTGCTGTTTTCAAATCAGTATATATTTGAACACAAAAATCCTTGTCTCACATTGGATATACATTTTATTAATGTATAGTAAGATGTTTCTGACCCAAATATATTTGGCCACCATAGATACGTCTGCAATTATCATAATGGCAGTGAGTTGATGCACAAAGAAAGCCATGTGGGATTTCATGTTCTAAGCAATACATATACAGATTTCCATGTATGTAATGATGTGGCTTACCATGCATGGTCTGGAATAGAGGCAGGGATTACTGAGGATAATCAGAAGCAGTGAAAGTCCAAAATCAGATGTGTAACAGCTGATCCAAGCCAATGTCAAGGAGAGAAGAAAGTCAGGAAACAAGTCAAGAGAGAGAAAAAACAATTCAGCAAAGCCAAGGATCATACATGGGGAATCAGCAACAGAAAATTCAGGTATACCACCTAATAGATGCTGTTTCCTTAAGTAGGTGGCTGGTCTATCGTCAGGTTTATGTTAATATGTTGCTTACCAGCCCAGTCTTTGAGTGAATATGTAGACTAATGCTACGTATAACAGAACTCATTGTTGGATGTGCACGTCCCATTGGCACTCTTTGTTAATTCACCGGACTGAAAGCATACTGTCTCAGGTTTAATTCAGGGGAAGGCCCTGGCTATGCCCATTTATAGACAGCACATTGGCTAACAATGTCAGAAGCATGTATTTTATACTGGTGTTAGTTCCCCTTTGATAAAACAAACTTATGAGAGAGTTGGAGTCATCCAGTATACCAATATGAGAGAGGGAAGAAGGGAGGAGATATAAGCAACTGGGAAACATCTCTAGTACTCATGTCTATGCATACAAGAAGTCATTTTAATGACAAGTTTATTACCGTTTTCAGCGGTGGAGCCTTCCATAAACAACAACTTGTACCAGCCAATAAACAAAATGGTTGATGGTATAAAACAGAAATAGAAACAGTACCGTTGTAGTGACAGTAACTTATACACAGTAACGTTTGGGTTTAGGGATCTTACTGTAAACATACTGATCATGCATTTACCAGCAGTAATATATTGTTCATAAATGATGTCTTCTATAAGTTTGCAATTATAACACATTTTAGGTCCAATACAATCAGTTTCAAGTTTATACAGAAGGATAAAGAAGTATAAAAAATAATATTAATTTTCCAAATACAGAAATGCTGTTGAAAGTATTCTGAAGAAAAATAGGAATTATCTTATGTTTTAAAGAGGAAGTCTTAAAAACATGTATTATGCAGGATACAGACATTCTGTAAAATGCCCTTCAGTTTTTTTTTATTGTTTTGAAGAGTGGTGGTCTTTGAAGATAGATCTGATATAACAGTTGTTAAAAAGACCTCATGCTGATAATGTTAGGGGTTCAACAATCAATAGAGTGTGAAAACAATGGCTTCAGGCAAAAACTCATTAAGGACCACTATCAAAGGAAAGAGAAGAAAAGATGCAGCCAAGACTGGACGATTAACAGGAAACATGCACATCTATCCATAAAACTTTTTTTTATATTTATGTCACTTATTAGAATTCACAAAGTACTTGTTAAACAATACCTTCCAGAAGCACTGTGCTAATGAAGTGCAATGGATAGGTATAGATTTCCACATGGAAACTAAAATAATATCTATATATTCTGATTATACAGAAGATAACCAAAGAAACAGCCTATTTAAGAGATGAGAATACAATGCCTCAGATTCCAGAATATGGGAAAATATGGGTTCAGAATAAAATCAAACTCACCGGGGTATCAAATATTACCATAAATATACATAAAAACATAACAGACAATAGGTAATATGAAATTATAATTGTACAGATGAGTAAGCGCTTACAGTGAAAGCTATACTTTGGCCTTTTTATAGTTTAGATTTTAATGATACTTTAGTGTTAAAGGGACATTGAAAGCATTTTGTCTTTGTTGCAACTGAAAGGAGGTATTTGAAAATGTACCGCTGTGTCCTTTCTTTTTTTTAAATTAAGGATTTCAAAGCATGACAAAATATTCAAATGTTTACCTGATTTGGGGCTTGACCCTGTTGGCCAGTGAGCAGTAATATAACTGCACTAGCTATTTGCCTGTCAAAAATAACGGGGAAAAAAATGTTAATGCTGTTTGCCAGCAAGGTGAGCACCTTCGGTGCTCATTGCGAGTTTCTCCCCTTGTCTACCGCATCCTGCAGGGCATTGGGCTGCTATCAAGGCAGTATCCTTCTCCCGGGTGTTGCAGTATCGGGACGTTGTTCTAGGCGGGGGGCTGCAGTGAGTTCTGCTGCTCTCCCGTACGGTGCTGGATAGAGGGTCAGGTCGAGGACAAGGGGTGGGGGGCTTTATTGTAGCACAGGATGCTGGGAGGGAAAGTCCTACGGGCCTCGCAATGAGCGCCTGTGGTGCTCATCGCAAGTCCTGCAATGAGCGGCTTCGGTGCTCATTGCAGCCTTAATCCCACGGGCCTCGCCATGAGCGCCTGGGGTGCTCATCGCAGCCCCGCAACTGCGGGTCTCACTTTGCGATGGTCACAACGTGACCAACTGGCTGCAACGTGACCAACGCCCTTGGTCCACAACTATATTTGTGATTTCTCATGTGTGTCTGCCAATGAAATTTAGAGACATACATATGCTCTGTGCATTTCCTGTTAAAGTCAATGAAGTATGTACAAATGTTACTTTTATTTTTTATTCATACATTGGTAATGACTAAAGCGCACTCTTTTAAATGCATGAAAAAAAAAAAGAATTGTGTTCCATTTCCCCTTAAATATGAAAAAAAAGTGAGAAGAGAAAAAAATTGTCATGATATTTCAATGCTATTTTGTATTAGTGGGTACTTTTGAATTTAATTACTGGTTCACAAAATAAAATTATTATTTTCATTAAAAGCCCTAAGCTGTTGATGTTCCTGTCTTTTAAAGATTTTATGTTTTTTTTTTTAAATAGACAAAATAAAACATATTTTTGGCTCAAATGATTTCTTTTATGAAAGCTACTTTTCATCAATTCAAAATATTGGTAGGTCTGAAAGTACCACTGGAGTAGCAAGAGAAGCTAGTTATTTTAATTATGAATTAATCATTCATAAAATTCCTATTCAATCATTTATTATAGCAATATTCAATATCCATTTATTTTCAAAAATGTGAGAATCAGACTCCAGTTGAGTGGTTGCCTCCACCATGATAAAGCGATTAAGAGGAGTCTGAGGACTTGAATGAGAGTCAGATTGATTGATGATAAATTAGCATGAGAGAATAAACATGTATTGATAGGCTGCTCCAACAACAAAAGCTTGGTGAGGGAAACCTCCTTTGTGTCTGAAAATTTAACAGCTACCTGCTAGACAACACCATCCCCTACTGACCTTATAGTGGGTGGATAACAGCAGCAGCTGAGTCTGCACTATGAAAATTAAGTTTAGTGTGAAGTGTTGTTCTTTTAAATAATTGAAGATTAATTTTACTATAGATCAATGCCTAATTAAAACGCCTTGCATGTTATGGCGCTGTAGTGTTCCTTAAAGATACCCAGACACATATACATTGCAAAAGCGGAAGCTCTTTTACATAAAGTAAGAAATGAAACCAATAACAAGCTCTTAGTCGGTTCTTTATTAAGCAGAGTGCAAGCTCTTTTAGCACAGAATAGAAAAATGTTGTGCCACTACTGAGATACATTTGAAAACTTTGAGCCTCATTCAATTGAGGAATCGGGAGATCCGGGCTTCGGAAATGGAGGCCGTAACTTATTTTGCTATTCAATTGGAGTCTTCTTGCCGGCTTTGTTATGTTACGGGCTCCGGCCTCCAATTTGATGCGATGGTTAACATCGCAAGTTAAGGCCCCTCCAAGCCTTTGATCTTTCATGGCCGCAAGGGTTACGATTGCTAAAATCACAAATCGCTAAACAATTGCTCCAAGTCCCCCTCGCTATGGCCCTCATTCTATTGCAATTTGGCTAATTGAATAGGGCTCTAAGTAAGCACATAACAGATTCAATACTGCACTGTAAATGATGGGGAACACAATGTGAGACATAAGAATTATTCGCACAACAGTCTCAAGCCCACAAATCGGCAATCAAAATTCATTTATTTTTATTTTTAGTTTCAATTTGGGTTTAGATTGATCTCGGGAATCAATGCGTTAATACATATCAGGCCACCCACACGGACTATCACATTGGCCTCATTCATTTCCATTATTTTTGAGATTGGGAGTTTTCGGTGCCAATCTCATATCTGACCCCCATTCTCTAGTTGATTGACTCATCAACTCCATGTTGTACGGCCTTCATGATGACGTGCTCCTTTTCTCTTGGCTGTTTCAGCATCAGGAGTTACGGTCTTGATTAATTGATCATGTTCAAGCTCGCAAATGCTACATACGATGGCATGGTTTACGATGTGCGCTATCGGGCCGGGACTTGCGGGCTTGGGGAATTGAATAACACCGTAAGTCATGGACGCTGCAGGCCCGCAGCAGACCTGCAGACTTACGCCTTACATCCCGCGACTTGTGGGCTTGCAATTGAATGAGGCTCTTTGAGTCTAACTAATTAAGCAGGAAAAGTCATACATCTAGTTTTAGTTTAGAAAGAAATGTGATGCCTCTGTTGGAGCATGGATGAATCCATGATACATTGGGATGTTTAGATTTCTGCAGAGATATGGTTGCATTTCCTGAAATAAGGATTCTGCTACTTGGCTAGTGAAGGGGAAGGGATCTGATATTAATTGCAATCTTATCCAGTTATCTTAACAAAGGCTCATTGCTCTCTCTTTCTGCACCCCACCCTCCACTGATGGCTACATGCACACACCCCCATCATCCAACTTTCAGGATGTGATATAACAAACAAAAAAATGGATGGCTATACATATAAACATAGAATTCAAAGATTAAGGTGCCCCCCCCCCCCAAAAAAAGAAAAAAGTATGTCCATGGCTTACACAACTGCTAATATTCTTAGTTTAGTACATAATTGACAAACAAGTGCCTTTTTTCTTAAGCTGCAATGGTTTTTTAAGCCTAACACTGTTGATAGGATATGGAATACTAAATTATGTCTGCAAAGAGCTAAAACTTCAGAGCCATTGTTATTTTAGTCTAAATTAGAGAAAAAATAGGATGTGCTTTTCATGCGTAACACTCTAAATCTCTGACATACACGCCAAAAAATATATGTAAATATATACTGTATATATATATATATATATTATATATATATATATTATAAATAAATAAATATAAATATATATATATATATATATATATATATATATATGAGCCCGCCCCACGCTGATGATAGTCAGTAACCTTGAAATGACTGTCTGTGGGTAGGATTCCCAGCCGGCATAAGCTTAAAGGAAGCCATATTTAAAATAGTCATGAATTGAACAACGAAGCATTTGTGGGCACATTTGCATGTCCCTGCTCAGCTTCCCAGAGTGCAGTGTAATAACTGTATTTTCTCGTAATTCTGAGCAGGAAACAGTTTTTTTGTTTTAAACATTCAAATGTGAACACAGATTTACTATTTATATATATACTAGCGACTTGCCTGTCAAAAATGCACCCATTGCGGCCACTCGCCTGTCCCCCTGGGCCAATTGCGGGCCTTGCGATGAGCGCCTTTGGCGATCATTGCAAGCCTCCCCCTTCACCTTACAGGCTTGGCAAACCCGCAAATTCAGGCCTTGCGATGAGCGTCTTTGGCACTCATCGTAAGCCCATGAATAAGCGCCTTCAGCGGTCACTGCGCATGTGCGAGCCCGCAATTGGCAAGCGTTACTGACAAATCGTAATTGCGAAAACTATATATATGATATATATATATATATATCACATATAATAGTTGTCGTAATTGCGATTTTGATGGTAAAGTTACAGGCTTTCGAAAGCGCAATGATCGCCGAAGGCTTGCACGACTTAGAAAAAGGACTGCAATGAGCCCCAAAGCGGCGAAGCCCTGTAAAGTAGAGGGGGGGGAAAGGTTTGCAATGAGTGTCAAAGGCTCTCATTGTGGGGCTCGCGATAAATGCCAAAGGTGCTCATTGCGAACCATGAAAGTGGCGGGTTGGCTGAGGCCTGCAATGAGCGGTGAAGCCACTCAACGCAAGGCATGTAAAGTAGACCGGGGGAGAGCCTCGCATTGTGTGGCAAACAGCACTGCCAGGCTTAAAATTTTATTGCCGTTATTTTTACTAGTATATATATATATAGTATATAAATAGTACAGTTGTGTTCACATTTGGATGTCTAAAATAAGTTTTGAGCTGAATCAGCATTCAAGGTTATCCCGGATAACTAGAGAAGGAGTATTGATCCAGTGAGTAATCCGAGTGTCAGTATCTGGGGTCAGGAAGGAATTTTATTTTTCCCCCTTATGGGACAGTTGGCAATACTTCAATATGGGGTTTTTCATGTTTGCCTTGCTCTGGATCAAATAATCAAACAATTAATCCACATATTACAAAAGATCAAAAGAGATCTAAAAAGGTTGAACGTGATGGATTAAACTTATTTTTTCAAGCTTAATTAGTATGTAAATATTATATTTTCTAATGAAAATTAGTGATCTTTAGTTTAGCAGATGTACACTAAGGTTAATATTTGCTTATCCCATTCCATGACATTTTAAACCATAAGGGCCTCATTCAAATGCGATTTGGCCAATTGAATAGGGCTCTGTTTAAGCACATAGCATATTTTTTTTACAGATTTTTTTATTTAGAGAAGACCTTGCTTTCTGATAGTAGTTCACTAACTAAAAACTTCTGTAAAAATATATGCCATGTGCCTATTCAAGTGGCCAAATCACATTCGAATGAGGCCCTTTAAATGATTACTATCCTTTTGGAATGCACAATAGAGAGGACACCGATACTAATTGGTTTACAATCATTTAACAGAGCTTACTCCCAACCTTGTTTCATGTAACAGGTCAAAATATATTAATGGGCGGGGTGTGGCTAAGCTGCTGGAGAGGAAAGACATGTCCTGCAAGAGCTCCAGCTAAGGCCTGGGTTAATCTGGGACAATCGACCCCTATAGATGCCCTGAGTGACCAACAAACAATATCACTAAACTCAGAAGACCTAGGGGAACAAATTGATCCCAAAATTACCTTAAAAAAAAACCAATAAAATCGGAAGAGTCCCCTGCATGGAATCCCTACCCAGCTGAACTTTTCCCCTTGGAAGCCTGGAGGGAGAGAGTGTGGAGCTGCACTGCTGAGGACATATATAAGCAGGTACAGGGGAGAGGCTATAGAGCTGTGGGGGGAAAGGATAGCCCTGATCCAAGGAAGGGGTACCCAGGGGGGCATCAGAAGCAAATTAGCCCCAGGAAAATTAAGCAATCCGGGGCCCCTTACCCACATATCCCCATCAAAGCTCTCCCCATACCCTGGGTCCAAGCAACCCAGCCCAACCTGTCTACTTAGACTCAGAACATTAAAAGTACACTGCACAGGGCTCACTTACCAACCAAACAGGATTACAAAACCATTTGTTTTTCAAGGCTAGTTTCCAGGCTGAATCCCTGCTTGTGTAACAGACTGTACTAGTGGAACTCTACTACCACCTAGTGGACAAAGTTCAAAAGCACCAAGCAAGTAAAAACAGACAACTAAAGTTCAATTTTCAACTATAAGCATTTAAGCTATGACCACTTCGGTTCAAGAACTTTTAATAAATCCAAAAAGATGTAACTAGCAAAAAGCCCAGCAATATAGGGACGCTAACAATTGCTCTGGGACAAACCAAGTGAAACCAGGTCTCTGGCAACAACTTGATCTACAATACTCTCACTGAGATGGCAGGTGTTGCCACGAGAAAGAACAATAAAGGGATCCAATCTTACTGCCTACCCAAATCTTCAGCAAGTTCTCCCACCAATAAAACACCCACAGCCGCAGTCCACGCAGCAACAAGCTCTGAAATGTCAGCGCCTAGCACTAAAAGTGACATCCAGGACCTTAAAGACCTAATATCCAACTTCAGAGAGGAGGTCAAATCAGACATCCGGAAGGTGACAACAGAACTAACCACAGAAATTAAAAAGGTGGACGATAAAACAACAAAACTGGAAACTAAAATTTCGGAAATAATGCAACATAACAACAAGCTAACAGAGGAGATCTTGGCTTTGAAGGAGGAACAATCTAGACAACAGTTGCAACAGGAAGATCGAGAAAACAGATCTAGACGACAGAACATAAGGCTGAGGAATGTGCCGGAGTCTGTCAAGGACCTACACGCATACCTAAACGATCTATGTGAATTTCTCCTCCCAAACATACATCCAGAAAACTTGAGAATGGATCGGTTTCACAGAGCCCTAGGATTCCGTTCATCTCCACAGGAGCGCCCAAGAGACATCATTGCCAGATTCCACTACTACTCCACCAAAGAACTGTTCATGAAGGCCGCAAGAAAAGGCATCCCTCCCATCGAGGGGCACACACCGCTGCTTTTTTCTGATCTAGCCCCGACTACCCTTGCCAAAAGGAGACAACTGAAACCGGTTCTGGACTGTATCCTGGCTCAAGGATGGAGGTATACATGGGGTTTCCCTTTTCGCCTCAATATATCCAAAGAGGGAAAATTCTTCACCATCAGAACACTGGAGGAAGGCATTAACTTGCTGGCGCAATGGAACATCAAGGTCACTGTCGGAGAGCAGTTACAACCAACAGAAAACCCGAGAGGAAGGAGTCCTCCCATGAACGGAGAAAAAGACTTACTACAATGAGTTGTCACTTATTTTGTTTCTCTGTTTTTTTTGTCTTTTTTTGCTTCATCTTCCTCTCTCTTCTTCTCTCTCTCTCCTTGTTTTCATGCTACTCTGACAACCAAAGCTAGTTGAATCTGAAAACGAGTAGATCCAATAAGGTAGCACCCACACCAGTGAAAGTTCTAATACACACTATAGACAGTTAACCCAGGCCGTAAAGGCAAAAGCAACACACACCTAGAAGGCGTCCCTACGGGCGCTAACACGTAGACTTCCAAAAAACCCTACAGTAGGGAAAGGTTAGGCGGACCAATTCAGTGTCAGTTTAGAGACACTAACTGGCCCACCAGTAAAATACGAAGAGGACAGCAAACGCTCTCCTCATAGTAGTTTAAATTACCACACTTTATTTAAGTAAGGAACACAATTAAGTTCAAACATACTAAGAGCCTTCCTGACCAACAGTAAGACACACAAACAGACTCAAGTACTTAGACTTCTTACCCAGGATTACCTTAGGGTTCCCCACTAGAGGAAAAGTAGGAACTTGCTTAATTACTGAGCCAGGTTTTTATAATTCTGAAAGTTTAAGTATAAGCAATTTGGCTCATACTCTGTTGTCTTTTTTCCTTTGAGTACAGATACTCTCCCACACAGCCAGCTGCTGAGCAGTCTTCGGGCGGAAACCAGCAGGAGGCACAGGATAACGAAGTAACAGGCTTCCAGAAAGGTGAGATAGCCATTTAGACACACCAAAGGGTCATACACCTCAATAAGAAATATGGACATTGTCATTGCGTCACACAACGCTCATGGTCTGAACGAACCAATCAAGAGGGGGGTAGCCTTGAGAAATTACCAAAAATTAAATCTTGATATCGTAATGATTCAGGAAACTCACTTTAGAAAACAAGCACTACCAAAATACTGGGGGGGAGTCTTTACTCAGGCATTCCATTCGACCGCAGATACCAAACAAAAGGGAGTCACGATTTTGTTCCACAGAAGACTCAACTTTCAGTAAAGTAAAATTCAAACAGATTAAGATGGCAGGTTTTTAGCAGTACATGGGACCATACACGAACGTAAGGTTTCATTCTTGAACATTTACGCCCCGAACACAGATCAAACACCATTCTTTCAAAAAATACAGAAACTCACAGATAGCTGGGAAGACGGACTTAAGATAATGACGGACTTAAGATAATAGGAGGAGACATGAACGCGGTCTTAGACCCGCTCAAAGACAAGTCAAACGATTTAGGTTCACAAAAAATCCCCACAGCGACCAAAGCTCTCAAAAAACTCCTAAAATCAAACTGCATGATTGATACCTGGAGAAACATGAACCCCACAGAAAGGGAATACACATTTTTTTCCGCCAGACATGGTTCGCTCTCCAGAATAGACTATATCCTGATCCCACAGAACGTTACAGGGAACCTAACTGAGGCCTCTATCTGCCCCATAGCATGGTCGGACCACGATCTAGTCAAAATCTCCATGAATAATCTCCTACCGAAAGGAAATAACCCAAGGTGGTCATTAAATCCCAGTATACTGAACGACCCTATCACACGAGATAAGGTCAGAACTGCAATCGTAGATTATCTTGACCTCAATACAGTAGGGGAGATAGACATAGATGGAATTTGGGCAGCTCACAAGGCAGTGATCAGGGGAGTCTGTATACAAATTAGTTCAATCAAAAAGAAAAAAGACCAAGCACAAATCTTACTTCTAAACCAGAAAATTGCTGAAGCACAGAAACTATTTGTTAAAGATAAATCACGACATACCCATGAGAAGATACTAAGTTACAAACAAGAACTAAACACTATTTTAAGAGGGAAAATGGTCAATATCCTACAGCGAACTGAAGCTAAATTCTTCAGATACGCAAACAAGCCCGATAGAATGCTGGCCACGAGACTAAAAGAAAAAAGAGCAAACTCATTCATAGCCAAAATAATCACCAAAAATAGGCAGACAGTTTTTAAACCAGATCAAATAGTAAACGAATTCAGACAATTTTATGCGGACCTTTACAGCAAAACACCCGAATCAGGCACCCCAACCCACAAACTAGAAATTGAAAATACACTAAATAACTTAAATATACCCCAATTAGACTCTATCAAAGCTAAATCACTCTTAGAGCCCATCTCGGTCGAAGAAATACAGGATGCGATCAAATCCACAAAGGCACACGGGGCCCCAGGGCCAGATGGCTATTCCAACCTCTACTACAAACATATGAGGGATCTACTTAGCCCCACCTTACATAAGCTATTTAACAGCTTCTTAGCTGGTGGAAAAATTAAACCGGAATTCTTAGAAGCTAAAATAATACTGATTCCTAAACCGGGGAAAGACCCATCCCAATGTGCTAGCTATAGACCAATATCTCTGATCAACACAGATTTAAAAATATACACCAAAATCTTAGCGTCAAGACTAGCGAATCTGTTACCTGAAGTGGTACATCCAGACCAAGTAGGGTTCATTAAGGGGAGAGAAGCGCCAGACAATACCAGAAAAATTGTTGACCTTATTGACATAACCAAAAGTAATGAAGGCCGCGCTATGTTGTTGGCGCTTGATGCCGAGAAGGCATTTGATAGGTTAGATTGGACATTTATGAACGCCACACTGAACAAATTCGGAATTCCGGAAGGTTTTCTGCGAAGCATCGCGACATTATACTCGGAACCAACCGCACAAGTTACATACCAAGGACACAATTCACTAAAATTCAACATCACGAGGGGGACAAGACAGGGGTGCCCTCTATCACCATTGCTGTTCGCCCTCAGTATAGAGCCCCTAGCAATTGCCATTCGTCAGCACACTGACATATCGGGTATACGGGTCGGCCCGACAGATCATAAAATTAGCCTTTTTGCCGATGATATCCTACTAACAATATCAAACCCCCTGGTTAGTCTACCTAATCTATTCAAACTTTTGTCTCAATTTGGCCCACTGTCAGGATTCAAAATTAACACAAGTAAAAGCATAGCCCTTAATATATCACTTCCTCCCACCACGGAAAAACTACTAGCCAATAACTTCCCAATAAAATGGGCCCCGAATTCTATCAACTACCTAGGCGTACAAATTACAAAATCAACTAAGACCCTATATGAAGCAAACTACCCAACCCTCTTTAAACAATTAACTAGGGACCTGCACAGGTGGTCAGAACTAAAGATTTCGTGGTTAGGAAAGCTACATGCTGTCAAAATGAACGTACTCCCCAAACTGCTCTACCTTTTTCGGACCTTACCTATCTCGATTTTAGCGATAGACTTGAAAAAAATACAGAAATTACTAATGAGTTTTCTGTGGAACAATAAAAAACCTAGAATAAACAGAGAAACAACTACTGCGACTAAGAAGGATGGTGGGCTCGGATTTCCAGACATTTCCAGGTACTTTAAAGCTGCTAGATTAGCACAACTAGTTAAGTGGTATGTCAGGGACTCCCCCCCGGTATGGGTTCAATTAGAAAAACACATACTAGGGTCCAATGATTTAATCATGCGTCAGTTACTATGGCTCTCAACCCAGCAGGGCTTCAAGTTACCCCAATCAATTCCATCAAGTGTGAGGCATTCAATTTCCCTATGGAAAGATATAAATAAGAGGAACAGACTGCTGGGCCAGGAGTCAGGGCTCAGCCCTCTATGGCCACTTTCAACTAACCCCAAAATAAACTCTAATGCTCAATACAGATGGTGGATTGATAATAATTGCTCAATTGCGGCAGATTTACCGGTTGTTAATCAAAAATGGTCCACCACCGCATTCCTAGAAGACAAACCCCTTCCTCCGGGGGAATGGCTTAACCTAATCGCTATAAACCAAAGATTAAATCACATCACTAAGAATAAAGGAGGGCAAAATATATCCTTATTCGAAAAATGTTGCATTAAATTCCCGGGAGGGAAAGGAAACATCTCCACAATATATAACCATTTAAGCGATTTAGTCACTCCCCCTAAATTACACTATGAATCAGCATGGGAAGCTGACCTCAACATAAATTTAGACAGAGACCAATGGAATAGTATTCGGAAACAAGCCAAACACACATCACTTAACGTAATTATGAAAGAAAACTCCTATAAAGTTATTATGAGGTGGTACCTAACCCCAGTAAGAATGCACATAGGGAACCAGACAATTAGTGACATATGCGAAAGGGGCTGCAACCAAAAAGGGACTCTAATCCATAAATTATGGGAATGCCCTATGATTAGACACACATGGGTGGACACCTACAAAACCCTGGAGAAACTATGGGGTCAATGCTATCCCATGAGACCAGAAGAGGCCATCCTAGGATTACCGGTAGAAGGGATGTCCAACTCAGAACAATTCCTAACTAACCAAATTTTCCTAGCAGTTAGGATAGTAGTAGCCGCCCATTGGAAATCACCCACCCCAACATTTGAAGTAGTCTTAAACAAAATTGAGTTCGTTCGATCCATGAGCGTTTTGTCCGCAGAGGTTGACCATAACTACAAGCGCTGGGCCTCCTGCTGGGCCGCCTGGGAGACAAGACGCGGCAGATGAATAGGGTGAGTGACACTTCTCCCTACAAAGGAGCTATTAGGGGATCCATAGTAGTAGTGGTCTTAATTTACCCAACATCATTAGCCCACACAGTAACCTAAACACAGAATAATCTTTCTATTAGATGCTACCAACCAAGCTCAAAACAACAGTTGGTCAGGAATCCAAGTTCATCATATTTTTCCCATAGTTATGGGACTTCATTAAATATAGTTTTCTCGTTAGCCTTAAGTTATTTAAAAGCTAATATCAGCTATTATAATACCAGAAAAACGGAAAAGGGAGAGGAGTTTTGGACAGGCAGAGGACACACTGGAAACCAAATATGTGAAATATGTTTATTGTTAATTCCTATTTATCACTTCTAATGTTTTTGGTGTACTATGTTATATGTCTGACCTGTCTAATAAAAATCAATTAAAAAAAAAAAAATATATATTAATGGGCTAATTTAGAAAATTCAAATACCGTAATATAATTTTTCATGCAAACAATTTTTTTAAATACATGGTAGAAAATGTGAATATTTTATATCTGTTTAAAACGTCTGTGTATTATTATATACTATTATTAGGTGTTGGAAATCGAACAGTCATGGCTGCTGTGTTATGGGGAAATAGTTTTGCTTGAAAAATGTTATTCTAAGCAGTGGTAGAGCAATTGAAATGAGGGCCCCGGTGCAAATTCAATTTTGAGCCCTTCCCCAAAATTTATTAACAGTGCTATATATATATATATATATATATATATATATATATATATATATATATATATATACATATAAATATGAATACTAGTCAAATGATGGGATACTATATATATATATATATATATATATATATATATACGTATATATATATATATATATATATATATGTGTGTGTGTACGCTACTTAAGAAAACACACTTATGAAAACTATATTAGCTCAGGACGGATTATACACAACCCAGGAATCCTAACCACGTACAGCTGCATTACAATGCCTGCAACGGTAGTAGCTCTGCCATTGATTGTAGGGGTCCTATCAAAATCTGTTTTTTTTTTAAGAGTTACGGTGCACATAGCACCGCAACAATGTAAGGTCCTTATCAACATAAACCTTTTTTTCAGCACTGCATTAAAACAGCACTGAATACTCAAAAATGCTTCATTTTACCAAGTTACCGTGGCCTGTCACATTGAACACTCCCTCCAAGCAATCAAAATTGCTTTTAATATGGCTATATGCAATTCACTTACTATGCATAATCCCTTTGTCCACAACCTAAATTTACACATAATCAGATCCACCCATGGAGGTAGAAAATCTGACTCTGAAAACATCATAACCCCTTATTTGAATCGGATATAAGGCTTAATTCCTTATATTCAACAAAACAAAGGGATTAAAAAAGTTCCCTAAAAAGCACACAGAGTAGGGTATCCCATGAACCCGCCAATAGCCCTATCTCCTATGAGCTTAGGGCTTGTATATATGTGCCATGGGGGTCCGGTAGGGACCCCGTGGTAGGAGTTAACATTTGGGTGATACAGAGGTAATTTAAAGAACAGGGAGGTGCAGGGTTAATATACAGGTGCCAAGGGGGGCTCAGTAGACCCCCATGGTTATAGTTAGTGATGATCGAGTATGAGCAGGGAACCCCTAGGTATTCCCTCCTACCATGCAATGAAGGGAACCCCCAGGGGTTCCCAAGGCTTGTATAGTTGATCAGCAGTGTAGTTTTGAAGTTTTTAACCCTTTTCCTGCCATGGGGAGGGGTTTATGTAGAGGTCAGGAGTGGAAGTGTTTCAGCTTTGAAGCACTGTGAGCAGATAGCTCAGTAGTCGACTAAGCAGTGCTGAGTGGGGACCATAGCAGCATTAAGGCTGCGGTCTTACACACCACATTACGGTGGGGATTGATCCCTATGTAATCTGTGCAGTTGTGAGTGGCTTTTTTGCGCAGTTACGTTAGGGATTTTGATTAGGCCCTTAGAGTGTAATAAGTAGGAAAATATCACAAACTAGATTTTAATTACACTCTGCTGGTTCTTGAAGGCAGACATGATGCAATGGTGATGGTTGTATACATGAGAGGAGGAGTGGGAGCAGGGCTGTGGTAGAAGGCGTAGGTGTCAAATATTAAAATATCCATTGATATAACTAACCTCCAATGTCTCTCTATCCAACTCTTGACACACCCCTGTTCAGTAGATTAAAAAAATCGCTCCAGTTTAGTGGTTTCCAAACCAGTCCTCAAGGCTCCCCAGACAGGTCAGGTTTTCAGTTTAACAGCATGTGAACACAGGTGAGACAAATAGTTTTCTCACCTGTGTTCAAACAGTTAAATCGAAAATCTGGCCTGTCTGGGGTGCCTTGAGGACTGGATTGGAAACCACTGCTCCAGTTACTAAACTATCAGGAAATACTCAAGACAAACATGATGTGATGTTTCTATATTTCGAATCTTCAACAATGAATAGTTTCTCTAAAATTGGTTTTAGGTTCCTGGCTTACACAGCTGCCAATATTCATAGTTTGTTTAATACGTCACAAACTTGATGTTTATTCCTAAAATCCAGTGGCCATTTAATGAGTATGCCTATAGATTACTATAGAAAGCAACCAGCAAGAAACTGCACAGTGCAAACATATAAGAGCAGTTGGGATCATTTCAGTCTGATACATGTTCCTTGTCCCATTTCACCCAAGCTTTGTATTTATAGAGCTAAAAGACAGAACCTTACAAAATGAAGCTGTCTTCTGCAAGTTTCCTATTCATAGGAATGTATATAGAGCCTTAATTTGTTTCTTGCCTGCCATTGTCTGAACGTAACATAGCTTTGACAGAATAAGTCACGATTAATTCTTTATTGACGTGCGTGACATTCACTACATAATAAAGCTGTATGTAACCTTTTTAGTGGTCAGTTCTTTGCAAGCCATCCAGTAATGAACAGATTAAAGTTATTAGAAAAGTCTAAAAATGTATGGAATTTCATACAATAGAACTCTGATTTTCTTAATGTTCAGGATAAAACACCCCCTGGTAGAAGTGAGCTATTGGCAAAGGTTTGTTCTACAAATGCACAGTGTGGTGCTTTAAAGCCGCTTTTCTTGAACATAAAGTATTGTTACATCGGCATGTGAAAGGGTTTTAAATTCCCACACTTTCTACCATTTAACATTTTTATGTTTTGTACTACACAAAATTAAAAACATTCCTGATGTTAAAGGCTTAAAATGTAGTCAAAGTTTAAATAGAGTGCAACTTTTTTCAAAGCAAATTAAATTATTTCTAAGAGCTTACAAGGTAGGTTTATCGTCTATAATTTAAGGTGACTGCACAGTACCTGCCTTTTAAGGTGGAATATACCAAACCTAAAGTACCACTGTAGCTCACTTATTTATGAAGCATGCTAAGGCCCTGCTAAGCAAAATGTGTTTAGTGAGTGTGAATTCAAGATAATTAGGAGTGATAATAGATTGTTCCTGTCTTGCTAATTGTAACACTCGATAATGGCCCTACCTCATGAAAAAAATCCCATAATAAAGCCTATAATAAAGTTTTAAGAACACCCTCTATAACTTGGGACCTTGATGTTTCTTTTACCCATCACCTGGTGCTTTAAGATGGGTAGGGCTATTAATCCTATAATAAAGCCTATAACAAAGTTTTGGGGTTAGCCAGGACACCCTCTATAACTGGGTGCCTTAGTTTTCCTTATACCCATCACCTGGTGCTTAAGTTAGGTAGGGCTATTGATCCCTAATATTCTATAATATGCCTACGTAGGGCCACCTTAGCTTAACTTTCCGATAGGGCTAGAGATGACATCCACTTCTTTCCTCCCATCTCCCCTAAGCGGACCATTAGGGGTGGGGAAAGGGGGGCCTAAAGGCCCTCCCAGTTATAGAAAGGTTCCTAGGGAACTCCAAAATATATTATTTTCTTGAGATGCTTTGAGCACTAGAAAGTACAATTAACATTTCACAGCTTGCTGTCTGCCCCCTCAAAAAATAAGATTCATTTGCGGTAACAATTATTCCACACCAACATGAACTAGGCATGAGATGTTTATTTCCCAACTTGTAGCTGTTTGTGATTTGGCCTGCTACATATCAAAGTACTGTTCAGTCCTGCAAAATAATTGTGGCTTTATACAAAAATGATAATAATTATAATAATAATAAGGTTGAAGAGAGCAACTACTAAAATTGAAAGTAAGTTACTTTGCAGAACAAGGTAATAAATACTAGTTGAAAATATATTAACTACAAGGTTTTTCGATTTTATTTTGGTTTAAAAGGCCCTCATGTTATTTAGAGCCTGAATATTTTGGTTAGTTTGTATATTTATTATTTGGAGCAGATAGATTTTCTAGTAATTCACTCACTCCTGAATATCCCAAAAGACTCTCTTTTCACTAAAATGATGCAAAGCACGGCAGGTGTTAGTAGTTATGCAAATCCCTAATTGTTCTCTGTGACATCAACTAATCTATACACTGTGCATTATTTACATCTCAGCACATTAAATGGCAAAAAAATCTTTCCTGAGAATAGTTAAAAGGCAACACCAGGTCATAAAACTACAGGGATGCTGGGAAGTCAATACCCCAAATGGCTAATTTAAATATTGTGTTTTCTAACCTGAATGGAAAACTGCATGCAAAATCCAGATGAATATTTACAGCATCTAAGAATAAAACCTGATTATCTTCAGAGTGCTTCTAAAATAAATTGTTCTGGCTGCTGTTGCTGAGCAACTGGTCTACAGTGTTTGTGCTATGTGCTCGATTGTAAACCAAGGTAAGAATAGGTAGTACCAGTTTTACACCTGGCAAAACAATATTCCTTGTTTGCTCTTCTTATACAAGGTTATATATCCCTTCCTATCATCACTACCTTCCTCCCATCTATTACCATTCTATCATCTCATCTCCCTCTCACATCCATTTGTTCTTTGTCATTTCCACTATTTTTATCCATCAGTAGAACAAGATCAACTCTAGAGCAACACATTGACTGGTATGTTTCTCTTTACTACAGTGTAGTTATATTGCTTAAGAAGTTACTCTTGATATAAACACAGCAATAATCTAATCTAACACTTGCCAGTCTGTATCTATCTGTTTCTGTTTGTGACAATAACAATCTGGTTGGCACTTCTGAATTATGGTCACTGCTATTCAGGTAATGACAAACCATTGATGTCATGGTCAGGATTAGATTGGTTATACCAGGTTGTCTTCATATCTGGTTGTCTGGAGTCACCTGATATCCCTACTAGGCTCCACCCAAGAAAAAAACAAACACAAAGCCAAGATTCCCATCTTTGCCCTATGATAGGCCCTACTCAGAAAAGGGAGCCCTGAGATTCCCACCGCAGTTTGGGTACTTGAATATAATAGCTAAAACGAGCCTCAAGCCAGAGATGCCCTCCATTGATCCATGTTTAAATTATTATAATGTTTTGTGAATCTAAAGGCTTTATAGTGGTGCACCTAGTTAATGTACTTTTCTTGGCTATGGGTTTAAATTAAGCATGTTTCATCAAGACAATTTAGCTTCGTACATAGTTACTCATCAGAGATACACTGACTCACAGCTAACCATATTAGTGCAACTAACCCCTATAAGCAAAACAATCCATCTTTTTAAGATACTTCCATCCGCAGCTCTTCATTTTATAATACGCTCAAGAAATGCAGTATTGCTGACTCTATCCAACAACTCTTGTGCTACTTGACCAATGTTAACAACATCTCCATAGGATAGCACCTCTCTCTTAGATGACTGCACTGGACACTCTTTCTAAACCCACTATTACACCCTCCTCCCTCTCCATATCTATGTTGATCATTATAGATCAGATTGGCCTTTACAATTACAATAAGCTGGAATTCTCACAATTGCTTGCAGATACCAATTATAATCCCCAGTTCTTCTCTCAAAGGAAAAAAAACATATTTTACCTATCTCAACTACGACCACTTCACTGACCTCCCAGCATGACCAGGCTCACCCATGACCAAGACTCAGCCTCTGACCCTTCACATTGGCTCCCTCACTTCAGTCATTCAGTTTGGTTTCCTTTAGAACGTAAGCTTGTGAGTGGAGTGATAATAGGCCAGTTGGGATAATAGCACTGTATATCCTAGGGGTTATTTTTTAGGGGAAGGAATATGAACTCACTTTTTATCTGTAAGTTTCAATCTATATCTAATCTAAACAATCATAAACATTCAAACTGTTTTGCTTTAACCCTCTAACAGTTGAAAACACTTTTAATACAACTGATATGAAAATATGAATAAACAAATAAGCTCTAGCAACAGGTTCTCTAGGTTGAGTCTCAAGAGTTTCTAGATGATGATCAGGACAGCAAGACATTAACAAGAATTACACACATTTTCCAATCACTAAGGTGGTTTGTTCTTGAAGCAATTTTCAGAAACCATGACTAAGGCCCATATTTATCAAAGGGGGCTGAGGGAGAGGCCTAGTTGGGTGGGCAAGGGTAGAGGGTTCCAGAGAGACCTCACTAGGCTACACCATGTTGTTTTGTTTAAATACAAGAAAGCAAAACTATATATACAGTGGATATAAAAAGTCTACACAACCCTGTTAAAATGTCAGGGTTCTGTGCTGTAAAAAAATGAGACAAAGATAAATAATTTCAGAACTTTTTCCACCTTTAATGTGACCTATAAACTGTACAACTCAATTGAAAAACAAACTGAAATCTTTTAGGTAGAGGGAAGAAAAAATATAAAAATTAAATAATATGGTTGCATAAGTATGCACAACCTTAAACTAATACTTTGTTGAAGCACCTTTTGATTTTATTACAGCACTCAGTCTTTTTGGGTATGAGTCTATCAGCATGGCACATTTTGACTTGGCAAGATTTGCCCACTTTTCTTTGCAAAAACACTCCAAATATGTCAGATTGCGAGGGCATCTCCTGTGCACAGCCCTCTTCAGATCACCCCACAGATTTTCAATCGGATTCAGGTCTGTGCTCTGGCTGGGCCATTTCAAAACTTTAATCTTCTTCTGGTGAAACCATTCCTTTGTTGATTTGGATCTTCATGTTCAGCTTTCTAGCAGAAGCCTGAAGGCTTTGTGCCAATATTGACTGGTATTTCGAACCGTTCATCATTCCCTCTATCTTAACTAAGGCCCCAGTTCCAGCTGAAGAAAAACAGCCTCAAAGCATGATGCTGCCACCACCATGCTTCACTGTGGGTATGGTGTTCTTTTGGTGATGTGCAGTGTTGTTTTTGCGCCAAACATATCTTTTGGAATTATGGCCAAAAAGTTCAACCTTGGTTTCATCAGACCATAACACCTTTTCCCACATGCTTTTGGGAGACTTCAGATGTGTTTTTGCAAAATGTAGCCTGGCTTGGATGTTTTTCTTCGTAAGAATAGGCTTTCGTCACTCTAGCCCATAGCCCAGACATATGAAGAATACAGGAGATTGTTGTCACATGTACCACACAGCCAGTACTTGCCAGATATTCCTGCAGTTCCTTTAATGTTGCTGTAGGCCTCTTGGTAGCCTCCCAGACCAGTTTTCTTCTCGTCTTTTCATCAATTTTAAAGGGAGCCCCAGTTCTTGGTAATATCACTGTTGTGCCATATTTTCTCCACTTGATGATGACTGTCTTCACTGTGTTGCATGGTATATCTAATGCCTTGGAAATTCTTTTGTACCCTTCTCCTGACTGATACCTTTTAACAATGAGATCCCTCTGATGCTTTGGAAGCTCTCTGTGGACCATGGCTTTTGCTGTGGGAATTTCAGTAAAGACCAACTAGAGCAGCTGAACTTTATTTGGGGTTAATCAGAGGCACTTTAAATGATGGCAGGTGTATGCTGACTCCTATTTAACACGATTTGGAATGTGATTGCTTAATTCTGAACATAGCTACAGCCCCAGTTATAAGAGGGTATGCAGACTTATGCAACCACATTATTTTTCCTTTTTAATTTTCTTCCCTCCATTTCAAATATTTCAGTTTTTTTTTTCAATTGAGTTGTACAGTTTATACGTCACATTAAAGGTGGAAAAAGTTCTGAAATGATTTATCTTTGTCTCATTTTTTTACAGCACAGAAACCTGACATTTTAACAGGGGTGTGTAGACTTTTTATATCCACTGTATTTATAAATATTTTTACAGCACTCCGCCCCCTCAGAGGAGGGCCCCATTGCCTTGCAAGCAGTATTATTATATCATTATAATAATATATTAATATTTTAATTGATAAAAATAATACTTTAATAATATTATGACAACAATATAATAATATGAATATATATATATATATATATATATATATATATATATATATATATATATATATATATATTAACTCTGGACAATTAATTTTGTTTTTCTTGTTTTTCCATTTTTTTTCCATCTCTTTCTGTTTACCGTTTTTAGTATCACTTTTTGACTTGATAGAAAGTCATTATCTCTCAAAAGCTTGTCGCTTTATTATGAATACGTTTGTCCAATTAAAAAGGTATCACTATTCACTGCAATACTCTGATTATTCAACTGGATTACTGGACATTCACGGCTACCTCACTCTTTTTATATATATATATATATATATATATATATATATATGTATATATATATTATACTTTTATCAACTAATATTTTATCATTAATACTTATTACCAGTCATAGTTATAAATATTTATTATTATTATTATTGTCATCATTAAAATTGTTTTACAATTGAAATAAGAGAAGGCACAAGGCCCAGACAGGGGAGGCAGCATTGCTGTAACTGGTGAGTCAAAGTCTGAGGCGCCTGGCTGGGGGGCCAGGAGGGTTCTGGGTGATGGTGCCCTCAGGGGTATATATATTATACAATGCCATCATCACTCCCACCTCTCAGGCCCATTGTCTTGGGCTTCTATTGGACCATGCCATCTTTTTCACTGCTCACATACAATAAATTACAAAATCTTGTCTTTTTCACCTAAAAAAAATCTCCAAAATGCATCACTTTCTTACACAAGACACAACTAAAATTCAAATCCACTCACCATCATATCTCATTGTGACATCTGAAACTCTCTGCCTGCTGGCCTACTCATCACCCGTCTCTCTCCACTCCAATCCATAATGTCTGCAGCACCTCTAGGTCAGTCACTCCGCTGGCTTCCTGTAGCCTCCCGAAAAAAAAAAAAATCATGACCCTCACATATACAGTAATGCCCTCAACAATAGTTCACCCTCTTATATTTCTGCTCTGGTCTCTCGTCCCTCAACTGCCTCCTTCACTCCGTTAATAGCCTTCTTTTTTGCTCCTTTATTACCACCTCCCACTTTCAAGAGTTTTCTTGTGCTGCCCCTATTCATTGGAACTCCTTGCCTTTCTCAACTAGACTATCTTCTTGCCTCAAAACCTTCTCAAAAAACAAATCTGTTTAAGAAGCTCATAACATCAGTCTTAGTTAATATACACAACACATCTACCATCCTTCTATACCTCACCATACCCTTTAGATTGTACGTTTGCAAGATTTCAGTCTTGCTAGGTGATTTAGAGAATGCACCGAGTATGTTTGATTTTAAGATCAAAGATAGGGCCCTTAATTCTTTTTCATTGTGTTTTTGACTTGACCTTACCCCTGTTTATCGCTAAAGAATATGTTGGCTCATTACAAATAACGGAAATAATAATAATAATAATAATAGAAACAGCTCAACCTAGATGAAAACATATACATGTACAGATCCTTCAGCACAATGTCACCCTGCTTCACAAAATAAATATATCATGAAATGTTTATTAATACTGAGCGTTAGAAAATAATGTTGTCTTTGTTCCTTTAAGACATTTATCACAATGAATTACCTATAAAGTAGGTCAAATGAATAAATTATGCCTAATGAACCACTGTATAAATAACTTTTTTGTTATTTTAGTAGCATCAAAATGAATTCACCACCTAAGACTCAATGAATTCATTGGTATGTAAGTTTTACACCAGGGACTATTGAGAGATTAATTAAGTTACGTATGGGGACTTTTAATGTTTTAGTTTGGGCTATAATTCTGGTGCTCAGTTGGGAGATATCAGGCTACATAGGTGTTTTACTGCAGTATGGACATTTGATTTACATTTTATCCTATACCTACAGAGAATTTTATACATACATTACTTTAACATGTATCATAAAGAAAGCATAAGTTTGTATGGCATAGACCAAAGAAAAATATAAGTACTGTACATAGAAGTTGTAAATGTAAAGAGAGCTAAACAACTCAAAACTAATTGGTTTATATGATCCTTTCTCTATCATTATGCCTCAAAACTCAAATCCTCTCACTACTGCCACAACTAACGCTTTACATTATTTCTGTAGACTACTGTGACTATATGGACTTTTTAATATCTTAGCTTGATAATGCAACCTTTGCATTGTTATCTTTTATATCAAATCATTATTTACTGAAGTCTATTTTCTTTTATCAATTAGTTCTATCTGTTACTCTCTGGGAATGGTGTGTCCTTGTAAACTCATGAGCTCTTTATTGCAGAGGCTGAAAGCGGTGGCAGCTGTAGATACCAAATCATGTCAAATTAACATTGTAAATTAAAACTTGCAAATGCCCACAAAATACCAATGTTAGCAAGTGCTAATAATAATAATAAAAATAATAATAATAAAGCCAATATTATTTTTTAGCTTCATGTCGCCACCGAATTTGCAATTTAATAAGTAATCATAATAAAGAGAAAGAGACAGCTCTTTACCCAGTCAGATCCACTTTCATATGAAAGTGAAATTTTGATCATATGTTTCTCCTTAGAACTTTCCCACTTCAAAATGAAGTTTAAACAAAAAGAAAATTACAGATAGGATTACAGATAGATTAAGATATCATCAGCCTTATTAAATTGCAATTTGGCCAATTGAATAGGGCTCTATTTAAGCACATAGTATATTTTTTTTACAGAAGTTTTTAGTTAGTGAACTTCTATTCAAAAGCAAGGTCTTCAGTAACAAAAAACTTCTGGAAAAACAATATGCTATGTGCTTATATAGAGCCCTATTCAATTGGCCGAATCGCAATTTAATAAGGCTGTTAATTATTTGTAATCATTTTCTTAAGAAACAAGGCAAATACTTATTGCATATTATGTTCAGACTAAAAGTCCACAAGTATATATAAGGTTCCCCATCTGTATTATCTCTCCCCAAATAACAAAAAAAAATAACATTGTAGGGACAATAATTTCTTGTTCAATAGAGGTTTCGTACAAACTTAGGAAGTTAATTACCAGAAACTGAAATGATAGATCTCTCAGCAACATATTTTCAAGTGTTGTTCTTTAACATAGCGTATTTTAAATATATGATATAAAGTCACTTGTCTACTCTCATATCACATATAATACACCGTTCCCTGCAATTGTTCCAATAATCAGATCTTAAATGCTATACCCCAATCTATTGTATAAAGATCTTTCGTTCTATTCTGATTTTATTTGTAAATACTAAAAAGACTTTAGTTTGGGGAAAATACATGGGAAATATGTAACAAACTAACAATCGACCATATTCTAGTGCCCAATTTATAAATGTGTACATTTATACACATTTCAAATCACTCTTAATATTGCCACAGATTCTATTAGCAATTCACACTCCGATTACGAGTTACCCGCCCCAAATCACTATGGGCCAGACAAAGATGCAAAACCGGACTTAGAACTCCATTGGTTCTAGCACAGCTCAAACATTACAAGAGCTAAATAATTAAAGTTACACAAAATTGATAGCCTATCAGACCCGTAGCTCTAGCTTGCAAATAAAGACTAACCCGCAATTGAAAAAAAGTATCAAGTTTCAAAAATATTACAAGTACTAAATAGGACTCACAAGGCATTTTCCAAACACTTATTAGAGCTGTAACAGCAATTAAGCACACAATACTATACTCTAAAAGCATGGGAATGCATGGAAACACATTATAATTATTTGCAGAACAGTCACAAGTCACAAATATGCAATTTAAACAATATTATTTTTAACTGTTATTTCTGAGTTATATCGAACCCGGGTTAATGCATATCATGAAACCAACAGGGACTAAAACAGATGCTCTAGTGCTAGATTGCGTGGTTGCAAGACAGATCGGCAATATTACTTATTGGCACTAATTAATTTGTAGCCTCCGATGGCAGATTATGTCTAACATCTATAATTTACTGACTTCATAATGACTGACTCATTTACTATTGGCTGTGTCTACAAAGTAAATTACGAGCTTGCTTAAATATTGTCAGATCATGTGATCACGCCTCCTGAAATGCAACTTAAAAAGGCAGGGCTTACGAGTTTAGGCTTAAGGAGGTAAATTGCGAGCTTGAGTCAACAGAATACATCTAAACATTTATAACAAAAAAAAACACCAGCAAAAATTCCGGGTTAGAGGCATTTGCAAGCTTCTAATAGAAAAGGGCTCAATGTTAGTAGGTATTCAGATCAGGAGAATAAAATAGTTTTTTAGCTGATTGCTTCTGTCACGGAGGAGTCCATTTTAGTTTGCTAGTCTGCATGTAGATGGGAAGGAGAAGGCTATCCTACAGGAGCTTGGCCGTCTACTGACTTCTGTTGTCAAGTGCCTATGTAAAGTGGCACTCAAAGGACATTATACCTGAAGCTATGTCTCCTCCCATTACTCCCAGGTTTATAATCCTGTTAAGAACAAATGCAAAACGCATACCTCCATTAAGGCAAATCTTAATTTAACAGTTGAACAAAAAATAAGGCTGTACTTATTTAGCAGTGTTGGTAATGCAACCAAATTTGATTCAAAAAAATATTTAAGGATACATACTTAATAAAATTACAAGATTGGAATCAAAACATTTCAACAGCATAGTTTACCTAATGTATATTTTTTTAAATATCACTAATGTAAAATAACAGTTAAGGTGCATATTTATGTTAAGCTGTTGTTTACCCCTCATTTGCTCAGGAAGTGTAAACACAGACATTTGGAGAGTCTGATAACGTTATTTACATTTAAAAGAATGGATATAAAAGTACATGGATGTCACAGTCAAACGATTCAAAAAGGTCCATGAGCATTATGTCATTAAAGAGGAGAAGAAGATCATGTTGTCAGTTTTATTGGTTAGTCTCTCTTCATAACTTAGGGCCCCCATTCCCCTTTTTAGTTTTGTTGCCCTTCTCTGTACTTCTTCCAGCTCTAAAATGTCATTGTTATGCTTCTCTGCACCCTTCTTTATACATGTTAATATTTAATTTGCCTTTGCCGCTGCTGCTTGGCATTGAGTGCTGTTACTTGGGTCGTTGTCCACAAGCACTCCCAAATCCCTTTCAATATCTGATAACTTTAGATTTGCTCCATTAAAAATATAAACCACTCTTTAAAATACATTGTAAAAAATATGGGACTTCAGTGTCTTGTTCTTTTGATTTCTATTAATCCAAGGTTATTTTTGTATCTTTTATTATTTCCCATCTATGAGAAACAGAGATCTATAATGACCAAGAAAAGGGAGCGCAAAGAAACCACCATTGTGTAGTATAAAACCGGAAGGAAATCCTGATCCTCTAATACCTAACCCACTAAATCTTGAACTTTTGGGCCAATCTTACACTTTTGAATATCACCACAATAAAGCTTATCACAACAGTAAAACTGGTAATTCAATTATGCTTTCTGTAATGTTCCTCCTACTCACTGTCTCTACCACCTCTGCCTAACAACAGCAACAAATGCAGTATCTTCATCCCACCCTCACCACTCTCTTCACCTTAGCTCAGTTCCCTTGAACTTCTCAACTTCCTCAATATTCTACCCTTACCTATGCCTTCTACGATAAAACAGCAGCTCTTTCACAAACCTTGCTCGCATCTCCTTTCTCCCTCAGTCCTTTTTTAGCTCCCCCAACCCTAGACCCTCTCTAATTTCTACATGTTTCCAACCCTGTCTATCCCACAGTCCATCGGATACTGGAACCACAACAATCTCATAACTTGCCAGACATTACCAAAGTTAATTTCCCCTTTGCACTCTGGAATGTGCACTCCATATTCAACAAAGCTGCTTCCATACATGATCATTTCATCTCTAAATCTTTTAGACTTCTAGTCATCACTGAAACCTGTCTCTTTTCATCTGGCATGGTCTACCCTGCTGCTCTGACATATGATGGTCTATAGTTTAGTAATCTACTCTCCCCCAACTGTACTTTCCTGACCATTCACCCTATCCTTTCTCTGTCCTTCCCCTCGTAGGGGGGCCGCTGTGTGAGGGGGGCTTGGAAAGGTTTACGGTTATGGGAATGGGTCTTCATGAGATGAGCAGTTATGGGAAGGGGTCTGGGGGAGGAGCACTGAGTGATTTGGTCCCAGGGAGCCAGTGCAAAACATTTTTTACAATGCCCCGGAGAGGGGCCCAACCTTTTTCTTTTGCACCAGGGCCCTCCATTCTTTAGCTATGCCCCTGCTTAATTTGCACAAGTAAACCTACTTTTCATCACTTATTGCAACACTGTCATTTCAAACACCTCTTTTTAACCTTCAACTCTCTCCTCAGCACCTCACCTCTCATTCCATTGCCCAGCTTCACAGAACAAGATCTTGCCAACCCAGCAACTGAGGCCCTTGCCCGCAGCCCTCGCTGCCCTTGCCCGCAGCCCTCGCTGCCCACAGCCCTCCGACACCCACGGAGGAGGCTGGGAACCCAGCCCCCAGGGACAGGGCCGAGCCCGACATCCAGGGCCCCCAGGACACGGTGAGGTTCATGAGGAACACAGCAGAGGGAGAGGGGGGAAAGGGTGGAAAGAGAGGGAGGGAGTGGGGGGAAGAGACACAGGGGATTAGAGAGGGGGGAAGAGACACAGGGGGTTAGAGAGGGGGGAAAGAGACACAGGAGAGGGAGTAGAGGGGGAAGAGACATAGGAGAGGGGGGAAAGACAGGGGAGCGAGAGGGGGTGGAAGAGACACAGGGGAGAAAGAGGGGGAGGAAAGAGAAACAGGGGAGGGAGGGGAAAATACATAGCGGAGGGAGAGGGAAAAAAGAGACACAGGGGAGGGAGGAAAGAGACACAGGGGAGGAAGAGGGTGGGGAAAGAGACACCTGGGAGGGAAAGGAGGGGGAAATGACACACAAGGGAGGGAGAGGAGGGGAAATGAGACACAAGGGAGGGAGGCGATGGCAGAAATGAGACACAAAGGAGGGAGAGGAGGGGGGGAAGGAAACACAAGGGAGGGAGGGGAGGGGGAAAAGGAGACATAAGGGAGAGGAGAGGGAAAAGGAGATACAAGGGAGGGAAAGGAGGGGGAAAGGAGACACAGCAGCACCCCACCACTAATGCTCCAGCAACATCAAAACAGATTGCCAGCACTTCAACACAATGCTTCAAAATAGATAAAGTATATTCTTTTATTAATGTATTATATATTTAATTATTACACACCAAACAGCATTAGCTACCTTATAATTTCATTGCCGTCATTTTTTGACGGGCAATTCGCTAGTCACATATATAGTTGTCATAACTGAGGGTTGTCAAAAGTTGTTGCTAACGCTGCGGCGAGGGCCTCAGTTGCTGGCATGGAGCGCCATTCAAAACAAAACAATAAATACACACAACAAACACATAAAAAGTTTACCCACAGCAAGAGGGGGAACCCAGGGCCTCTGCAAGTGAAGTTACACCTCCATTTAAGTCTAAATTGAAGAGTTTAGACACCCGAAAATCACCTAAGCGAGAGAAAAAATGGCCGCCGAAAAAACCCCGAAAAAGAGGCTACAGGATACTAAAGACGAAAAACACCACCAAACACATACAGATTTTCTTAAAAAGCCGGACGAGGACCAAGAACAAGGATGTTAAATCTGCCACAGCCGCGTACCACACATTTGGCGCCATTTAACAACACTAACTTATACAATGGGGAAGTACACAGCTACCGGATTTTCCTCGCGAACGCACACTATTTACACTACACACTGCACACATTGCTGACACTTACACAGCAGCTCCACATCACTCAAAACACACATTGTATGCTGCAGCAACATGAAAACAGATTGTCAGCTCTTCAGCATAATGCTTCCTGCATTTATTACTTCAAAATAGGTAAAGTATATTCCTTTATTAATGTATTATTTAGTTCATTACCATACACCAAACAGCTTTAGCTCACTTACATTTTGATTCCTGTCATTTTTGGACGGGCAATATTCTAGTAATATTAATAATAATAGTAATAATAACAATATAACAATAATAGTAGTAATAATAACAATTTAATATTTTAAAATATAAACATATTCTCACAATAAAACACCCCAATAAGTTTCATGGAATGCTGTGAGCAAGAAAAATCGCTATAAAGGCAAAAATATATAAAAAATGGCACTGGAAATAACATTACTTGCTGTAAGCGCCCTCAAAAAAAAAAGCCTTCTAAAAAAATAAGGAAAAAAACAAGGAAACTGTAACAGAGTTGGAACACGAATCCAATATCTCCGCTGGTATACGGTAAAACATCCAAGAAGCACTACAGTCTCACCATCCCCAACCTCCCATATTGGACGACACTCAATTGGGAGTCAAAGACTACTGTCTTTATTTTGTTATGTGCAGAAATATATATACACATCTCTTCCCACAGGCAATACAAATCCCTCATAGTTGGCCACACAATACACATAGAGGGAAAATAGGTGGGTCACACCTCCCTGAGGCTACCTGGCTACTTTGATACAATCAGACATTGATTAGATCATCCTTCCCTTTGTTCCATCTTCACAATGTGAACACTTCACACAATGGACCTCTCTTGCTTATGAGGAGCCCTTGTAATAGGATTATCTATTATGCCAAGGTCTGCAATAGTCTGGGCTAATATTCTGTAGAGCATAAACCAACATACATACAGTATAACAGTAGGATCATATTTTAACCATAATAATTAAATAACCATAAAACAAGGTAAAACAGGGATGGGTTTCGTTACACACCTCCCCCGTGACCATAAGCCGGCATACACGGTCTAATCCCAACGGATCAGCCTGGGGATGTCCGGACAAAAGTAGTTGTTGGTCAATTCTCTAGTTTGACAACCCATCAGCATTACTGCAATTCACCTTTACTCACATTTCAAGAACAAAACAAATGCACACTTCATACAGCATTCACAGCAATAAACATTTCAAGGAGAGGAAAATACATTTTACAAACTGGTTTTACAGAGGCCTCTGTACTGGAGACAATGGGGAAAGTAATCCAATTATCCAGGGATAGAGGCAGACTCCATTGAGCACATGGTTGCAAAAAAACATAAACCACTTTAAAAGTCACCTTTTACCCATAACACACAGACATTTCACATATCCCCAAATAGCTGGGATCTGAGCGCACAAAACTACCGAATAGCGCTCAGATCCTATTCACACAGTTCAATTGCCATGTAGCTAAAGTCTTTCCCATAGTCTTTCATTATATGAATGGGCTCCATGGCATAGCTATCTGGGGTATCACCGCTCCCACAGGGCAAGTACCGAATGAACCCCTTGTATTTAAAGGGCCAGAATGAGGGACATACACTCTGGTATGGCCGAATACTGTTTTTAAAGGGCAATATGTCCCAGGGCCATAGTTGCAGGGCAGGAGGCTGGCAATAAGTCCTCTCCAGGACAAAGTGGCAAAAGGCACTTCGTCACACATCTCCCCTTTGGGGGGGAAGTGTAACCAGGCTCCTGGATATTTCGCTGTGGGGATGGGGCAACACGCTGAGGGGACTTGAGGGGCAGAGGCCAGCGGCACTCTGCCCTGATGCCAGCTCTTCTGCTGGTATAACCTGCAGGACATCCTGCTCTGTACAAGGGACAAAGGGAGGGCAGAGGCCGACTGCACTCTGCCCCGCTGTCAGCTCTTCTGCTGGGGTACTTGGGACATATTCCAGCTCAGTAGCCAGGAAAAGGTGGGGGTCAGTGGGGGTTAACATTTCCCTTTGTTAACCCTGGGTCCACATTAGGAGTTAGCTGGGGAGGGGAATTGGTACTTACCCCCTCCTCCGGTTGTCCCAGTGAGGGTAGTTGGGGATAACCATAAAACAGGGTAAAACAGTGATGGGTTCCGTTACAGAAACAAGGAAACACATAATGTTTTACTTAAGTGGCAACTTAAAGATGCTCCAAATAACTGTTTTTCTAAAGTTTTTTATACAGTGATCACTTGAAACTCAACTTTTTAAAAGTTTCTCCAATTTGGGCAATTTCACACTATCAGTTCCTTTGGAGTGGGGACATTGCATAGTCTTGAGATGTTCACTTTTCTTTAATATCTGTATGCCATTTAATTCTGTATCAGTAGTTTAATAAATAAATGATGGCACTTATAATATGCATTATGGAATTTGAGCTTCTTACTAAATATTGATTTTTATGTATCTATGTTTTCATTTATCTTTTTTATTTGGCTTTGTAAGAAAACTAATTGTATTACTTATAAGAAGCGAGTAATTACTTTTAAAGAACAAGTGCAGTAACTTGATATACTGAATAGAAGAGGATTTTGAAGAATATGTTTTTGGATGACATTTTATAAATGGTTGGAACAACCTCACTACAAAGATAGGTCAAGTGCTGGAGTCCATTATAAGTGATCATAATGGAACAGTAAAAGAGTAATATATATAGGAATACAGAGAAGGGTGGATAATAAAGTAGAAGAATGCATATTTTTATGTTTTCTTATTTTTTTAATGTTTTAATGCACTATGTGCCTATGAATTATTATATTTAGAGTACATTCTTATGAAAAACTCACTGGAAAGTTTATAATAAACAAATACATCCTTTTATTTTAAATTCGAATATTCGGTTTAACATTAATGGCGGCAGACATTTGCTTTTGTTCCTAAGATAATTAAACACATTGTAGGACATTTTTATGACACAGATAATTTTATATTAAATTCTATTAAAAAAAACTGTCATTATAAATATTTTCTTGATCTAAGGACTGAATAAAAGGGTAATCCCCAGTAGGGTAACTCCATCTCTCAGGGAACAGCAAAACTTTCTAAAGTTTTACCCAAAATACATTGATCATTAATTAATAACAGCCAGTGTTGCTTTGCTGCACTACAGTGAAAAAAGGAAACTAACAGGATAAATACACTTAATTAACATTAAAAAGATTCAGGCTCACAAAGAGGGCTTAGTACAAGCATTGTGTATCTGTTTTTTGAAAATATACTACTACTTTTGTAATATACTACCAAAATACCACTGGCTTAGTTTAACAGCTGCTAAATATATTGCAATGTACTGTAACATAAACATTATCAGCCTTATTAAATTGCGATTTGGCCAATTGAATAGGGCTCTAAATAAGCACAGAGCATATTCTTTTTACAGACGTTTTTAGTTAGTGAAGACCTTGCTTTTGGATAGAAGTTCAATAATTAAAAACGTCTGTAAAAAGAATATGCTCTGTGCTTATATAGAGCCCTATTCAATTGGCCAAATCGCAATTTAATAAGGCTGTATATTATCAGTTAGCTCAAGGGATATGAGTAATTCGCATGTATTTAATTTGTTGTTTACTTCTGTTTGCAATGGCAATATTCCCATGTGAAACAGGTATTATCAAAGAGCTTTTCAAACGTGAAAGTTGTTTTTTCCAATGTTTAAAAACCTATCTATTAAGAAAACCTTGGTTAAACTATTTTATGCAACAATACCATGCCAGATGTTTATTTTAATACTATAGGGGGTATTATATAGAAGGGTGCATTTTTGGGGTTATTTAGCTTCTCAGTGGTGTTTATGCCTTGTCAGCCATGTCTTTTGCATTGGTAGCTGTGAAAACAAATCAAGCAACAGATCTGTCAAGCATTGTCACGAATACATACCCTGTGTAGGTCATGCTTGTATGGAAAATAACTCATGTGGATATTTGTGTACTCATTACATCCTTGGCTATTTGAATATAGTTTACATTTCACTCAATACATGTAATTGACAAAGATGTATTTTATATTGCAACATCAAAATTTCACAATGCACTATGTACAATAAATCAATACTAAATATAAAGCTGGATTTGGCAATATATAGTTTTCTATATGAATCTATCATAATCTCCCCAGAAATCACACATATAGAAAATCATTCAATTCCCCATCTCATAAAGCTACACCACTAAAAAGAGGTAAGTAACTTTCCCTAGCTATTTATTTGACCCCTCTCAAAGTGACTGCAAGTCTACTCACAATGCATGCGATTGACCCCTACTTGGAATATCACACCTTGCTTCCCTTTTGATCTGCACACATCAGTAATATTACAAGTTGCTTTTGCTCAAAAAAGCTATTCAGTTCCAAATTACACTAAATTACTTATTACTCGCAACTCATAATATTCCTTATTTTGGCTGAAATAATTAGTGTACTATATAGCAATTTAAGGACATTGGGTTAATATTATAGGTGCCATGGGGGTCTCAAAGGACCCCTATGGTTATGTGAATGGGTGGTGATTAGGTAACGGGCATCGGGTTTGAGTGGGGAAGGGGCAATTGGGAGTGAGAGGGGAAGGGCATTCCATTCACTGCTTGCATGGATGGCGGGAATCCCCAGGGATTATCATTGGTGGAAGTGGAGATTGAGCAACATAATTTTGCTCAATCTCTGCATTTTGGGTAATCCCATGCCTTGTGCTTTACTGCGAGTTACGGTTGGGGTAAGTAATATTACGACTGAGGAGCATTGAATACTAGTGTGATATTACTGAAAACAGAGCAGCGGACAAAATTATGTACAAAAGTCATTTACAATTTTGAATTGAATGAGGCTCATAGTTGACTATTCTTTGTCCATTAGAACATGTAATCTAGAGATTTACAGATTGCGTGCCCATCTCATCTCTGAGGGACGGGAGGAGCAAGACAGATCAACATGGCTGCCTCCAAGAGGCAAACAGGGACAAATTGAAAAAGAAACCGTATATTAACAGTACATTATATAATGCTATAATAGGGCTTTCATTATTCTAAATGCAACAGACACTTTTAAACAACTTTGACTTATTTCCTCCAACAATGCCCCTTTAAATGTAAATATGATATTTTTATGACCCTTTAAAAGTGATATTTTAGGACACTTATAAATTTGGTTGATGTTAAAAAATCCAGAAAATAAGTGATGCATTCTTTAGCAAAAGGCCCTATATTTTATACCTCAAGTGTTCCCAGTAATGAAAATAAGAGACCATAAAACCTGTAGAAATATATAGTGCAGCTTTTGAATCCCAAGGGTACTGTATGAGCCAGAACTGGAATCCTGGATATAGTTTATGCATTCATAGCTATTTTGTGTCTGCCACAAATGGAAGTACCTAGGTTGACAGTTTGCTGAAGCAAACATGCATATCTTATCTTATATTTTTTTGAAAAGCAAAATGTTTATGCCCCGCATGCAACCTTCCCATTGTAGCAGAACTTGGCGAAGAGACAGCATATGCTATTGGTTTACTGTGAGCGTACACATGAAAAAAATTGTATTGTGAAGAATGCAATTGAATCAATGCAGCACTCAGTAAGTGATATTTATCATTTGACAATGATGTGCTGTGCTCTGAGACGGTTGCAAAATTGGTCTAGTCATATGATTAACCTAAATGTTTGCATTCATATGAGCCTTAGGAAAAAAAATACCATTTGGCATTTTTACAACATCAATAGTATTTTGGAACGGCTTCAACACATTGTTATTTATCAAAGCAAAACAGCATTCTGTTAAGGCGTTTTGGCTGAAGAACTAGAGGCGAAGCTTATCCAAAAAAAAGAACCATGTTTATCAAAGTCAGATCTTATAAAAAAGAGATTAAGCAGTTAATTTTTTTCAGTTTATTGTTTTAGACCTAATCATAAACATACTTTGGTCAGAATAATAACACACTTCCTTTCTAAGTATTAAAAAGTAGTCAGCAATGTCGAATACAAGCACTGAAAAAAGTCATGGCCCAAATTAGCCAAAAGACCAAAAATGAGAGATGAGAGAACAAGTAAAGTGTTCTAGCTTGTTGTAATGATGGCAAATACACAGTAAGAAGCAGAACAGACAGAGGTACCTCGGTAAGACCATTCCTTCAATTAGGGCAATAAATCAGACAAGTCAGGGGCAAAGGTAAGCAGGTCACTTAAGTCACATGCTATAGGTCAGACCAGGCAGCAATTAGAATAGTCAAGTTACAGGCAATTCAATGGGATAATTTTAGACAGGAGAACGATGGACAAGAAGAAGGGTCCTAAACAGAAAGGATAATACGAATTTTACAGCAGATAGAACGAACAAGAGCACTTAGATCAAAAAATGGCTGCGGAATGTAGCTCCTGTTGTACTGTAAAAACTCTGCCTCTAATAACGTTCACGTCTTCCCATTTTATCCACCCATACATTTTCCTTTATTAAGCTTCAAGATACTTATGCCTGATACGCTTATATTCCTTAAATGCATATCCAAGTTTCATGGATTAATACATTACTGCACTCCTTGGGGAAAGAGCAGCCTATACAATGCCTTGCAAAAGTATTCACCCCTCTTGACTTTTTACCTATTTCGTTACATTACAGCCTTAAATTCAATGTTTTGTTAATATGAATTTTATGTGATGGATCAGAACACAATAGTCTAAGCTGTGGAAGTGAAATGAGAAAGATACATACATAAAACTATTTTTTAGAAATAGAAAACAGAAAATTGGCATGTGCTTATGTATTCACCCCCTTTGTTATGAAGCCCATAAAAAGCTCTGGGGCGACCAATTACCTTCCGAATCCACATAATTAGTCAAATGATGTCCACCTGTGTGCAATCTAAGTGTCACATGATCTATCATTACATACACACACCTTTTTTTGAAAGGCCCCAGAGGCTGCAACACCTAAGCAAGAGGCACCTCTAACCAAACACTGCCATGAAGACCAAGGAACTCTCCGAACAAGTAAGGGACAATGCTGTTGAGAAGTACAAGTCAGGGTTAGGTTATAAAAAAATATCCAAATCTGTATACAATGATAAAATACTGAATGACGATATGAAACATTTAACAAAAGGGCAAATTTCTATTTAAGGTCATAATACATACATTTTTGTTTGTCTAATCCCAATTGGCCCCTTCTACCATATTCCCATGTAGAATATATAATTACAGGGCTCTTATAACCTTCAGCACTGGTTGTCTGAGACTGAAACTGTAACAATCACCAAGTTGGTCACTTTATAAATAATTAATAACAAAAACAATACTACTACTAATAATAATAATAATGTACACAATATATTGTATCTCACCTTTCTATACCTCACCCATACCCTCTATACTGTAACTTTGCGAGTTTTCAATCTTTTTGGGTGCTTTAGAGAAAGCACTTTGTTTGCTTGACTTAAAACTCAATTACATGACCCTCTATTCTTTTGTAATTTGTTAAGTTTGTTTTTGACTTGTATCTACCCTGTTTAGCACAACAGACTATGGCCCCTATTTAATTCCAAGCCCATAATTACATGTAACCCGACATTTTGGCTGCAGGTTTCTTTTTTTTTAACATATACTGTACAGAAGAATTCAATTGACCCAAGCCTGCAATTACATGCTCACAGCCCCAACAAGCAAACAATTAACCCGTATGTAGCCTTTCAGGGCATGATCATGATCAATTAAGCAAGCCCGTAAGTTACGTTTTAGACAGAGCCAAAAGTAAATTACACCGTCATCATGACGTCAGTAAAACATGAAGTTTAAACTACAATCAATTAGTGTTTAGAAGTACAATTTGCAATCAGACTCGCAATCCAGAAATATAGAAATCAATAAAAATCAATAAAGCAACTGTACTAGTCCATGGGTACCATGATATGTTTTAACTCCTTGATTCTCGGGATCAATGTAACACAAAAATAAAACATAAAAAAAAAAATTCTTATTGCAGATTTGCAAGCTTGAGACTGTTGTGCAATTAATTCAAATGTTTGTCATCTCTTCCCCAGTATTCTTAAGTACAGTATTGTGTGTTTAATTGCTTTTGCAGTGTTACGAACAGATGTTTATTGCCACTTGCGAGTCCTTTCTAGAATTTTTTTATACATTTGCAAGTTAAGGGTTTGAAGGCAATTGCAGGCCTGTTGAATTGTTTACTTGAATATGAATTTTTAGCACTAGTAACATTTTCGGGCTTGAAACATCAAAGGAGGATATAGGATGGAGATACGTTTTTGACAACCACAGTGCTTTTGAGCTTTTTGTGTAATTATTACATGGGTCACAACACAAAGCTCTAGTTCAATATCAAAAGATTACTTACAATAATTAAAGAATATTTCAATAGTATCTGGTAAAATTAATTGAGCACCAACTCAAAGAGAGATTTGAAAAACATTGAAATACCATATACCACTATTTTTATATGTCTTAATAAGATAAAAAAGGTAATCTAAATGACGCCATGATGACAGCATCTATGCTGGTTTGTTGTGGGATTTTCTTTTGTGTAAAAGATGAGTTAACTATTGGATAATTATATTCAAAATATTAAAATGTGATTCAAAACATGTAATAGAAGAATCATTACATTGTAAAATTAGATAAAAGTACAGAATTGGTGACAGATATAAATGACCACTTAATATAAGATTTTTTTTTTTAATAATCCTCAAATGATAGGGTGCTTGTTATTACGGATAGTTTTAATTTAAATCATGCTTTATTTCTATCTTTCACTGTCCACAAAAAAAATGTAATCAAGAAAAACTCAAGATTTACTTTATGTTAAAACATGTATTTTTGGATAATGTAAACCATTTAAAAAAAATCACAGTATAATATCCACTAAATTTCACTAAATATGAGCCTCATTCAATTGAGCTTTCCCATGTTACTGCAGTGAGGCCACAAGTTAATTTGCTATTAGATTGGCGTCTTTTTGCAGGCTCCAAACGGGTTACAAGTTGCGGCCTTGAAAAAATTGCAATGATTAAACCCGTAACTTAAAGCCTCCTGAAGCCTTTGATCTTTCACGTCCTTAAGACTTCCGATCGTTAAAATCTCTCAACACTGCCCTCTCACTCAAGCCCGCAAACGCCAAATGGCGACCCAAAGATTATGGGTTCCAAATAGGACCCACAAAGGGTTTACAGACTAGTTTTGAACACTGCAAAACCCAATATAAAGACACCAATGCACTTTAAAACATGGGGAAAGCAATGGAAGGCATTATAATTACATGCACAACAACTCTCAAATATAAAATATAGCAAAACATTTAATTTTATTTTCCTCATAGGTTGTAATGGTTTTGCTGATGACACAAAGTTATGCAAGGTAATTAAATCAGAAAATGATGTACTTTCCCTCCAAAGGGATTTGCATAAATTACAGGAATGGGCATCTACAGTGGATATAAAAAGTCTACACACCCCTGTTAAAATGTCAGGTTTCTATGCTGTAAAAAAATGAGACAAAGATAAATAATTTCAAAACTTTTTCCACCTTTAATGTAACCTATAAGCTGTACAACTCAATTGAAAAACAAACTGAAATATTTTAGGTAGAGGGAAGAAAAATAAAAAATAAAAATAATGTGTTTGCATAAGTCTGCACACCCTCTTATAACTGGGGATGTAGCTGTGTTCAGAATTAAGCAATCACATTCCAAATCTTGTTAAATAGGAGTCAGCATATACCTGCCATCATTTAAAGTGCCTCTGATTAACCCCAAATAATGTTCAGCTGCTCTAGTTGGTCTTTCCTGAAATTTTCTTAGTTGCATCCTACAGCAAAAGCCATGGTCCACAGATAACTTCCAAAGCATCAGAGGGATCTCATTGTTAAAAGGTATCAGTCAGGAGAAGGGTACAAAAGAATTTCCAAGGCATTAGATATACCATGGAACACAGTGAAGACAGTCATCATCAAGTGGAGAAAATATGTCACAACAGTGACTTTACCAAGAACTGGAGCTCCCTCCAAAATTGATGAAAAGACGAGAAGAAAACTGGTCTGGGAGGCTACCAAGAGGCCTACAGCAACATTAAAGGAGCTGCAGGAATATCTGGCAAGTACTGGCTGTGTGGTACATGTGACAACCATCTCCTGTATTCTTCATATATCTTGGCTATGGGGTAGAGTGGCAAGACGAAAGCCTTTTCTTACGAAGAAAAACATCCAAGCCAGGCTACATTTTACAAAAACACATCTAAAGTCTCCCAAAAGCATGTGGGAAATGGCATTATGGTCTGATGAAACCAAGGTTGAACTTTTGGCCATAATTCCAAAAGATAAGTTTGGCGCAAAAACAACACTGCACTTCACCAAAAGAACACCATACGCACAGTAAAGCATTGGTGGTGGCAGCATCATGCTTTGGGGCTGTTTTTATTCAGCTGGAACTGGGGCCTTACTTAAGATACAGGGAATTATGAACAGTTCCAAATACCAGTCAATATTGGCACAAAACCTTCAGGCTTCTGCTAGAAAGCTGAACATGAAGAGGAACTTCATCTTTCAGCATGACAACGACCCAAAGCATACATCTAAATCAACAAAGGAATGGCTTCACCAGAAGTAGATTAAAGTTTTGGAATGGCCCATCCACAGCCCAGACCTGAATCCGATTGAAAATCTGTGGGGTGATCTGAAGAGGGCTGTGCACAGGAGATGCCCTCGCAATCTGACAGATTTGGAGTATTTTTGCAAAGAAGAGTGGGAAAATCTTGCCAAGTCAAAATGTGCCATGCTGATAGACTCATACCCCAAAAGACTGAGTGCTGAAATAAAATCAAAAGGTGCTTCAACAAAGTATTAGTTTAAGGGTGTGCATACTTATGCAACCATATTATTTTATTTTTATATTTTTTCTTTCCTCTACCTAAAAGAGTTCAGTTTGTTTTTCAATTGAGTTGTACAGTTTATAGGTCACATTAAAGGTGGAAAAAGTTCTGAAATGATTTATCTTTGTCTCATTTTTTTACAGCACAGAAACCTGACATTTTAACAGGGGTGTGTAGACTTTTTATATCCACTGTAAGTGGCAGATGAGATTTAATACGAATAAATGTAAAGTTATGCATCTGGAAAGAAAAAATAGCCATGCAATTTATAATCTTAATGGAGTAAATCTAGGGGTATCAGATATTGAAAGGGATCTGGGAGTGCTTGTGGACAACCGCCTTGGTAACAGTGCTAAAAGCCAAACAGCAGCTGCAAAGGCAAATAAAATATTCCCATGTATTAAGAAGGGTATAGAAGCCAGGAAAGCAAATATAATTCTCCCACTATACAAATCTCTAGTACGCCCTCATTTGGAATATGGAGTACACTTTTGGGCACCACTACATAAAAAGGACATTTTAGAGCTGGAAAGGGTACAGAGAAGGGCATCAAAGCTAATAAAGGGAATGGAGGGCCTAAGTTAGGAAGAAAGACTAACCATATTAAACGTATTTACTCTAGAAAAAAGGCCTCTAAGAGGGGATATGATTACCTTATATAAATATATCCAGGGTCAATACAAGGCTTTGTCAGAGGAAATTGTTGTGCCAAGGGGACATCCTTTGAGATTAGAAGTAAAAATATTTCACTCTAAAGAAAAAAAAAGGGTTCTTTACAGTAAGGGTGGTTAATCTGTGGAATTCTCTACCAAAGGAGGTGTTGACAGCAGATTCGATAGATAACCTTAAAAATGGATTCAATATATTTTTAAATAAAAAGGGCATTAAGGGCTATCCTGGATAAATAGAGAGGGAGTATTGATCCAGGGATGAATCCGATCGCCAGTATCTGGGGTCAGGAAGGAATTTTATATTTTTTTCTCTGTTGAGACAATTGGCAAAGTTTCACAGTTTTTTTTTTCTGTTTGCCTTCCTCTGGGTCAATTAACAATAAATCTGTGTATTGCAAATCAGAGGAGATCTAAAAAGGTTGAACTTGATGGACTACATTTTTTTCAACCTAAATTACTATGGAACTATGTAACTAATATATCAAGTACACATATGGTTGTTCAGTCCCTCACTTGTGTCCGACTCTCTGTGATCCTATGGACTGCAGCACACATACTAATGTAGCTGTCTGTGCGCATCCACAAGGTTTGCATGCCAAAGACACTGGAGTGGGTTGCCAGTTCCTTCTCTACTGTGATTTGTCTGACCTCTCTGCTATGACCTGCCCACCTATAGTGCCCCTACATGGTATGGCTCACAGCTTCATTCAGGTACACAAACCCCTTCACCACCACCACTTAGCAATCCACAGGGGACCAGGGGAACATACACCAGACTAATCTACACTAACCCATCAGGAAAGGCCGCAAAAACACATGGAGGCTAGTCAAGAGATAAATCACCTCCATTAGGGATAATGGCTGTTTCCATCTTGGAAAGTCCCACGCCATTGTTGGTGGCCATGTGCCGAAATGTATACCCATTCCCATTTGGTGACCTCCTATTAAGTTTTTCCATCAATCAATTCACATCATCACCGGTCATATTGCTATCAGGCCTTCAGGGGAATGTTGATACTCCACAGTATCACTAATTGGACTTTCCATGTGTATTAACCCTTTATTATTAGATATGATATATATTAATATATGATATCTAATGCTATTATTACAATTGTAATTATTATTGTTATGTCATGTATTAATCTATTGCATAGTAACTCAGGCTCATTAATTTACAGATATAGGAATGTGACTCAAATGGTATTTATGAGGATGTCCCAAAACCCCTGTGGGAGACGGTAGGGAACCTAATCTGTATATACTCCATTTTGTATGCTACTCCATTTTGTACTAATGTGTGTACGTGTTTATAACCCAACCTATGTTTCGTTTTTTGTGTAACCTCTGAGTCATACCGAACTCAGACTCTATACAACCTAAAGATATCCTTATATGGTAGTTTCTATACATACCCTGTTTCCCGTAAATGATGTTTGTTTTTCTAGTCTGTATCAACCAATGAAAGAATTACATGTATTATGGTGTAATGCTACACACCTACACTTTTATGCTATAAAAGTGTCAACGAGCCGACAATAAAGTCAGAGTTTGGTTTCACAACACAACTGTCTCCGTCTGTGTTACTTCCTGAAATCAAGCTCCCAGGCCTGCAGACACAAACCGAGCGAAGATAGCCAGGGGCTATAGTAAGACCAGGGGTCCAATACTTTCAACCCCAACCATTGACAAAACACTGACATGGTGAGAACGATATAACAAAGCTTTTTTTTCATACACAGAGCACAATCAGAAATGTACAAGACTGTGCATTAGGACACATGCTCATCTGAATATGCTATGCAGTGTGTGAGACTGACCAATCTGTGACTAATGCTCAGCAATGGGTGTAAACATGCTTATGAGACGTGGTCCAGATTAGGCTAGTACATGACACGCACATGCAGTCCCTCAGAGTCTGTATCTGCATATGCTGCTGTGTGCACACCAAGACATGTACTCTCTTTTCGATGTAAAATCATTGTGGAAGCTGTACCTCTTTTAACGCTGGGGATAGCTCTCCTCCACCTGTACCTCCCCTCCCTGACCTGCTGCCTCCTCTCCATCTCCCTCTCTCCATAGCTCTATGTCTCCTCCTCTTCTCACTCTCCTCCTCTGGTGTTCCCCTCACTCTCCTCCTCCTCACTCTCCTCCTCCTCCAGTTTTTCTTTCTCTAGCACTCTCTATCTCTCTCTAGCACTCTCTATCTGTCTCTCTAGCACTCTCTATTTCTCTCTCTGGTACTCTCACTCGCTCTCTCTAACACTCTCTAATTCTCTCTCTGGCATTCTCACTCGCTCTGTCTAACACCCTCTTATTTCTCTCTCTGGCACTCTCTATCTCTCTCTCAAACACTCTCTATCTCTCTCTCAGTCTCTGTCTATCTCTCTCTCTCTATATATATATGTCTCTCAAAAACCCACCAACGCCTAGACCTGTTTGTTGACTTTCTCAGCTACAGCACAGTCAAAGAATTACAGCTTTTAAACCGGTTCCCGCGGCATTGATTAGCGTCCTCAGCTTCCTATTGGTTAATTAACCTGTGATGGGGTCGCAACTTACGGCCTTGACTGATTTTGGCGCCCTTCATTGGATCGGATACCCGGAAGCGTTACAGGTGAAAACAGTTTTTACGGGCTTGAGGCTTTAGCCCGTAACTCGTGCCCTTGCTCAATTGAATAGCATCATAATCAGAGACAAACAGGCTTTCAACTGAATCGGTTCCAATATCTGCAAAATTAGCTGGAAATTTCACAAAGTATTCAAGAGAATCAGAATTGGAAAGGTAATCTTTTACCCTCAATGTAATTTATTCATTCATAGCTCTCAAATCTTCTTCCCTGGAGGTTGATAGGACTGGATAATGCATGAGAAATTTGTTTATTGATGTATCTGGTGATCTGAAACACATAATTCCCAACTGAAAGCACCAATTACTTTCTGACCATATACTCTCGCATGTAACTGCAGGTGGTACCTAAATATTGTTTCCACACAGGGGGTTTGCAAACTATCCCATCATTCCACCCCCTCTTTTACACACCAAAGAGAGATGTTAAAATTGCTGTATGTCTTGAGAGGATATTATAGGATTAGAAACTGTTAAAAAATGAATTTTAAGCCCAGATATATTTAATAGCTTAAAAATGATTCAGAGTAATTTCCTCTTTCTTTCCTTTCATCCAGCTGCTCAAATAATGACAGCTCTGTTCAGGTATTATTGCCTGTAAAGCTGCAAAAACAAAAGCATTTTCTCTACAAATAGTCGTTTATCAGTAAGGAAGGCCATGAGAAGTAAATTATTAGTCGGGCGTCCCTTGGATATTTGTTCTTTGTGAAATTCAGACATTGCAAATTCCTGAGTTATATTTAAAAGGTCAGACATTAGTTATATTCCCTGACCATTGGTGTTTTTCATTGAGATGGGAGGTAAGATTAAGAATCAGGAACAAATGAATATATATATTAAATGTAGCAATGATATAGTATGGTTATTTAGAAATCTGCATTCTCAAAAAGGAAAAAAGAAGTCTTCTGGCAGAAAAAAAAATTCCACTATGGCAATAAATATTTGGCTAGGTCATGAATTTGAGAAAGCAAAGTTGCATCAACTCATATTCATTATTTATGTATAATAATGAGTATGTGATGAATATTGAAAATTTGAATATGATTATATTTTTTGTTTATATACCTTATTGATTTCTAAACTACAGTTTACCTGTTGAATCATGAAGAATATTTGTATACTCATTTAAATACACAACAGGAACATTGTTACTCATTACTTTACCATATTAACTATATTGTAAAAAGAGGGGGCTACATGGAAAAGCTATTAGGGCATCAGGAAGCGCACCAGTGCTGTAGAATATCACAATAATCCTATGGTCACCATATTTCCCATTGGATTTGGCTTAGAATATCTACCCCTTTTAAGTTGTACATGAAGTGTCATTAAAAGTAAACAGAACGTAAATCTAGCCAGTTTACATTGTCGTCTTTGAGTGACGTTGTAAGTTTGCTGTCCATTCCACATTGGTGAAGAACTTCTAAAATGGGGATATCCAGTTTGTTTATGTTGCACCGCAACAAATCTATACTACTGCAGAATTGTTGGCTTGTGGAGAGATGAATTCCATAGTAGCATCTTCCATTCAGGCATTCCACAGAGGCAGAATCTCTCTCGAGGGACACAATCTATGAGAAAACACAACCACTGTTTCACAGATGAGGCCTCTATGGAGGAAGTGACTCTCCTTGTACAAGATATATAAATCAGGAAGACAGTAGCATGCCAGAGTCAAGCAAATATCTTCCATATTAGTGTATATACTAATAATCAGCAATATTTTGGATCAAAGTGCCATTTATCAAACTGCTTATATAAATGGGCAGAAGGATGTATTTTCCAACCTAGTTGATATATGTAAACAATTACTAGTAATGATTATTAGTAATATTACTGAGCACTGACACCAATGAGAATCCCTGGGGATTTCCTCCATCTATACATGCTGTGAAGGGAAACCCTGGGGATCCCCTTTCCTGCTCACTCACCATCACCCCTTCCCCACTCAAATCCAATTCCCCATTCCCAATCACCCCCTGACACCTAATCACCAATCTACATACCCATGGAGGTCCATTGAAACCCCATGTAATTAAAAATATTAAGGACCCCCATGGCACATAAATGTTAGCCTCCACCACAGGGGTCTGTATCGAACCCCAGTGGCACACACAGTTCACCCCGATGCATCTAACTATTTATCACTGCCACTGAGATCCATGAAGGATCTAAAGATCCTTTGGCATCTAAAGATTAACCCCAATCTGCTAGGACCTTAAAAGGCCCCTGCGGCATCTAATAAATTAACCCCATACCTTGAAACCTAAATTAACCCCCTAACTACCATGGGGGTCTATATAGACCCCATGGTAACCTAACATAAACTTAGGAAGTGCGTTGGGGGTCCACAAGTAAAAATCACACTACACTAAATACAACCCGAATAAATTACAAAAAATAATAATAAAATATAATAATATCAAAAATATTAAAATGTATCATTACAAAACATGATAAAAAATTACATTCAAATCATAAACGATTACCAACAGAATAAAAAAAGCACAAACAAAAAAATAAAAAAAAATACAATAAAATAAAAAATAACTAAACCTGTAAAATAAAATAAAAATTAATATTGCTTACCTACCCCAAATGATCCAGCAATAATCTTGATAGAAGAGGTTCTGGTCCATACTTCTCTCTTTGGGGCTATGGAAATGGTCCTCTGTTCCACCACTCTCCAAAAAAAAACATTCAAACTATCAGTGCTCCTACTAGGAGAGGGTCCCCGCCGCAAATGGCCATAGGAAACGTTGTGGTTGGGGTTAACATTTAGGTGACACAGGGGTCCTTTAAGGGCAGAATAAATCTTAACTACACCATATACCTGCTTGGTCTCTCAATATTTGCACAATAACTTTGCATTGCCTATAATATTTAAAAGTTATTTAATTATCAGTCTCCTACTTAATTTAATTTTTTTTGCTCAAAGTGCTGCAGTAGGCCGAGTTCCAAGAGAATTGGATCTTAAAAATAACTATAATTCATAAGCATCTCTTGATATAAAATGTACTTTTAACAGGATACGTCTGCATTTTAAAATCTAACCATATCTAAAATATTCATGAAAACATGACTAGAGCTGAGAGTTCAGACAGCAGCTGTAGAGAAACCTGATTTTTTTTTTAAAGTTTGCCTATCTTTATTTTTTTATCAAAAACTGAAAGTTATTGTGGATGTACTTGACCTCTCAAGTTACCGGGGATTTGGTAACTTGGAATTGCTTTAAACTTTGTTTTTATGAGACAGATTTCTTAAGGATTTATTGATCCTGCTTTCATAAAATCTGTGAGCAAATGTTAGTATCCAGGATTGTGCTTCTAAATGTCACTTAAAGTTTATGCCTGAATTTTGTAAATTAAAGGAACACTGTAGTTATACACTTTTGTTGTGTTTTTTGTTTGCTTTATTAAAACATTTTGCCCATTATCAAGTTTATTTATTCAAAAAAACATATAACAAATTAGAAAAGTACTCCTTTAAGTTGCCATGGACAATGCAGGAAATTTAGTACATTTAGTACATTTAGTGCATGATCTATTCTTTAGAGAATGTACAAAAACACAATGAGACCCATTTACTATTTAATGAATGCTTCTTATATATATATAATAAGAGTTTTGCAGTATATAGTGATACCTTTTTTATTGGACACACATAATCATAATTAAATAAATGTGTGTCCAATAAAAAAGGTATCACTATATACTGCAAAACGCATAGGGCCTCATTCAATTGCAATTTGGCCAATTGAATAGGGCCCTAAATAAGCACATAACATATATTTTTTAAAGAAGTTTTTAGTTAGTGAAAACCTTGCTTTTGGATAGATGTTTACTAACTAAAAACTTCTTAAAAAAATATGCTGTGTGCTTATTTAGAGCCTTATTCAATTGGCCAAATCGCAATTGAATGAGGCCCTTATTATTTATCCGGATACTGGACACTCACGGCTACCTTACTCTTCATTACTATATATATATATATATATATATATATATATATATATATATATATATATATCCTTCTGAATATTATATTAATACACATTTTTAACAATATTAAGACTTATTTCTGAACAATACAAGTTTGCATGATTAATTATTTACTTCTATGAAGCAGGCAGTACCTTCTATATTTTTTGTGAGTCAAGTGGTTGTGACAGCTAAATGTGTTTCTGGTAGTGTTTGCAGCATGATGGTGTGGTGGCCATATTGTGTTACTGACACAGTGATTGTCAAACATATGCATGACTAATTCAAGCATGGTGCCTGCAAGTACTGCTGCAATGCAGCAGCTACATAAGAATGTGCAGATGGAAATCTGGCCAGCCATTTATAACATTACATGATAAGGTAATTATTTAAATAAATGTATATATTTTATGATGTCCATAAATGTTTGGACACATTTAAATTAATAATGATTTGGGGAATTTGCTTTTACTTGTCTGTGTATGCTAATATATTCATCTTTCTAAAGGAATATGTGCTAAGGATCTTTTTTCCAAGTGGATGAAGTACTTTGATGCGAAACAAGTTTAAAATCATATAGATTACTTGCATTTTGGTAGATCTTATTCAGCCAACTAGAAGCTTGAATTGAAGAGCTTCAGAGAAAATTGCAGCACTTGGTGATATTGCTCCTTGCAAAAAAGCTATTAGATTGGCTTAAATAGAAAATGAAAAGTTATTTGCAAAAGAGAGTAAGACTAACCCTAAAATACTTTTTAAATATATTAATGGAATGAAGGCTATGAAACAAAATATTGGAAACTTAAAATGTGAAACAGGCTGACTGATAAATAGTGACAAGAAAAACATAGATGAGTTAAATATTTTTTTTATCTGTATTCACAAGGAAGGTGCCAATGGTTAGCACACAAGACAATTTAGCTGCACTAACCAAATAATTGGTTAACCAAGGAAGAGATCCAAAAGAGTCTTGAAAATATAAATATTAATAACCCACCAGATGCTAATGGAATATATCCATGGGTACAGAGGAACTAGGGTTTTCAAAACTCAATTTCCATAGACACGATTCCCTTAATTTACGAAGCGAGCAAGATCAAATCCAGGAAACTATAGACCTATAAGAGTCACCTCAGTAGTGGGGGAGTTCTTAGAAGCACTGCTAAGGGATAGTATACTCGAATAAATCCATGTGAATATGATAAGAAGAGGGAGTCAACACAACTTTATGAGTGATGGATCATGCCAAAAAATCTAATTTTCTAGATTATTTGAGGAGGTTAGTAGGAAGTTGGACCAAGTGAACGCAGTAGATGTAGTGTTTTGGGATTTTGCAAAGGCTTTTGCTACAGTGCCACATGGGAGACTATTGTGCACACTAATGGATGCTGAAATTGCAGTAAATATCAGTTCATGAATAAGCTGATGGAGAACTGTATAGAAGACAGGAAGCAAAGGGTTGTTGTAAATTAAACATACTCAGATTTTAACATATTTATTAATGATTTAGAAGTAGGCCAGTAAAATAATGCTCCATATTTGCTGATGACACTAAGTTGAGCAAGGTAGTTAAAACAGAAAATTATGTACTTTCACTTAAAAGGGGCATTGTAGAGCTGAGAAAAGTACAGAGAAGGGCAATAAAGCTAATAAGGGGAATGGCCACATTAAGCTAAGAAGAAAGACTAACCAAATTACCTTTTTTTCTATAGAATAAAAGGTGCCTAATAGGAGATTTGACTACCTTATATAAATACATTCAAAACCAATATAAGTCTTTGTCAGGGGGTAGCTTTTTGTGCTAATAGGTTTCAAATGACAAGAGGACATCCCTTGAGGTCAGGAGAAAAAAGATTCAACTGTAAGGAAATAAATGGGTTCTTCACCACAAGGGCAGTCAGACTGTAGAACTCTACCAAAGGAAGTTGTGTCAACAGATCCAATTGATAATTTTTAAAAGAGAATTTATATATTTTTGAATAAAAGGGGCATAGAGAAAAGTGGGTATATATTAGATAGCCTATGAAAGATTAGATAATCTCAATTAGTAGAATAAGGAACAAAAAGAAATGAGGGTCATAGAAAATTGCATAAAGATATTGCATATGATATATATATATATATATCGTATTTGTCGGCTTATAAGGCGACTGGGCGTATAAGACGACTCCCCAACATTGCCACTCAAAATCCCTCCTCAACCTCAACCCCCCTCCTCATCCTCAACCTCCCCCCCATCCTTATCCTCCCTCCTCAACCCCCTCCTCATCCTCAACCCCCTCCTAAACCTCTCTCCTCAACCGCAACCCCCCTCCTCAGGGGGGTTTAGGATGAGGAGGGGGGATTAGAATGAGGAGGGGGGTTGAGGATGAGGAAGGGGGGGCATGAGCTCTGCGCAGACAAAGTGCACCCGGCGTATAAGACGACCCCCCCACTTGGAGGCATGTTTTTCAGGACAAAAAAGTCGTCTTTAGAAAGTGCAGTTTATAAATACATGGTAATTATAACAGTGTTGAAACTTCTGGGATTATCAGAAAGGATTAAATAAATGGAAAATGTATTAGTGATGACTCTCTGTGTTATGTGGTGTTGGTGTAGCACGGCCCCTCCTCTATCTCCCTGCAGAATAATAAAATACACAGTGAACAGAAGGTAAGGAGAATTCTGTAAAGGGCACACTGTCATTATCTAAATACCTTAACTCTATTAAAAGACTTTATGTGTATAATAATTGTTAGAGGAGTTGTAGCTTTGTATGAGTAATGATTTTATAAAAAAATTCTTAAAGCTATCCAGTCAGTGGTTGAGGTAGCATTTTAACGGCTCTGTTATGAATACTTGATTGCATTTCAGTCAGGGCTGTTTTTAGGATTAGATAATCTAAGTATCTCTTGCAGAAGAGTTGAGGTTGGGGAGTGTTACTCTTGATGCCAAAATCTTCGAAAGAGGGAGTTAACATTTTTATTTAGTCAACTGGTCATATAGAATTACCCCATGCATTCATCTTCCAGATGAGAAGGAGACCTCTTTTAATTTGTTCGCACATATACTGTATATATAACATTCATATCTGTATATCTTTAAAGGACCACTGCAGTTAAAAGACACTTGTTTGTCAATTATGTACCAAACCAACTAAATATTAGCAGCTGTGTAAGCCATGGGCATATGGTATTTTTTTGGAAAATCTGAATTTTGATGACTGCTTATAAGTAAAAGAATTAATTTTGTGATGGTTACATCACTCCCTCAGAGGTGAATCATGGGGGGTTGTGTGAGATGTGGGGAAGGCGGGAATAGAGAGCCCTTGTAAAGATAATTGGATAACATTGAAATAAAGTGATACCTTGGTTTTCATCCTTAATCCGTTCCGGACGGCAAGATGAGAACCCAACAAGCATTTCCCATAGTAATCAATGTAAATTAAATTAATCTGTTCCGGAACCCATATTTTCACCTATTATTTTGAACTGATTGTGTTGTTTTTTGATCCAAAACCTTTAAACTAAAGAGACATAAATTTAAAAAAAAACAATAATTATATCAAATAATATTGAATTTTACTTCACTTTAAGTGTTCTGAGAGAACTTGAGGGTCCAATGGGATTTTGGGGATGTAGAGGAGGAGAAGGAAGAGAGAGGTTATTGCTTGGAACTTTGCTTCTTCCAGGCACAGGCTGCACATTGGCTCTTACAGGCACAGGCTGTAGATTGGTTCTTACAGGCACAGGCTGCACATTGGCACTTACAGGTACTGGATGCATATGGGCTCTTACAGGTACTGGCTTTATATGGGCTCTCATAGACACAGTCTGCAGATTGGGCTCCTACAAGTACAGATTGGTTGTTACAGGCACTGGCTCTATATGGGATGTTACAGGCACAGGCTGCACATTGACACTTACAGGTACAGGATGCATATGGGCTCTTACAGATACAGGCTGTATATGGACTCTTACGAGTACAGCATGTATATGGCTCTTACAGGCACAGGCTGCACATTGGCACTTAGAGATACAGGATGCATATTGGCTCTTAAAGGTACAGGCTGCATATGGGCTCTTACAGGTACAGGCTGTATATGGACTCTTACAGGTACAGCCTGCACATTGGCTCTTACAGGTACCGGCTGCAGATTGGTTCTTACAGGCACAGGCTGCATATGTGCTCCTACTGGTACATGCTTTATATGGGCTCTTACAGGTACAGGTTTAGGGGCTCTTACAGGTACAGGTTGTATATGGGCTCTTAGAAGTACAGGCGACAGATTGGCTCTTCCAGGCACAGGCTGCATATGCAGTCTTCCAGGCACAGGCTGCATATTGGGTCTTACAGGTACAGGATGCATATGGGCTCTTAAAGGTACAGGCTGCATATGGGCTCTTACAGGCACAGGCTGCAGATTGACTCTTAAAGGTACAAGCTGCATATGAGCTCCTACAGGTACAGGATGCATAAGGGCTTTTACCGGTACAGGCTACAAATTAACACTTACAGGCAGAGACTGCACATTAGCTCTTACAGACACAGGCTGACAAAAGCAGCGTCAGGAGTAGGGTGTGCAATCTCGTCGACTTCCTCGCAAGTGTCGATTTGCGAGCAACTCGATCAGTCCAAAAGCGTTTATTTACGAGCAAGTGTTGCCTCCAAAGCAATTTTTCCCACTGTGAGACATGAACACTGAAAACGTCAGAATCCGGAGCAGATTGGAACCGAGGTACCACTGTATGCACAATGCCAATGCCCTCTCACTGTCCCAGAAACAGACCACTGGCATCATTCACTGCAACAATAGCTCTCCCCTCTCACACACACAGACACACAACTTCCACAATGTAACATGGGTTGTACAGATGCATCAACATTGATTTTTATTTTAATTAAGAACTAAATTACTTTTTTCCTCTTAATTATGTCAGACTTAATGTTTTGAAAAAAAAAAATTTTTGTCATTGTGCGTTAGCCGTTTATATAAAATAAAATTAAGAATAAGTAAGTTACGTTTTTGAAGGATTAAATAGTATTGGACCACTATGCTCAGTATTGGCATACAAACTCTATGCCCATTAACATAAAATACATTATTGATTAGCATGGTCCACTGCTGCTTTGGGCATGATAATAAATGCCAACCTTGGCAGAAATGCCAATTTTTACATTTTGAATACATTTGAAATAGTTAAACAGTGTTGGAACACCAAATTCAAAATAATTATAAACAGGGTATGCCCATTTACATACAATACATGAGTGTTTAGCCTGATTGCAATGCTTTTTGGCCATGAAAATAGGAACCAACATTGGAATAAATTGTAATTCACACAGTGTGAATAAGTAACTGGAGATTTTCAAGGGTTAAGCAGCTTTGCATCTAAAATTCAGCATTGGCATAGACAAAGTATACTACCCGACATAAAACACATTTGTAGTTTGCCTGGACCAGAAGCAGATTAACCCTTTAAAAATGTCATCTAGTGGCTCACCTCTGCTTTACACCTAGTTTCATGTCCAAAGCAACTTTGCTCCAGGCTAACCGCAAATTAATTTTATGAAACTGTTTAACCTATTTGTGCCAGCTTTGGCACCTATTTTCCTGCTCAAAGCAGCTTGGGGCTAGCTTAACAACTAATATGTTGTATGTACAGGACATGCCAATGTAGAAATCAGTGCCCAAAAGCTCTTCAAAAACTCCACATATTCTAAATGTGAAATTAAGAATTTGTGCCATTATTGCTTTCATACCCAAAGCAGCATTGGGCTAAGCTAATAACCAATGTATTTTATTGAGGTCCATATACTCTATGTATACTAACAATGAATTCAGTGACCCAATGCAGTCTAATACCTTATTCAAATATGTTGAATTTAAGACTTGTGTCGACATTTGCATCTCATTTAATGAACAAAATATTTCTGTGATATGCTAGATTTGATAGGATCATGTACAGTATATCATCCAATATGTGTTCATAAACATTTAATTAAAAGTTAACCTAAAATTTCCTGAAACTTAAGCTTTAAGTGAAGAACAATCTGTAAAATCAACCAAATAAAAACTGACTGAATAAGAAACCAGTTTGTTTACCCAAGGAACATTGGGTCCATCTCCTTGTCCCTATGTGAGTAGGAGAGGAGTCTACAGTTTCATTTTCCAAACATAAAGCTTTTCTTCAAGTTATTAGTATCAGAATATGCACTTTTCATAACCTCTAAAAGTTTTGTGGAAGTTTTTTAAGAAACATTTCAGTTACAAAAAAAAAACTAAACTAAACTAAAATATTGAATGCATAAAAAATATAGTAATGTCTTATAGCAATGTTTGGTTTTATTTGCAAGGAATCCCTCATTAACATCATGTTATCAGATATTCAATTTGCTGAACTTGACCTTAGGGGGACTCTTTGATGCTTAAGGCAGACCACTCAATTTGTTAGTCTGAAATGTAATTCACAATAGTCAGGTCTATAATCCATTTGGATAGACTTCTAATGTGATATAAAAGAACAAGCTAGTTTGTACTTGGAGATCACTGAGGAATGGAATTCCCTTGTCATCTCTCTCATTATGTAGGGCACGGTTGTGTTTCAGAAACCTCTCTGCAAGCCCAGGGGAAGCTGACTCTCATTAGCCATATTCCAGTGATGGGAGCTGGTGTTCAGTGAGATCTGTATGCTGGAAGGAGAATTATCAAGGATTCAAGAACAGAAATTGGCTGCTTTGTAAGGTTTCTTTTTAATAGACTTTGAAGCTAGGAAGACACAGAGATCATGCACCAGTGAATATTGGCACTTTGAATTTGATATGACAGATTTTTAGGGAAAGGCTGATTACCAAGAGTCTGAATATTAAATATTTGGGCACTTTTTTGGCTTCATGTGAAATGGATTATACACCTGTTTAGTCAAAAGAAATGTACTATGCTGTCATTCACTAGTAGGCAAAACATTCTGGTAGAACACATTTTATGCTCGGCGTTTTTTAAACTGTTCTTGTAAAAAAGTAAATTCTCAATATGTATTATAAAATATACATGTATTGAACACTTGAAATTCCACTGATATTAAGCTGCTTTCTTATGTTTTTAAATTTGTGAATTAACTGACAAAATTTGAAGAACTGTTCAAATGCTTTGTCTGAAGTCTTGGGTACCATGTTACAGCTGTTAGGAACTGAAAGGTCCATCTAGTCTGCCCATACCTTATAATTAAACTTCAGGATAGCCTTGCACTTATCCTTAATTGTGTTTGTCTCTACCAAATCTACTGGAAGTATGTTCCCCTTTTTTAGTATTGCTCTTTTTTTGGAAGATGATTCACTACTGAACATAATTAAATCACTAGCGACTTGCCCGTCAAAAAATGATGGTCAATAAAATTGTAAGGCTGGGAATGCTGTTTGGCACTCAATTTAAGGTTGTGGTCGTCTGAGCACCTTCGTCGCTCATTGCAAGCCCTGAGCAGAGTGCCTTCGGCGCACATTGCAAACCTCTCCCCTGGTGTACTTTTGCTCCTCTGAGCACCCTCTGCGCTTATTGGGAGCTCCGCGCTGAGCGCCTCTCCGCTCATGTAATTTTGGTGGTGTGAGCACCTTTGGTGCTCATTGCAAGGGCCGCAGTGATCGCCGTTTGTGCTCATTGCAAAACCTCTCCCCTCGTGTACTTTTGCACCTCTGAGCACTCTCTGCACTCATTGTGAGCCCCGTGCTGAACGCCTTTGGCACTCATTGCAATCCTTTCCTCTCCTCTCCTTTTGGTTCTCTGAGCACCCTGTGAGCCTTCGGTGCTCATTGTGAGGCTCTCCGCTCGTGTAGTTTTGGTAATCTGAGCACCTTTGTTAGTCAATGCAAGGGGCGCGCTGATTCATTGCGAGCCTCTCCCCTGGTTTACTTTTGCTCCTCTGAGCACCCTCAGCGCTCATTGTGAGCCCCACGCTGAACGCCTTTGTGGCTCATTGCGATCCTCTCCCCTGGTCCTTTTTTTTTTGTTCTATATATATTTTTTTTTATTCTAATTAATTAATATATTAATTAATTACATAATAAATTAATATATTTGACCTATTTATAATTAATATATCCAGCAATCAACATCCTGAAGAGCTAACAATCTGTTTTGATTTTCCTGCACTGTTGCTGACCTGCGGTGTAAGTGTCAGCAATGTGTGAAGTGTGCAATGTAAATAGGCTGCGTGTGCGAGGGCAAACCGTTTGTTTAGCTGTGTAATTGGGCATTTTGTAATGGTAATGTTATTAGTTGTAAGTTAGTGTTGTAAAATGGTGGCAATTATCTATGCGTTACGCAGGTGTGGAGCATTTTTCGTTATCCCTAATAGTGTTTTTTATACCTTGTACGTGCCTGTGTAAAAGTTGTATGTGCTTGGCGGTGTTTTGCGTGTTTAGGGGTGGTGTAGCCTCGTTTTCCTTTCTTTTGTCCGACATTTTTTTTTCTCGCTTAGGCGATTTTCGTGTGTGGAAACTCTGCAAATTGTGCCTAAATTGTCATGCAACCTGACTCCCAGACATCGTGTCTGTCCCCCATGCTGTGAGTGGTGTTTGTTTTTTTGCTAATTTTGGTGGTGTTATTGTTGTTTTGTATGTGCGCGGTTCGGCCATTAACTTTGTATTTTTCTGACCTCGTATTGTGTGGCAAAACATATTTTTTTTGCTTTGTTAAGTGCCGCTTTCCGTTTTGCAAGTGTTACAGGCTGTAATTTTTCCATGCATTTTTTTTCAAACTGCTACGGGTCTCGCATTGTGAATGGTGTAATTGAGATTTAGTTCCGCGGGTCATAGGGATGAGCGCCTAGGCGCTCATCTCCACTAGCGCAGTGAGCACCACCTAAGTCATACAGGGTCGTAGGCATGACTGAGCCCACAAGCGTTAGCAACTACCCGTATTGCTCACAACTATATATGTGATTCTGTTCTCTAAGTTATGCTTATTAAGATCATGAAGACTTTCCTCATAAATTTTGTCTTTTAGACCATGCACCATTTTTGTCGCCTTCCTTTGAATTCTTTCTAATCTGTGAATAACCATAATTTAACAACGCACTGTAGGATGGTGGCGTTAGGGACAGGACTATAGTTGTTGGTGGCATATTATTAGGGAATATTTACAATATAAATTTATTTTTTTCCACAAACAATACTTTGTATATATTTCTTTGGCAAAATAGTCAGTGCAAGTCGAGTCGTTACAAATACAAACAACAATAGTATAATTTTGCTTTCTTCTTCATCCAACAAGAATATACTGTATATAGTCATTATCCATGACCTTTCATAGGGACACAAGGTCAAAGCAAGATGAAAATACCTCTATAACACATATCTCCAGTACATATAAAAACACTAGTTCACTGGGAGAAGTTGATGACCCTATTTAATTAACTATTACAGTAGAATCCCAGTTATCCAGAACTCAAGCATCCGGAACTCTCATGAAACAGGAACCCGACAGAAAACCTAGTTGAACCGGAAACTCTCATTCAACCGAAAAACAATGCCGCGCAACCGTAAACTCAAGCAACAGGATAGACCACGGTGAAACAGGACAACCCGGATAAACCACTGCACAACTGGTGGTTGCATGGTCGGGTGGAATCGCGGAATTGGGAATCGGGTGATACAACTAGGGAAAGTCTACTGTATGACAATGTATAACAGTATAAAAATAATCAAATGTTTTATTTTGTAACTTAGTTGTACTTGATTATACTATTAAGCAAATGTAAAAATGTTTAATTTAAGCTTGTATTGTTATAAATGTATAACAAGATGATCCCACTCCAAAGAACGTTTCTAAAAAGATTAATCATACTAAACTATTTGCATCTGGAGACTTTCAGAAATCCCTCCCATATTGGACCATGTGACAAATAGTATTACAATTAGCAACAAGCATTGTTACTAACACCAACAATACTATAGTGATTATATAAACATGCACATTTAAAAATAAAAAGAGACATATGAGGGGTAATGTTGAATCCACATAGAGCAGGGAGCACATGTATGTTTTGGCTTTATGTATGTATATATATATATATATATATATATATATATATATATATATATATTTATATATATATATATATATAATGTTAATACCATTTTATATTACATTTCATTATATACTGATATCATCTACCTTGTTTTTGAAAAGTTATGGCTGTGGTGGGGAGTTTGGATCATGATTATTTGGCCAGTGAAATAGGGTTGAAGTGAAAGGCCCTTAGCATGCAGACATGTAGCTTCAGTGTCGACAAACTGCTAAAAAAAGTTTAAATTGCTAAATTTGCCAATTTAAGACTCATCCAGCCTTAAAACATTCTGAAGCTACATTTATATGCTTGTATAGTGTTAATGGAGCGCATATATTGTTTTGCACTGAATAGTTCCCTAGAACAACAACCATGAGGTTTTGTTAGGTCAAGAGAGCTGCATGGAACAAATTCCAAAAGTTAGGTTGACCTCTTGTCAAAAGATGGGGTTATCAACTTTTCAGTCTGGAAAGCGAGACTTTTATCAGGGCAGATAGTCTGGCTTTCCAGACTTATTGTGTGGATAAATGGGTGAATAAAACTTTTTTACATTTTCCTAAAATAATTAGTGGAATGCCTCATTTAGATCTGATATGGTTCTGTATTTGTGAACTATCAGTATAATGGGCACATTTACTTGCCCCAACAATCATGGTATTGATAATGATATCATGGTTATTTGAGCAGGGATTTTGGACAAGTGGGAAGGTTTACCTAAGGCAGACAGTAACAGCCTTATTAAATTGCGATTCGGCAAATTGAAAAGGGCTCAATTTAAGTACATATATATTTTTTACAGAAGTTTTTAGTTAGTGAACTTCTATTCAAAAGCAAGGTCTTAACTAACTAAAAACTTCTGTAAAAAAATATGCTATGTGCTTATATAGAGCCCTATTCAATTTGCCGAATCTCAATTTAATAAGACTGTAAGTGTTCATACTTCCTGTGATAGTCATGCTATCATTGCTTTTAAATGTAATAGTTAATTAAATAGGGTCATCAATTGCCCCCAAGGGAACTAGTGCTTTTATATTTACTGGAGATTTGTGTAATAGAGGTATTTTCCCTTGCTTTGATCTTTGGGCCCTATGAAAGGTCATGGGTAATGACTATATATATTCTTGTTAGATGAAGAAGAAAGCAAAATTATACTATTGTTGTTTGTATTTGTAACGACTCAACTTGCACTGACTATTTTGCCAAATAAATATATACAAAGTATTGTTTGTGGGAAAAAATAAATTGATATTGTAAATATTGCCTAATTATATGCCACCAACAACTTTAGCCCTGTCCCTAATGCCACCATCTTATAGTGCGTAGCTGTATACAAGCCCAAAACATATATTTAATACATAGGATCCAAGACTAACTCTTTCTGTTTAATTGTGTAGTTTTATATAAAAATGTCCTCTGTACATTTAATCACTTTTATGAAAACAGTTGGTACATTTGATTACAATCAAGGGGTATCCAAAAATGGACTAAAACATTTGACAGGTCCTGTGTCAATGTCTACTGTTTGGAAACTTACGTAGATTTTACCATAACAAAAATACACATGGGATGGTTTTCTGAACACTTGATATATTACCAAGCTCACGATTTACAGCAAAGAGATTTTGATATATTACACGTAAGCATTTTCTCTATGTACACTAAAGAGTCCATGCATCAAAATAGCAAAGTGGTTGCAGTGTTCTGTATTCCCAATCGGTTGAGGTTTTCAGCTGATCTACAGTATGCTTTTTTATTATTTTCTAGAGTAATAGTCAAGCTAAAGGGCATTGCAATTCTATAACTACAATGTGGTCATTTGTGGATAGTGAAAAAAAAATAATGGTAATTTTTTTTTAGAAGATTTTTATTTTAAATAAAATAAGTTTGATATATTACCTTTTATACTCAGTTCTATTTTGTTCTCCTTTTGTTTTATCTGTTTTGTGAAGTTGGATGGATCATTTGAAGAGATTTCCTTCTGAAAAAGAGGAATACACGAACAAGATGTCCTTATTTGAGTTTAGAGAGTTGATGATTTAGGGGTAATGACGGGCTGGAGACCTACCCAGGCACTGGGTTCGGTCGGAGGGCCACGTGACCTGTGCAGGCCCGGGAGTATGGGAGAGTAGGAGGGGCTAGCTGGGGGCAGAGCCACCTATGGGATTGGCGCCAATTTGGCCATTATGCCCCCAGCTAGCCAAGAAGTTAGATCCCACCCACCCATCCCTAACATTGGAAGCATAGGTGTTAACCTATTGTAAATGGAAAATTAGGTGTTAGGTATAAAAAGGATTGGAAAGTATGTGTAAAAAAATAAATAAAAAAAAATAAAGTAAGCGGTCAAGTATTTTAGTTTAATCTGCTACGTCATTAACAGTTGTATATGCTTTCATTTTCAGTTTGATTTATGATGTGTCTGTATTTGTTGTTGTCACAGCGTGGCGGTGGTGAGGGGAGTCGCCGGGACAGTGGTAAAGTGGGGGTGATCCTACCCTACGGGGGTACGGATGCTCCATCAAGGTAGACCCTGGACGAGGGTCGGGGCGCAGAGTGTACTGTCTCGGTCGTCAGGCTCCTCCCCTCTCTTTATGTATATTTAAACAAATGGTATTGTTATTATGTGCATTTGGGTTTAGCAATAAACGCTGTGGCCAGTATTCCCCCAAAAAGTGGTTGTGTCTAATTATTTAATTAGAGGGTTTAGGAAGTGTTTGTGCCTAACAAATTATTTCTAGGAGAAGTTATCCCAAAGGGTCATACGTACATACCCACTGGGCCTTTCACGGGTCATGTACTTTACAGAAATGGTAATATGTAAGTGGAATATTCTTCACACATAAGGCAATCCTGAAGCGTTATAAGATAAGATTTTAAGATAAATAAACGCAAAGAATGATTACAAACCACTTGCTTTTCTCCAGTGCAGATACTATAATCTGTACTTTTATAATATGCTGAGTAAAAAACACTGTTGATTAAGTTTAGTTTTTCTTCCCAAGATTCCCTCCCACTTCACAAGTTGGATAAATTAAAGGGCCATTTACTTCACTGTAAGTGATCTTGATGGTGTGAAAGATCACAAGATTGTATGTTAAAATGATCTATTTTTTTTTATTACACTATTAACACAAAATCTAAAGTATTCGTTCTGTTTACAAACACACTGTGTTGTGTCTACTCACTGTTCCATGATTAATAATAATTAATTTTATTCATGGGCTGCAGAGGGAAGCAATCAGTTAGGAATTATCTGTAAGATTTTAGGTAGAAAAACAGAGCTTTTATGCACTTCTTATAAACTATAAAATAAAGTATACAAAAGTAATGAGATACGTAGATGTATGATATTCCTAGTGAAATCCAGAAACCTTCCATGTCCCTTTAACTCACTGGCCAAACACTTTTACCATAGCACAAACAAGGCAGATATACCGCACCTCATTATACAGATCTCATGGTGATTTACATGGATAATACTTGTTAACACACCACCTTTTTTGCACAGAAACACAAATAAATATATACAGGAAATGCTGGCAATAACAAATTCATTACAATGTGCTTAACAAGTGCGCTTTTTCTTAGTTTTGGAATGGTGTGCTGACAACACAATTGTTCTGGAATACTTAAAATTACACTAACATTAGCTGAAAACACACAAAAAATATATATTACACGGGCTAATACTGCATACTATTACTTATGTATCACTTAGGCAAAACTAATTATATATAATGCACACCTTTATTATTTCTATATTGTGAGACAGACAAGTAGATAGATAGATAGATAGATAGATAGATAGATAGATAGATAGATAATTAAATAGAGCTCTAAATAAGCACAGAGCATACATTTTTACAGAAGTTTTTAGTTAGTGAAGACCTTGCTTTTGGAAAGAAGTTCACTAACTAAAAACTTCTGTAAAAAAATATGCTGTGTTCTTATGTAGAGCCTTATTCAATTGGCCGAATCGAAATTTAATAAGGCTGTATATGTATATGCATTAATACACACATAGATAATTATATGTACATTATTATTGTTCTATTTATGTAAACTTTCTATACTATATATTATACATATCCACTTGCATTTCTCGGTCTATCTACCTATCTGTCTATCTATCAACATCTATTGATCTATCTGTCCATCTATCTATTTAATATAAAAAAACACACACACACACACACATATATATATATATACACACACACACACATATATATATATATATATATATATATACCGTATATATATATATATATATCAAAGAATAAAGATAACAGGACAAATGGGACTCCAGCATAAGTCCCTGGTGAATGAAACACCAATTAGTAGAAACTAGTAATAATAATATAAAGGGATAAGTTTATATAAATAGAACAATAATTATGTAGATATACTGTTAAAAATATGCAGCCTTATTAAATTGACAATTCAGCAAATTCTAAAGGGCTCTATTTAAGCACATAGCATATTTTTTTTGCAGAAGTTTTTAGTTAGTGACGACCTTCTTTTGGATAGAAGTTCACTAACTAAAAGCTTCTGTAAAAAAATATGCTCTGTGCTTATATAGAGCCTTTTAGAATTTGCTGAATTGCAATTTAATAAGGCTGAATATATCTAATCTATCTATCTATCTATCTATCTATCTATCTATCTATCTATCTATCTATCACTTGTCTGTCTCTCAATATAGAGATAAACAAATGTGTACATAATATATAACTTGCTTTGCCTAAATTGTACATATGTAATAGTATTCGGTATAAGGCTATGTAGTATAATTTTGTGTATATCTCAATACACCAGAACTTCTAATTAATTTTAGAATATTGTAGGGTTTTACATTAAGCAGAATTATCTACATAGTAACATACCTCTGCTGAGTAAAAATAAAATCATAAAAATATCAATTATAAATAAAACATCGCTTGCACAGGAAAACATGGCATTTCATGAAAAAAATGACAAAAAAACATCAATAAAAACAAGCAGGGACCTATATGTCAACTGGAACAAAACAAGCTCAGGACCCTGCTCATTAGAGTACACAATGTGGAACAATTACAGGGCACAGGTGACACAAACTAATTGCGAGGATAAGGACATCTTGGCTGTGAGATAACATTACATGGACATAGTCAGCCTTTTAGAATCTTGGCGCCATTTTTTCTTATTAAAATGATAACAATTTACACACCAAATTGGATGATATTTGTATTCCTTGATATCATTAAACACAATACAATTGATGCTTACAGCACAGCCTTATCCTGCAAGAAGGATTTTTCGCCACAGTTCCCTGGCGGTGTTCATTAATTTTGCTATGTTTTGATTTAGTGTTTGTGTTAATGTATTCTAGTGTGTCAGAGAATATGAAAGTAACACCTGGTCCGTTTTGTGCAAATGTTTTCTTGCTTCAAGAAAAGCCAGAAGGAGCGTACAGCTGAACCTTGCGCAGGATTATAAATGAGCTTTGGGGAATTAATAAGTTTTTGAGCAATGAGAGAAAAAAAAAGGAGAAATGGGATGGCGCATGTTAGTCAGACTTTGGAAATATAGCTTACAGGAGAATAATTGTGCTTTATTACTCATTTGATTCAAGACTGTATAATGATTTCAGTTTATAGAGCTGGAACAATATGTTGTTGGTCCCAGTTGCAAAGTTACAATAAGACATTTTTATTTGCAGAAAAATACATTGCCAAGTCTGTCACAGCATATTATTTCCTGCGTACTTTATTCGTGTCCAGGAGAATTTAGCATTCACCTAAATAATACTAGCACAAATCATTATGAACAGTTTTATATCTCGAAACCCGATTTTTTTTATTCTAGACTTCTCAACACTTTAGCAAAGATAAACGTATTTAAAAAAAATAAAATGTAATTTAGTGTGGTCTTTTTGTAAGTTTTAAGTTTTGATGTAAGGTCCTTCTCCTCTCACAACAGTATAAAGACTAAGGGCCCTATTAAAGGCCGCAGTGGTTGTTGTATAGCCCGTATGTCTGCGGGCTTGAAATTTGCAGGAGTTACAGAGCAATTAAATTGAACAAGGCTGCAACCAAAGGGCTGATGCCGCAAGCCCGTAAATCTTTCCCGCAAGCTGTTAGGGGACTAGAATAGATGATTTCTGCAGTTACAATCCAATCTCATAAATACGGAGTGCGAAACAGGCCTCAGAGTCAATCAACATTGGGATCCCGGAAAATGATTGACAGGGAGAGATAATAAAGCTGCGTTCCACACGCCCATGCGTTGAATGTGTTGTAGATTCTTCCAAGGAGGCATGCAGGTCCCGGAGTTGGTGTTTGGATTCAGAGAGAGAGAGAGTAGGCGAGATTCTATTCATTTCCATTATCAGCATAACTATTTTACCCATAAATTTTGATTACACATATATACTGATTACACGTAATGCAAATACACATAGAGTAAATAACACATATATATACACATAGAGCCAGGTTGCCACATACACCCCCACCCTATACCACTCACCCTATACCCCAACAGTTAGCAATTACACATAAAACATATATTTTTTTAGCATCACAAACATATACACAAATACTTTTTTTTAATTTATCCTTATTTTATTTTAGGGATTGATATGGAGGGATTAGAGAGGAGGGGAGAGGAGTGAAGAGATGGGGAGGAGAGGTGAGGAGGAGAGAGAGTTGGCCATGGCAAGTGTTGGAGAGGATGAGTTGGTGGAGGTGGAGTAGAGTGTAGGAGAGGATTCGGAGGTGGAGGCGGAGGAGGTGGAGGAGGTGGAGGAGGTGATGGAGGAGGAGAAGGTGGAGGAGAAGAATGAGGTGAAGGAGGTGGTGAAGGAGGAGGAGGAGGTTGAGGAGGTGGTAAGTAGTGTAGAGCGGAGGTGGGTGAGCAGGTGCCCATATTGATAGGCACACCTAGATAAGGGTCAGAGGACCTGATCCCAGGGGGGTGATAGCGGGTATGAATGACAGGCCCAAGGAAAAGTTGAGGGAGGACAGGATCCCCACCCACAGTCGGGAGGGCAAGAGGCTGGGGGCAGGCCATCCATGAGCGGCCCGCTATCTTTTCAGGGTGTAGGGAAGTTAGGCCCGGTCCTAGGGCCTAGGCATGGAAGGAGGTAGCGGGAGCAGTAACAGCAGTGGGCACGAAGAAAAGGGATGTAAGGTCTGTGAAGCACAAGTTTGATGAGGTTGGGGTCTTGGTGAGGAGGAAGATGGCCAAGGCAGCTTCATCAACAAGTAGTGGCCCCAAAGTGACCGTCACCTACAATGAGCAGGAGAGGGATCTCAAGGACTAACTGAGCCAGGTGCCTGTCGCTGGAGCTTCAGGCCTTGTGGCACAGCAGGATCCAGCTACCATGTCACATGAATATCACATACACCAACATGCCACCACATGTACATCACACACATACTACACATGTACAGGATGACGAACAAGGACACTGACATGTCAGATCCATGGGATTAACAAGGGATAGATGGATCAGACATGCGTCATTAAATCCATGAGGCTGACAAATCACTGTCATCAGTGGGCACAACAACATTAATTAACCAATAGCCACTCCATGTATTGGTGTGCCCACTGCAGCGGATGCAGTCAAAGACCGTAGCCAGAATCAAGAGAGCATTAGGAGCCAAGAACAATCAAGATCAAGAACCAAACAAAGATCATATCTAGTAAATGATAGCTGCTCAAAGGGACAGTTACCTCACTCTAGGTGATATTCATCGCGTGAAAGAGCACAAGATTCTATGTTCTGTGATCTATTGCTTTCTTGTCATTTAAATAGGAACAGTTAAACATATGCTGTATACGGTTTGTCTACAAACACAGTGCTGATTAACAGCCTCTGCCTCAAGGAACGTTTCACATATTATGATTAAACTGCTTACCAGAATGTAATCAGCTAGCAGTGAACCACTCAATTAACATAGATTATTTTGTTCTGTCAAACAATGAAGAGCACTGATAATGAGGTCAATGGCCCTGTACGTGATTTATCCAGGTTCAAGCCCAGATGTCAGAAAGTTAGAAAGGAACAGAAACCAATGTTTTCATCAACATCATTAACACATATTCCTTTCTTTTCCTGTTTCTCTTTTTCAGCTTCACGGAGGTCGCGGTCCAGAGGCGGGGGTGTTGGCTCCATCGGAGCAGGAGGACATAGAGCAAGCCCCTGCCCAGCAGGATCAATCACAGGGGGAGGAGGGAACTGCACAAGCCCTGTGCTCTGGTGATGAGGAGGAGGATTTGCCACCGCAGTAACCTTCAACCCCACTGTCCCCCTCCTCCAGCAGCTTACCCCCACCTTCTCCTCCTCCCTGCGGTTCATTGGCCTGGCTCCCACCACCAGGTGCACGGCCATCACCACTAGAATGTAGCCAGGCATGGCCAGGCCACAGTTCCTCCCCACCAGACCACACCACCTCCACCACCTCCACGCCTCGTACCTTGCTAGGTTGCTCAGGATGCGAGCAGGCCAGAGCAAGGCCGCTCACAGGGGATTGGGACCCTGATACTTGGGGGAGGAGGATGTAGGGGCTGTGGATATTTTTGGGCCTTTTCAACAGCACTCCTCAGTGACAATCTATTGGTCCAAATGTTAACTTTATCTAGCCTGGATACATAGTCTTGGATCTGGGCCTATGTGAAGGTGATATATTGTACGCAGATGCTTACCACCCATCACATGGTCCATGATCCCCTTCTCTGTGGACACGTAGGGCTCTGTTTAACATTTCACCAATTGATGGTCACAGAAGAATGCTGTTGAGAAGAGATGCTGCAGTCCCTATCTTTTTTAAGGCCTTATGTTTAATTTCCTTTTTATTCAGGCCTTTTTTTTTTCTATGCTTGCAGAGAGAAATCAGGTGAGTTGATATATTGTTACAGTTTCAGTATTTAGCACTGTACTGTACATGCATTTGTTTTATCCTCCTACTCCTATCTTTCCACCACTTCTTTTCCGATTTTTGTTTTGTGAACACACTGTAGTTGTGAAACTGGATTGGATTACACAGTCCAGAGATATAGGAGCATCTGTTTGAATGAGCAGATATAGACAAGATGTAATTGCTATGCGCATAACTGGTTATGCTATGATGATCTCTTTTTTCCACAGATTCTGGTTGCAGTGGTGTAGTGACCACATGTGACCACATGTGACCCTGATAGGTGCTATGCATCATGTTTATTCTAGACTATGACATTACCACCTTTCGGTATCCCCTTTTTCCCCAAAAGCCTCTTGCCCTTCTGGGATCTGCCCACACCACACCCATGATATTAATGCACAGTCTTGTCCATTTCTGAGTGTGCTCTGTGTATGAAATAAAGTTTTGTTATACCATTCTCACTGTGTAAGTGTGTTTTCATTGGTTTGGGTTGTGGGACATCCACATACATCACGTTTGTGTCACATTCCTCTATCAGTCAACTAATGAGCCGTAGTTAGTGAGTAAAAGATCAGTACATATAATATTAATCATGCAGATCACATATATAGTTGTCGTACTGCGAGTTGTCATCATGCTTTCTGAGCCTTTCGAGGCGAGCCATTGACCATGAGCCCAGCAAAGTGAGGCGAGCAGTTGAGGCACGTGGGACTCATTACACTGCGAGTCTCGCAAAGCAAGGCAAGCAGTTGAAGAACGTGGGACTAAGTTGCAATGACTGCTGACGCTCATTGCAGGTGTGGATACGCGGGACTTAGCTGCCATTTATCCCAAGACACAGGGGACTTTGCTGCAATTAGACCTCATCGCGAGGCCCCTGGATTTTGCGACGGACGCAAAATTACAGCCCGTATGACTTAGGACCCGAGAGACATGTAGATGGACTGCGGATCTCGCAAAAATACAACTTTTAATGGCCGAACCACCAGACTTGAAAATCCTGCAAAAACAAACAAATATGCCCCAAATTAACTTATACACTCTCACACAGCACAGGGGGAGAGGCAGGAAGCCTGGGAGTGAAGTTGCACACAAATTGGAGCCATATTTTCATTTTTTTGCCGCTCGAAAATATGTTAAGCAAGGGTAAAAATGGCCGCCGAAAAACATAAAAATTGTGAAACAGGATGAAAACAAGGTTCACCAATGCCAGGCATGCAGAACTTAGAAAATACACAACGCCGACAACAGTAACACTTACACGAACGACGCCAGGGAAGCGGGACTTTGAAAATAAAACCAACATGTTGCTCAGAGGAGCAAAACTCTCACATTGTGTGGCAAACAGTATTGCCAGCCTTACAATCTTCTTCAATTTTGACAGGCAATTTCCTAGTCATATAATAATACTGGTAGCTTGCCCATCATAAATGACATAATAAAAACTGTCTGCATATATATCCTTCTCTTTCTCCCTCTCTAGCTCTCTCCTTCCCTCTTCCTCTCTATCTCTCCCCTACCTATCTTTCACTCTCTCTTTGTTACTGATGGGGGGGCGGGAGTTGGCTGCTGCTCCATGTTCCTCTGCACAGCCTCCTTGTGTTTGTGGCCCTTCCTGATGGGTTAGAGTAAATTAGTGTGGTGTATGTTCCCCTGGTACTTGATATATGACTTGTGGCGGTGTAATCTGCACACTATTGATGAGTGAGATGTATATGCAATTATCTTTATATTTTGGGGTCCACATAATCGCCTCTGTCAGTGAGAAAGGGATGATATGGCAGGCATTTTCATGTTTTTGTGTTGCAATTTAAACAGCTAGTATGTCTCTAATTGCTTTATGCATGTCGCAGCAAGGCGTTTCATATTGGCATATGCGTGACCATTCCAATATATGATAAAACAAAAAAAACATTTTAATGCCTCTTTTTAATTTGTGGGTTGTTGTGCAATGAATTGTATTGCCTTTCATTGCTTTCCCAAGTCCAGTGGTGTGTTTATGTTGTTTCTTACATTGTTAAGGACTTGTCTGTAAACCATTTGCAGGTCCTATTTGGAGCCCGTAATATTTTTGTCTACATTTGTCATTTACGAGTTTAAACGCAAGTACGTCTTGGCCCGAAATGTAGCAATTTAATAGCGTTTTGGGATTTTAGCGATCGTAACATTTGCAGGCTTGAAAGATCAAAGGCTTAGCTGGGTCAGAGTTCAGATTTTGACAGCCTGTAACCTGCAGATTGTTTGCGGGTAGCTAAAAGATGCCAATTTAATAGCCGTAACTTTTGCGAGCTCATTTACGGGCTTCTGGAACTACAAATCTGCAAATTTATAAGCGGCCTAAACCAGGGCATTGTGCTTATGCCAACATATCCCCAATGGAGTCTAATGAGACTCTTATAAGAGTTATATCTTTTATCTGTGAATATTGCTGGTGGCATATTGTTATGTGTATTAGCAAATGAATCTATGACTAATCTAAAGTGACCTTAACATTTATCACTAGTAACAGTATGTTTGTGAAAAAATCATTGACTTTATAATAATAGAACATAGGAAATGGCAGTTGCTGTATTCTGGAGAAACTATTGGTAAAATGTCCATTCAGGCTTAGGTAATAGAGTCCCCAAGGATCTTATGACAATGTGTCACACAGAAAATGATATATACACTGGTATAAGCTTATTTTGTGGTGATGAATATAAACTCCGATCCAGAATAATTACAAATACAAATTATTTCACTAATATAATTTAGTTTAAAACAAAGGCTTAAAAATGCTGCATCTTTCAACAGTACAATGTTTTTATCTGTCTATACAATAGAGCATACAGTTGAGTGTTTGCAAGGGTTAATCCATTTTCCCACATTATCCATGGATGGCATATTCTGGTCTAGAGTCGCGTCAATTCCACAGTGTGTCTGCCCACATTGTCACTGCACATTTATACTACATTACTGACACGTCATCCCAGGTCTGCAGAAGAAAGAGCATCCATAATTGACGCAGAAATCGTCAATCATAGTGCGAATACTTTAAAATCCCATCAGTCCGCTTATGCTTTGCCTGAGCAAGCACCTGGTCTATGGTGGTGCTATCTGTAATATTTATCTTGTTGCACATTTGTAGACTTTTATTGTTAAATAACCTACTGACAGCCCTGACCTCCTGCCTGATTATTGGAAACTTTAGCCTGCTGCTAATCCTAATCCATTGCCTGACTTCTGGATTACCTATAGCCACATTAAATTTGAAGGCCGTAGCGGCACCGGTACACCAGCAAAGCCTGCAGGCTTGAAATTACACAGCTATTACATTCACAATGCCACGACCAATGGGCCAGAGACGCAAACCCTTAAACTATTCCTGCGCACGATGCATGTTCGCCTGTGAACATGATCAATTAGTCAAACCTGTAGTTCTGGGTTTAGACGGAGCCAATAGTAAAAGAGATCGTCATCATTACGTCACTGAAAAATGGGGGTTAGATTTCAATCCCTTAAGGCAGTGAAGTGGAGGAGCACCTCCACAGACCCATTTTTGCCTTTTCTGTACGTGTAAGTTCCCTTTCCTGTTGTAACTGTCTTGTTCTAGGTAGTTAACCCCTGGCAGCCAGTCTATGAACTGCAACATTTCATTTTTTTTAAGTCAGGAACCATTTTTTAAGAAGTGGTGCCCCTCACAGGGAAGCGCCCCTGCTCAGCTGCCTAGTTGGCCTAATGGGTAATCCAGCCAGGGCCTTAAATCTTGCAGGCTCCATTACAGACTACAGCTTTACACGTTGGGGGAATTTAATAGGTCTGCTAGTCTGGTGTCCGACCTTTAACCGGACCTGGATACAGATTCAACAACTGGTATATAGTCTCTACTTCTATCCCATGGGTGATCTCCTGTTTGCCAACTACCAGCATGAAACATTACAGTGACCCTTTAACGGCAAGTGCTGAGTGCTGCACATTTTAGGAGCCTCATTCCAAATAAACAAATATTATGGTAACCATTTAATGGGAGAACACTGTTTGATCTAAAGTCTAATAAAATATTTAGTATAATTTTTAGGTAACGCTTTACCCAATTTAAATCACATTTTTACAAGAGGTAATATATTCTAGCTCCGTATTATAACAGCTGAGAATACAATATACTGAGACACGGCCAACCTATTAGCATGAATAAACACTGAGTATAGAAAATGATGTTAGAAAGATGCAAGATTCAACAGATATATTTGATTTAATGATAACTGCAACTCGGGAGAATAACACAAATGATACATTATATAAAGTATTTCACCAGTCATAATATTCTCAGGTGATGAAAATGTCAGCTTTATAATTGGTACACAATAATCTAAATGGAAATGTGTCTTTGTTAAGAGTTAATATTGCTATTTTGATTCCCACAGACTATGTAAAAAATACCATTAATGATCCTAAAATGATATTCACAACCAGGAGACACACAGTTCGGTGAGGTATATGTTTATATGTCATTCATTAATTCAAGTTCCATTACAGAACTAGTTATTCAGTATGTGCTATATTTTCAGCTAAACTCCATGTGAGCTGCATAATAAACTTACACAAATGTTCCTCACTGTCTAATTACATAAATATACAATTACTCTGAATATATACCTGATTCACCAATACCGTGGGAAGCCCAGGTGCAGATGTACCTATTTAATCATAAAGACTTGCAACAATACAATGAGCAAAAAAAATCTTGCTTTTGAATACAAAACACACTGTTTTAAACCTCTTGATTAAAACATAATTACATGCTTTTACATTGTATTATTTCAGATTCATTTCACATCCCAGGCCTATTATGTTTAGTTGTTTGGATTGTTTTGTTGTATAAAACCTGCTTGACGCTTGTTTACAACCGGGCCCTGTAACTAAATCATCTATGCGTATGGAAGCTCGCCATTTTATTGTTGGGAATGGCACCATTAACCAGCAAGCTGAGGTTGGCAGATCGAAGCTGCTAAAGTAACACTTCCCTGGTCTTTATTCTTAATGTTTTTTTCAGAAACACTTTTAGCTCAACAAGAAACGCCAAGACTTCAGCTCATGTCCACAGGAGCAGCGGAACAATGTGACGGTCTGCTAAGCCGAAATGATGGCTGATTAATAAGGGACTAACTGCTCTTGGAGCACCGCGGGAGGAAAACAAGAGTTGACTGGAAATGATGTTCAGTGTTGAGATAGCAGGACATGCTATGATTGCATTAATATTTATCTCAAGTCGGCTCTTCTGAGAAGATTGAAAATGAAATGAAACATTGAAAAACAAGAGAAGAGAAAGTGCAATTTTTGTTGCTACATATTCAGAACTTAATATAAATGTGTCTGTGTAGTCTGGACTTCAAATAGACTAACAAGAAATAGAAAAATGGTTTGATTTTGCTTTTTTGCTATATAATGTGTTTTTTTGCTCAAATTAGTAGTATAATAAAAATGAAAATAGATCTTGTTGGACTGAGTTTCTATTGTCAGTTAGGATTGTATGAATGTAAGAAAATATATAAGAAAAATGCAGAACGCTTACTAAAATACCATAACATTTGTGTTTGGATACATTAAATGGATACTGTGGTGACAAACTTTGTATCATTCAATTAAATATAATGTTTTAAATATTGGTATGAAAAATTAGTGTTTTTTTATAGTATTGGTTAACAACAGCTGTACCTAAGACTAATGCCCAACACATACCCATACCATTTGTCATAGTTATAGACATATTATTGAGGAATCTATCTGAAACTAAATATACAGGAATACCCTGCTTAATGCTGTAGTTAGGTACCAACTGATATGAGTGTTAAGCGAAACAGCGCTAAAAGGGGCAGTTTAATATGGGGAAAATAGGGACAGGGCAACAACTTTGAAAAAAAGACACAACACCAATAGAATTTTATAACTTTTTTACTTGCTGTGAACTGCACAAAGCAGCAAAAATATAAAGCAAAATAAACCAAGGGTTTTGCACCCAATAAATTAAAGAAACAGTACCAAATTAAAGAAACAGTGCAAAAAAAATGTCCATGTGGAGGCTCCAGGGTCATCCTCCTGCCTGTTTTTTTTGGCGACAAATTAGTCAAGGGTCATTTGTCTACGCTTCTTGCGGCTTTCTAGCAGATGCTGGTAGCAAGACAACCCTCCCAGCACAATGTGCCTTGCATTCCTGCTCCTAGGTGCATCGGATCATTGGCCACAAGCTCATCCATTATGTCATTGATCTGATGCAATGCCCTGTTTAGGAGCTCCAAGGAAAGTTCTTTTGGAGGTTCAGTGTCCAAGTTGCTGGTGTCCTGAGGTTCCTGTGTGCCCTGTTGGGCCAGTTCTCATTGATAAGGCTGAAGCCTAGACTAAATGCTTGATGTTCTGAGTATCTGTGTCTCCCAGTCCAGCCGTGGTAACAAGGTCCACTATCTCCGCTATGATAGGCTCTGGCAATTGTACATCCTCACACAGCCCTGGCCAGATCTTTTTCCATGCAGCCTTGAGGCACTGCTGTGTCACCTCCTTCCAGGAAAGATCAATGTTGGAGACAGAATTCATGATGTGATACTGCTTCAAGAAGTCCAACATTGCATGTCCTGGTGGTCCGTGTGTTCAGCTGGCGGAATGTGGGGTGGATATAGTAGGCCTTGAAGGTTGCAATCACCCCCTGGTCCATAGGCTGGATGAGCGACGTTGTGTTGGCAGGAACAGGATCTCCACAGGAATGCAGGTGGGCAGCTCAGCCAAGTTAGTCGGGTGGCTCAGCGCATTGTCCACAATGAGCAGTGCTTTCTCCTCCAGTCCCTTGCACCAACAATAGGGTATGACTGTACCCTATTCAAATCATTGCAAATCTCTAGTAAAAGTAAGGTGCCACATGCTATATCATCGATTTCTGGATGTTAAATGTGGTTCCATGAGCACAACCAATCTGTTATCAAGTCAGAAGGATTGGTTACAATGTGTAAAAATTACATTAAAGTGAAAAATGCTGGTATTGTTTTCTTCAGATCCTTGGTAATCAATTTTACATATTAAGCTTTAACTATATTACCATCATTTTGGTTGTATCAGTAGCAAAATAGCTAACAGATAGACAACTTTCTGTTCACGTTGTTTAAATTTCCTAGGCAGCCTATGAAAATTAACTAAGAGCATAATTAGGCATGCCATAAAGCAAGTTTTTAGCTAGAAAAATAAAAGGTGATGCTTCTGTTGGACCCTGGAGGCATCCATGATACTATGGTGGAGGTTGTGACAGTGAGGAAGCTGTAAAGGTGTGTACATTTCTGAGAGCAGTGCTTGCATCTTTTAATACAAGCTGCCTGCTGCTGATCCTCTTAGGGGAATGGGTGGAGTCAATTTCAATTGTATCTAGTTATCACTATGGTCCACCTATTTAGGTCCCGAGGACTAGACAGAACATGTGATGTTTTTGTAGGATATATAATAAAAATGGTAACATTTACTGTAAAGGTAGTTAATGTTACACAGCCAGAGTAATTGCTTTGAGTGGCAGGAAAGAGAATTAGTTAAGAATGGAAAATGCACCATAACATGGACAACATGCAGAGGGTGGAAAAGCATATTGAAAAAGTGTTTTCCTTCTTGAAAATGCTGCTAAAATAACTGAGGTCAGTGGTGTTGAGCTGCACTGGCCAGTGAACTAATTAGAATCAGATGTGCAGGTGAGGGAACAAGTACTCTAAAATGTAGCTGTTTATTATGTATTCATAGTATACAAAGGCAGCTTAGAGGCAGCAGACAGTAACCGACTTCAAACTTGTAGCAGCAGTTTTAAGAAGGAATATCTTTTTTACATATGGTTTTCCACCTTCTATCTGATGGCACAGAGGACACATGGTGACTTCAGGATCCCTTTAAGCAGTAACTAGGTAAAGTCTCAGCAAATCAGTGGAGCTGATGTTATATTGCGACAAATGTTAATACATTGTTTACGTTGCCTCTGTTGCCTTTGCAGTCTCAGCCAATTGGTACAGTAATCTCCTAAATCTATACATTTACATTAGTATTACATATGGGCTAATACCAAGTACAAACACTGTATGAAAACATTGTATTGTATTTATACTCTGTTAAATGTCTTTTTATCAGTTGAAGATGCATTTGTGATATTTCCATTTTATTAGGGTCCCTAGAGGTGCTGGCAGATTTCTTTGCTCATTACTGTAGCTCACCCTTCAGTTATGTCAATACAATCCCACTACCCACCATATAGAAAAGGCATGTTCCTATATTCATTACACACCACTTGAGCTGCAATGTGCTTTGGTGGAGGCAGAAAAGGCAATTTTATGTAGGGAAAATTGCTTTTTTAGCCCCCTCAAGTTCCATCCCAGGCATAGGGAAGGAGTAGTGAATCTACACAACTGTATGATGATCAATTTCAGGAGATTGAAAGATTGTTTGAATACAAAAGAGGTTTCTGTCTGCACAATAGCATTGTGACAGCTATAACTACCAGTGCTCTCAGCAGGACTAATGGGAAGTTTATCAGCTTTCAATTACCTGCCCACCTGAGAATGTATCAGACAGCAAAATGGAGACACACAGTAAACAATAATTGCATATAAAATTGACAAGTATAAAACTTATTTTTATTTATTTATGTATTGCTTTACAAATATGTTTGCCATTTATCATGTTTAGTTATTCAAAAACAATATAAAAAACATTTGACCATAGTGGTCTTTTAATTTCTGCAGGAAAGGGTTCGCAGTTACTTTTGGGTGCTGCTTCCATCTCAGAATCAGCAGGAGAGAGGGTACCAAAACTGCCAATCATTTAACACATCCCCTCCATCCATCCTCCCTTAATCTTTCAACAAATACGATTGTTATCTATTATATCTTGAAATATACCAGTTTTGTAACTAGAAATATGTTTCATTGCCCAGAAATTAAATCATTTGTTGGAGACCCTGGTGTATACATTATCAAGATCAAGTCTGTGAACCTGTATCAATAAGAGTCAGATAGATCTGACCCAAGATTACAAAAGATTTGCTTCCAAACAAACAGTTGCCACTTGTAGAAGAGGGAGTATACTTTAAACATGCATGTAAATCATTGCTAGCATTGATTGCAAGTAAAATAGGCACTTGTTCAAAGTGAGCTGAGAATTAAGAGTGAGAAGCAATCATTGAACTGGAAGTTTCTTACTGTGCTTAAATTATCATATTCAAAGGGTCGTTATCATACCGCTGCCATTTAACCAGCAGTAGCATTTATTTTGTCCTCTAGATGATATGCATCTCTTCGGGTTAGTAATCAAATGAAAAAGCAAAATAGAATTTCCTAAAATGAATCTCTCTGTAGAAAAAAACAAGAAGAATGCTACTTCATAATAAAATGTATATTTCCACTCTAAGAAAACACTAAAGAATACTGAGTTCGGAGGGCGTATTTACGTTTTATGCTGCCCTTGGACATTCAAATTGGGGTGTATATGTTTACTTATGTATACATGCAGTGTATCAGAAAACGTCAGACACACCTAAAGACATAAATGTCATTGCAGACATCTGGGTAATGCCTATAGTGAATTAACTCTAATGTGTGTATAGCCATGATAGAGTACGCATTTAATTGCAAGGCCACAACTCACGGTATACAGGCCGTTTGTCTGTGGGTCTGCTGCGTGCTTGAACTCTGCTACAATTACGGAGTGATTCAATCGAACAAGCCTCAAGTTACTGGCCGAAAGCCGAAACCGTAAACCATGCAATAGTATGTAGCATTTCAGCGCTTGAACATGATCAGTTAAGCAAAGCCGTAAGTACCATTTATAATCAGCCAATAGAAAATGAGACTGTATCATTAAGTCAGTAAAAGATGGAGGATACATGTCAATCAATTAGTGTTTAGGGGTCCATTGTGGTCAGACCCGCAATCCTGCAATGCACAAAATAATAAAAATGAATGACGATACTGTTCTAGTCCATGTGGGTGGCCTAATTAAGTATTAACTCATTGATTCCAGAGATTGATATAACACCGAAATGACACATACAAAAAAATATTTTTTGATTGCAGATTTACAAGCTTGAGACTGTTGTGCAATTAATTATAATGTCTTTCATCCCTGTCCCTGTCTTTTAAAGTGCAGTATTGATGTTTTAATTGTATTTACATTGCTACGAACAGGGGTTAAACCCCCTTTGCGAGTCGTATCTGGTACCCGTAGGATTTTCTTCTACATTTGACATTTACGGGTGTGAAAATATTTGCGGGCTTGGGGAATTGTAGCAATTGAATAGCGATTTGCGATTGTAACTCTTGCGGTCTTGAAAGATTAAAGGCTTACATAGCTTGTAAGTTACGGTTGTAACAACCGTAACTTTCAGCCCGTAACCCGTAGATCGTTTGCGGCTCCCAAAAAGACGCCAATTGAATAGCAAATTAGTTTACGGGCTAAATTACGGGTTCCCGTAAGCTACAAATTCTCAATTGAATGAGGCCCTATGAGTCTGAAACTCAGTAGTCTCCATATCAACACCACACAATGCTACGACCATCTAATATCAACACTAGTCCTAGCATCCTCCCACCCATAACCTACACCCCTAACATACATTTATATATCCATTCATCAATTTCTATAAACCCCTTCCATGGCAGGGAAGAGGTTAACAAATAAAATAATTAATGTGGGGGTTTCTCCACCTATGCCCCGATTCCCCCTAATACAGAAAATGAGCCTGGGTGTCCCCTAGGATTCCCTCAACATCTAGGGTCCATTGTGTCCCTCTTCTCCCCATCCCCTATAACATATACTGCTTAAATAAGGAACACACATTACATTGATTCCTTCTATACATATACAGATTTATTTTTTCAAAAACAAATGAGTTTCCACACCCCCAGAGTTGCATACATAGGCACCTGGTACCTACCAATAGAAACACTGAATTCAGGTATGTTTTTTTAACGCTATACTAACCTTCAAGCTAACAGCAGCACTGTGCAGAAATACTGAGCTGTTTACTTATGGTGGGAACAAAAGACTGCACATCTCATGATGCTTTCTGCAGAGACTGCATCCCCAGACATTGCAACAATGTTGTAGCTTCCTTTGATTGGCTACAACGCATTATAAATTTTATGTTAATTTAACTTGGATTTTCAGGGGCATGCCTTCTATGGGTGTAGGAGACAAAGAAAATCTGGGGGGCTGGTGACCTTCCAAGTTGGGGGGGGATAGAGGACAAAGACCTGGCCACGCCCCTTACTTTTACTTTACTTATTGTCTTGGTACTTTATACAGATACTGTATTGCTGGTGTTGCTCACTTTACTTATGATTGGAAGTTCCTCCAATTTCTTGATGAAGTTCAAAAATTAAATAGAATACATTTTAGATCAAGACATTTAATAGTGGCAGCTCATAGAAATAGAGAAAAGTAAATTAGTTTACTTTTAAATAAAATACATTATATGAGGGATAGAGATAGATAGATAGATAGATAGATAAGGACATATATCCATCTCTGTCTCCATCTTTCTATATATCCATCTCTTTATCCCTCTACCTCTCTAAATCTTTTCCCTATCTCCCTCTCTCTCCCTCCTTTTCCCTCTCTCTCCCTCCCTCACTATATCTCTCCCCCTCCCTCTCTCTCTCTCTCTCTCTCCCTATCTCTCTCTCCCTCCCTATCTCTCTTTCTCCCTTCCTCTCTCACCCTTTCTATCTCTCTCCCTCCCTCCATATCTATCTATCTATCTATCTTACTATCTATCTATCTATCTATCTATATATCTATCTATCTCTCCCTCCCTACCTCAGTCTCTCCCTTCCTCCATATCTCTCTTTCTTCCTCCCTCCCTATCTCTCTCTCTTTCCTTCCCTATCTCTCTCTCCCCCTATCTCTCTCTCTCCCACCCTAACTCTCTCTCCCCCTTCCCTCCCTATCTCTCTTTCTCCCTTCCTCTCTCACCCTTCCTATCTCTCTCCCTCCCTCCATATCTATCTATCTTACTATCTATCTATCTATCTATCTATCTATCTATCTATCTATCTATCTCTCCCTCCCTACCTCAGTCTCTCCCTTCCTCCATATCTCTCTCTCTTCCTCCCTCCCTATCTCTCTCTCTCTCTCTTTCCCTCCCTATCTCTCTCTCCCCCTATCTCTCTCTCTCCCACCCTAACTCTCTCTCCAACCTTCCCTCCCTATCTTTCTCCCCCATGCCTATCTCGCTCCCTATCCCTTTTGTCTTCTCTCTCTCCCTCCCTCTATACCCCTCCATATGTCTCTCTCTCCCTTTCCCTCCCTATCTATCCCTCCCTCTCTCTAACCCCTCTAACTCTCTCCCTATCTATGACTTTCTCTCTCTCCATCTCTCCCTCCCTCTAATCCCTCTGCCCCTAACTATCTCTACCCTTATGTCCCTCTATCTCTCCCTCCTCTCTCTGTCTGTCCCCCTCCTCTCTCTCACTCCCCCCCTCTCTCTCTCCTCTCTCTTTCTCCTCCTATCTCTCTCTCTCTCCCCCTCCTCTCTCTCTCTCTCTCTATCTTCCCCTCCTTTAGGGTTGAATCTAATCACCACAGGAATGATTTCCCCCACCATGCATAATAAACCTACCTTTATAAATTTTGACTATTATATAATAAAATCCATACTCCTTTTATGCATTATGGAGACTTATTTAGCAGATCTGTCTACTCCAATGTATTTAGCAGAAAACAATATTCTAATATTTACTACATATAAAGGTTACCTTTAATTAGAAATAACCAACATAATGAACATTAAGGAAATGTAAAATAAATAGGAAGAATACATGACAATCAGAGGGGCAATTTACATATAATTATAATAATTGACATCCAGTAAAGTACTGATGATGAGATACAAAATAAAAAACAGTTTCTCAAGCAAATCAAATGCTACATAAGATAACAAAAAATATCTGCATGGCTCGAATGGAATAAAGTAACTCGTATTTACAAGTAGGGTTTTCTCGCGCCTACCCCGCAAGTCGTCGGCGGGCTGGTTCAAGAGGCCAATTTAATAGCCGTAAGTCTTGCGAGCTACGTTACGAGCTTCGTTTTTACACATTAGGGAAATTTAATGGGGCTGTAAGTCAGTACAACCCATATAAGGCTGCTTATCAAACTAGACCCTTATGGTGTGAAGTTTCTTGGACATGGATCATGCAAGATGGAGGTGATTAACAGGACCGGCAATTTGTGTACTACAATTTTGTGCTATATGCTATGGCTTTCATTCCATGGTTCCCATAAAAAAACTCTCCAGCTCTAACACGTGTGCTTGCAGCCTGCTCACAGGAGACTCCATGCCTGAATCCCCGGTATTTCTCCATCTAAATTAGGTTAATTTTAGGGGTGATGGGGGTCCATGGTATAGGGAATAATATTAGTTGCCATGGGAGTCCGTGGATATAGTATAATATAAACTGGGAGTCTGATAGGACCCCCATGGTATAGGGGTTAATATTGATAAGGACCCCCCATGGTACAGGAGTTAAAATTTAGTGCCATAGGGTCCATAGGGACCCCAATGGTTATATTTCAGAATACCATGGGGGTCTATAGTGACTCCCATGGTACAGGGGTTAATATCAGGTACAATGGAGGTCCATAGGGACCCCCATGGTTATACTTTAGTTTACCATGGGGGCTCATAGGAACCACAATGGTAATGGGTTCATATTTGGTGGTTATATTTTGGTTATATTTTAGATGAGGGAATCCCAGGAGATATTCGGACTTAAAAGGGGTAGCGGGTAACAAGCTTGTGGGGGGGTTGCGGTTATTGAAGAGAAATCCCCTGGTTCATAGGTGGTATTGGTATCAACCCCTAATTGCATCTGATTTGTGCAAAGAAGCCTCACATAGTTAAGGTGCTCATCGAGAGGCCCGTTGGACATAGGCTGCAATGAGCGCCACAGGCACTTATCGCGAGCCACGCAGGACTTTAAAACAATCAGCTAGGCGGCGCTCATGCCGATGGGCGCTCATGCCGATGGGCTCAATAGCCGACGAAAAACGGAGCACTTTGCAGCTGATCGCGAGGCACGCAGTTTACTATTTTAAACCACTTTGCAAGGGCCACAAGTGCGTTACCAACATCGCAAGCGTGACCAACATTCGTAAGATCCGTAACTATATATGTGATATGTGATGTGATAACTCAGTAGTGATTCACGAGTGAACTTCATCCGATTCTTTTTTTTATGGGAAGCCTATGTAACCACTATTTTTTATACCCTATTTAATAAAGATTCAACACTATTGTGGATCGTTAGTTTTTCACTCACATATCGCATTACTGAAGCCATTGTAAAGAGTAGAAGCTAGAGGAGTGAACCAAGGACATGAATATTCCAGGAGGATTATTTTAAATTTGAAATCACACAAACGCATTATTTTTTGTTATCTTTACGCAACTAAGATATCCTACCTTAGAGGTGCATTATATTTGCTCTTTGTTGTTAAGACAGCAAACAAAGGAATGGAAAGTACAGCTAAATATATTTTATTAGGGACATTTGTTTGAAAAATTGTAAGAAAAGTGAGTTGTTAGTGAACTACTATATAAAACGTGAGCACTTCTAATAAGCCCACAGTTTTAATATACAAATTTGACCTTGTGCCTCCTCTCTGTATTTACTGATATTGATGCTTGATTTTTCAAATAATATACTAAAGCCTTAGCTGCCTTTCTGTTCATATATTAAATTATATATGAAAACATAATATGCTCACCTTTGCCACCCGGATAAGAGACATGTCAGAGACTCAGGAGCATGTCTATATGCTTTATTACATAAAAGTAAAGGGACTTAGACAAGCGTTTGCTGGTAGATTCATAAAATAAGCTAATAACATTTTTATAAAAACAGCATGTGGTTCAGTAATATATGTATATAAAATGAGAGCTTGCTTTTAAAACTCACATATTGAAATCTTTGGAGACAGCCATGATTTTTATGAGATTTATACCTGGAAGGGACATCACAAATACACATATTTTATAATAGCAGTTTTTGAAATTGAATACTGATAGAATATTTGTGTTATATAATATTTTATAAATAATAAGGTTATAAGAGGCTCTTAAAAACATTGTTTATGGCTCTTAAATGAGAGCTGACAAGTAAAGACATTTCCTGTTTAAATATTTACAAAAGTTTAACAATGTTTCTTAGATTTTTATTTTAAATATATATGTTTTCATTCAGAATATATGTTAATTTATATTTTAAAAAGAATAAAAATGATCTTAAATCTGAATGCTAGTTGCTGCAGCCATATTTGTTTCTGGCAGTGCTTATTACATGGGTGTTGTGGCCATATTTGTTGCTGTTGCATACATGCATGATAAAATCAAGCTTGAACTGGATATTTACACCAGCGTAGTGCCTGCAAGTACTGCTGCACTTTAGCACTTACACAAGAATCTGCAGACCATGGTCGGACATTTTAATGTAATTTGATAAGGAGCTATTTTGCATATTTTAACATGGTTCACCATCTCAAACATTTGTTTTGTTTTGTATTGAAGTGCTGTAAATGATAGAGGTCTTATAAAAGGAATTATGGCTATTTTTAGTAATTATATGTAACGAATTAGGATCCATCAAAATGATTATCACTGTTTTAAAATTAAACAAACTAATCAAAGCTACTGTGTAGTATCAGACAGGGGCTTGAAAATTATTTTACGTTGAAATATTTTTCACTTTATTAATTCTAGATCTTTAAAATAGGACACTAAAATCTAAAGTGTTCCTTTAAGGGAAGTTTTCAAACACAGTTCAAACCCAAAGTAAAGTGTCTAAATCTCTATCGATTCTGTAGTAGTTTCAAAAAGGAAAACACTTTTTACACAACCCTTTTGCTGAATATTCATGGCACAATGTGTGTATTCAATGGCTTCTGTTGACAGTCCCCTTGTTACTGGAGACCTTCCTTGAGGACAATACCCACTTTATTACATGTTCACTAAAAGAACCACAATAGTCCTCTATATCTGCACCATTAATGCTGAATTCATGGACTTATGATCAATTGAAGTCAGGCTATTCCAGTGTGTTGCCTCTGTCTGAATGAGTAATGAGCTCTATACTGCACGTAACAATGAATATTAATTAAAATCAGATGCAGAAGCTTTCAGAGATTGAATCATGCAGACTGAGTCATTGTAACTACTTCACTATATTCTAGCAACCAATGCAAATAGCTGGTAAAATAGCCCAATGGGTAATGTTGCTATATGTGGAGCTAAAGGTCTTAATTTCAATTCCCTCCAAAGTCTGATATTTTTCTTTAAAAATCAGAAATATGTTCTTTATGTTATACTAGTAACATGGTTGTCATAAACGACGGTATCATATGTTCAGTTATCTGTGCTCTCTTTCTCTGTGCATCCCCTTTGTGCGCCTTCTGTCTCTGTGCACTGTCTCTCTCTCTCTGTTCACTGTCTCTTTTTCTGTACTCCATCTCTCTCTCTCTATGTGCGTTGTCTATCCTTTTCCCTCCTCTCTCTCTCTTCCTCTTCTCTCTGCCTCCCTCCCTCTCTCTGCCTCCCTCCCTTCCTCTCCCTCTCTGCCTCCCTCCCTCTCTCTCTGCCTACCTCACTCTCTGTCTCCCTCTCCCTCCCTGCCTCCATCCCTCCTCTCTCCCTGCCTCCCTACCTCTCTCTCCCTCTGCCCCCCTCTCTCTCTCCCTCCCTCCTCTCTTTCTCCCTCTCTCCCTGCCTCCCTGCTCTCTCTCACTCCTCTCTCTGCCTGACTCCTTCCTCCATCTCTCTCTCTGCCTCTTTCCCTATCTCTCCTTCCCTCTTTATCTGCCTCCCTATCTCTCCTGTTGGTATATGTATCCACTGTGCATGAGCAACAAAGATGTGCATGCACATTGCTTCTGATTCCCCACAATGCACAACAGTAGCGCCTTCGTATGCCTGCGCAGGACACACCACGCAGGCGTTACTCACTCTAAAAACTACCATAGTGGATAATGAAGCATATGGCAGTATGAGGCACTGTTATCTTGTTCTTTTTGTTTATGTGAACGACTTATTATTTTAAATAAATATGTACATATATATATATATATATATATATATATATAATTTTAAATAGCTAGCTCACAGTTCACTTAATTATTCAGTATCTATTTATCTATTTATCTATGTATAGTTCAAAAATTTTTTTAGTTTAACATACTTTTTAAAACAGTTAATGCTAATAGGAGGTAGGCTCTCACACCATTGGCTCAATAGAATTTCCTGGATTAGCTGACGACCCATAGGACTGCTATCCATTGAGCCAGTCAATGTAAACAGTGCTGCCGCAAGAAGCTCTGTGATTGGTCCTCTCGATGTAGGGAGATTTAATATTTAATTTTGACTCATTTCACATACCTTTGTTGATATTAAGTTAATTGCATCATACTGTAAAAATTGTATGCTTGAAATAAAGTGATATAACCTGCTTTGAAGGAATACCTACTACATGTCAAGCTGTACTTCTCTGAGTGAATATCTCTACTACTCCTTGTCCCAATGCCAATCAACCTTGTACGGTAACTGAGCAAGTATCTAACCAACTGAACATCAGTAGTAGCTGGTCCAGTTGGTTCTGTTCCGTTACACTTTTCTGAAGGAAACCATTGTTTATTTTTGCAGCATATTGAATACACAAGACAAGAGGAGGACATTTTAAACTACAGAATGGATAAAGCTTCCTCTCCATTTTGTTCTGCATTCATTTTATCTCAGTTTGATAAGCAATTCCCACGACCTAAATTGAAAAAAACGTAAAAAGTGGTGTGCTAACCCAGTACAAAGATACAGAGTACGTTTTAACCGATCTGTAGTCATGACGAATCTCACTATAACTAGAGACATAGAACCATAGATTTGATGGCAGATAAGGACCAAAAAGTGGCCCATCTGATCAGTCCATTCTGTCTTATGCTTTTACAAGCCATAAATACCATAACAGTGTTTGATTCTACTACTTCAAAGGCTGTTCTACTTATTTACTACTCTTTCTGTAAAGTAGCACCTTCTCACATTAACCCTAAATCTTCAAACTTCAAATCATGACCTCTTGTGTTTGAATTCCTCCTTTTTTTCTCAGAGACAATTACCACTTGAGCTTTAATAAATCCTTTTAATTAAATATACTCATGCACACATTTTGTGCTGAATAAGGAAACATTTGAATAAATAACATTTGCACATGCATTTATATTTACTTTGATTTCCTTATGCTTAATGTAATTAAGTCATAAAAATAATTAATTTTAACTAATTCTAAACACAGTGTGAATAGCACTGGCTTTAAAAAATATCTAGACAAAATTGTATGGAGCAGCAGTGTTCTGATCTCAATTGTGCGGAATAGAAATAATCAACCAGGGTATATGGAGATTGATTCTCGCTCCTTACATCACAAACAACAATGGCACCTGTCAATGTACAATCTTTTCAAGTGTCACTGTTGACAAACTAAGTGACACACGTTTCAACCTCACATTCTGCCTGACACTGGAAAAATTGAAGCAAAATCAGCATTGCTTTGTTGCTACTATAGACACGGCTAATGACTATGGGAACCAGTCCCATTGCATAAGAATAGTATGAGCCAAAATACTATTTAATTGAAGTGATGCCAAAAATGCAATTCTTCTTCCAAGCACTTAGACACCTCTCCACCTAAGGATGGTGCCTTCGAAAAAATGCAAAATATGCTTGAGTGTATATCCTGTAAAATGCATACCTAAGATATCAGAAAAATGTTAATTCACTTGAAATTGTCCGGCTGACTACTGAATTACTAAATTAAATATTAAATATTGAATACAATTTTTTGCATTGCTTGCTACCTTGCCATTGCTTAATTGTTATATTTATTATAAAAAAAAATCTATCTATCTATCTATCTATCTATCTATCTATCTATCTATCTATCTATCTATCTATATCTACCTATACACTATATAAGACATTTGTTTTATATATATATATATATATATATATATATATATATATATATATATATATACAAAATTTAATTTTAAATCTATTTAGCTTTATTTCAATATATTTTAATGATAACTATTATTGTGCAAAATATTAAAAAAGGAAAAATATTCATAGTTTTTTGTATATATACCCTCCTTACAATTTTATTTTGTATTGTTTTATTTGGTTCTAATTTTTCTCATCATAAATTTTATTGATTTTGGTAAAGTACAGAATATTTCACACTCATTGTACACTACAGTATAATTAAATAAATGCATTAATAAATTATACATGCAATAGTAAACACATAAAATCAGAATGAAATCTAATAGTTTATCTAATAATATATTTTTGAAACAGAAATTGCCAACAAAAGTATATGTATTGGTTAAAAATTTGAAGAGAGCTTCCATAGTTGTAAAAGTCCTGTTATAGAAATTATATAAAATTATAAATTAGGATTATTTTTTAATTTATCTTGCTCAACTTTTGGGGTTGCCATGTTATCCTGTCTTAGTCCCTCCATCCTTCAAAAAGGACAAGCTGTAAATATCCATAATTCATTGTGTAATGCACAAAGCATGGCTTCCTATTGGACCACATGGCCATTTGGTGCACGATCCTGTACTAGAGACAACAAAGTGGAGTTTCACAAGTTACTGTCTGCCCACGTCGCACATGCTGTGAGGAATGGTTTGCCACTGTGTGAGGTGGGCACGAATGGCCTGAAATTCCAATATGGCAGCCCATGGAAGTAATTCATAACTTCATATAATTTAAATAATAATGCTTTCATTATGGAAGATGAAAGTTATACTTTTTAAAGACTGTGGCTTCTTTTACCACATCAGTTTCTCTTTAATCACTTACTGATGTGCCAAAGTTAAACAAACTCAGAACTGCAGAATAATTGCATCACTTTGCTTTAGAAAAAAATCAGCAAACTGCTGCCATATTGATTTAACACAACATTTTCATAAAATAACACATGGATCTTGCAAGTCGTATTACCTCACAATGATACATTGCCTTAAAGGCATTCATAACCAAAATCATCCAGGAAAATAGTACATTTGTATGCGTAAAAACAAGTGAAAATGTTTCCAGCTCAATATATTAAGAAATACAAAGCCTTATTAAATTGCGATTCAGTAAATTTAAAAGGGCTCTATTTAAGCACACAGAATATTTTTTTTACAGAAGTTTTTAGTTAGTGAACTTCTATCCAAAAGCAAGGTCTTCACTAACTAAAAACTTCTGTAAAAAAATATGCTGTGTGCTTAAATAGAGCCCTTTTGAATTTACCGAATTGCAATTTAATAAGGCTGACAGTGTTTGCACTGCACTTTGGAAACTGGGCAGGGACATGCAAATGTGCTCACAATATGTAACATTATTTAATCAAATTTCAATTCTAATATGGCTCCTTTATAGCTTATGGTTGCCATAGTTGCACAGTGTTTGAGCACAGCACAGGATGGAAACCTTCCCACAGACAGAACAGTTTCAATATTTTGGATCTCATCAATGTGAGACTGTATCCCAACTTTTATATAGAAGTACAGCAAGCACTATATTTCTTGAGATTCTGAGCTGGAAACATGGATTTTAACTTGTTTTTATACTTCTGCACAAATATACTTTTTGCTCGCTGTACTCTTTCCCCTGTAATAAGCTAAATTAATCTGTGGTTAGTAACCAAAAACATAATGACAATTGTGATGCACAGATGTGCTTGAATCCAGTAAAAATCAATATTAACAATAGATATCTTCTGCTAGAAATTGGAATTGTATTTTAGAGCTTTTTGAGCAACTATCAATAATAATTTCACTTTATAAGCACACTTAAAAGCCATTCCTTGCATAGATGACACTTAAAGAAATGTAGTATCAAGGATATTGTGAAGCATACGTTGTATTGGGATTCTGGGAATTTAGCAGCTATGTCATAAATGGTATTTTACAACATATTGGAACTCATTCAATTTCAAGCCCGCAGATTACGTTATACAGGCCGTATGTCTGCAGGCTTGAGATTTGCTACAATTACAGAATGATTCAATTGAAGAAGCCTGCAAGTACCTAGCCGAAAGCCAAAAGCTGAAACCGTACCCATGCAATCATATGTAGCATTTCAGATCAATTAAGGAAGGCCGTAACTACCCATTTAGAAACAGCCAATAGAGAATAAGACCGTCATCATTAGGTCAGTAAAACATGGAGGTTACATATCAATCAATTAGCGTTTAGGGTTCCAATATGCAATCAGACTCGCAATCCTGCAATGTACAAAATAATAAAAATGAATGAAGGAAATGTTCTAGTCCATGTAGGTGCCCTGATATGTATTAATTCATTGATTCCCGAGATTGATATAACACCGAAATGACACATAAAAAAAAAATTGATTGTCGATTTACGAGCTTGAGACTGTTGTTCAATTAATTCTAATGTCTTTCATCGCTTTCCCTGTCTTTTAAAGTGCAGTATTAATTTTTTGATTTGCATTTACAGTGCTATGATCACGTTTTTAACCCCCTTGTGAGTCCTATCTGGCACCAGTAGGATTTTCTTCTACATTTGACATTTATGGGTGTGAAAATATTTGCGGGTTTGAGGAATTGCAGCAATAAATAGCTATTTGCGGTTGTTACTCTTGCGGTTTAGAACAAAAGCTTAGATGGGTTGTAAGTTACGGTTGTAATAACCATAGGGATTTTTTGGGCCGGTAACCCGTAGATCGTTTGAGGCTCGCAAAAAGATGCCAATGGAATAGCAAATTAGTTTACGGGCTACATTACGGGCTCCCGTATGCTACAATCTCTCAATTGAATGAGGCCCATTGTGTATATTAATGGTTTGGAAATATTTTATGTTAAAAATTATTATTTAATTCGCGTCTTGCCCATCAAAAAATGACGGCAATAAAATTGTAACGCAGGTAATGCTGCTTGGTGGAGAAATTAATTTTGTTGGTGGTCCGAGATCCTTCGGCGCTCATTGGAAGGCTGTTGTATTTTTATTTTCTGATAGGCGCTTTTGCTGTTATTGTTTTGTCGGTGTTGATTTGCTTTTTGCGCTTATTGCAAGGTTTTGTGTACTATGAGCAGCGTTGCCGCTCGTTGTGAGTCGCGCAGTGAATGGATTTTGTGTTTATTGTGAGAGTTTTCATTTTTTTGTGTATATTTGTTTTTGTATGCTAATGAAATAATTAATACATTAATAAGTGAATATACTTTACCTATTTGAAAGTAATATATGCAGGAAGCATTGTGCAGTGTGTAGTGTAAATAGGCTGTGTGCGCAAGGGGAAGCCGTTAGTGTAGCTGTGTACTTCCCCATTGTGTAAGTTAGTGTTGTAAAATGGCGGCGAATGTGTATGTGGTATGAGGCTGTGTATGATGTAGCGTCCTTGTTAATAGTGTATCTTGTACCTCGTACGGCTTTTTAAAAAATCTGTATGTGTTTGGTGGTGTTTTGCGGGTTTTATGGTCCTGTAGCCTCGTTTTTGTTTTTTTCTGAGGTCATTTTTTCTCACGCTTAGGGGATTTTCGTGTCTAAACTCTGGAATTTGGACTTAAATTGAGGGCGTTAAGGTCGTATTTTTGCCAGGTTGTAATGTTTTTTTTCTAAGTCCCACGTGTCGTATTTTTTGATGCTAAGTCTGTAAATTTTCCGTTGTAAGTCCCGCGCTTCTTTTTTGTGTAAGTCTGTATATAGTAATTGTGTGTTAGATGTATTTTGGTAAAGTGCAGCTCGTGTGGGTATTTGTAACCACGTGTGAGGCTCCGTAGAGCCTCCACCTCCGCACATGCGGCGCCTCGCTTCGCGAAGGTCCGCATTTGCGGCCTGCAATGAGCCTGCGGCTCATTGCAACCGACGTGGGAGCCTCCACCTCCGCAAATGTGGCCCCTCGCTTTGCGAGGGTCCGCATTTGCAGGCCGAAAGTCGTAGGGGGTCCTTGCCGCTTCCCGAGGGCCGCAGTTGCGGCCCGCAAGCATTAGCAACAACCCGCATGCTCACAACTATATATGTGATATGCGGCATAGCATCAAACATAGTGCCCCCAGTGTGGGACGATAAGAAAGAGAGCTAGTACATTAATATCCCCACTCATGTCAGGCTCCCCTCGTCCATACCCATATATTTCCTGAGTGGATTTGAGTGGATTTGTGGATAGGAACATCCATGCCCCAAAAAATAAGAGTTGATCCACTCTGTGTGTTGACATGAAACAGAGTAGATATTCTGATGCAGCATGCAATTGTTTTATAATATTCCACAGATACATTTGTGCTACTACTTATTGTTTTAGATTAGTTTTAAATTATATAGATTATACATATTTGGAACTTTAACTCCTTAACAGTTCTGAAAAATAAAAGTTCTGAAAAATAAAACTACAGTGATAGCATAAAACTATTTAAAGTGCCACTTTAGTTCAGGAGAGTCCTCACATATCTGTGAAATATTTAACATATTAACAGCATTAGCAGTTGTGTAAGCTATGAACATAAAACATGTTTAGAAATATTAGTTTTTGTGTATATAAAGTTCCATCTTGTCTGAGTTCAGCACTTTCTGCTAAGTTGGAGCCAGATGAGTGGTGGTAATCAGTGGAGGGAGAGGTGGGGAAAGAGGAAAGATGGAAAAGAGAAGGGGATTTGTTACATTTGAAATGTACCTTTCCCCTTCCACAACATGCGCAGAAGCAGGCTACTGCGTCCCTCTTGGATGTACAACATTCACCAAAGTAGCAAGGCTGCCTCCAGGAACTAGCAGAGACATGTAATACAAAATTAGCTTTATGGCATTTTCAATGTACAATCATGCTATAATAGTGATTTTTAACAATTTTACAGCTTTTTTTAAGTTTATGTTCTGTTTATGCATTCTATCATTTAGCAATACAAAAAGAATCACATATAAAAAGTCCTGGTATCTTATTTTTTAAACTACTGGCATGTTTGCAAAGTCCAAAGCCTGTTTTGTCCATCTATTTATATTATATTCAGCCCTCTCTTATCTAGATTGAGTTTCATACAATTTAAGATGTTTTCAACCCTGGGCTGTGTTTCCAGAGGTCATGTCCTACCTAATAGCTTCATCTTCCGTGGGTTATGGGAGCAGGTGGATATTTTGTCACCAATTTCACAGCACTCAATCCCTCAGCTGGTTTATAAACTTACTAATTACATTTATAAAATGATCCAATAATTTAAAAGCCCACCAATATGTATGCCAACCCTTTAATTTAGACCCTTTTCTCTCCATGTGTATAATGTGTATTTAGGTTTTGTTTTATAGAGTAACAACATAATTCTCCTAGTAACAGAGTTAACTCTGTCACTAGGATATTTTCCTTATACCAGTTGGTTGAAGCTGTCAGCAGACCCATTACTTCAGGATCTAGGGAATTGCAGACCCTTACGAGCTACGCTGTTACATTTGGCAAATGATCCATAAAGGACAGAAAGCTCACCGCTCTTCTTTATTGAATGACACACAATAACAGCATAGTGAAAAACAGTAAAACATTCCCATTACTTCGACAGATAGCACAGGCAATCAGAAGGTCTCAGTGTTGCCTTATATGCACTAGCTTTGCAACCTTAGTTCAATGGAAGCAATGGTGCCTGGGATTCTATCTTACATGGACATGTGGGTACTTCCTTCCCCCAAACACCAGCACATACAGTACAGGGCCTCTTCCAGTCTCTCCCTTACACAGTGAAAGTAATTAGTAGATTAGTAGTAGCAATGGCAAATGGTTAACCAAAAGGACAGAACTGATATATCTCTTGGTCCATGGTCCTAAGGTACCCATTTATTAAAGCCTCCACATGGATTTTAAATGCAGTGATTAAAGTTATTTCTAAAATTATTTTGGGAAACAACAAGCAGGACAAAGTACAGTCTGTGACAAGGATTGACAAGAGATGAACCATTAATGCCGTGACTGAAGGTACTGCTTCTGAAGATATGAATTCTCAATTCTGGATAAGCGCTGGGGAAAGGAAGCAGGTAGGGATGGTTGAGGTTATGGTTCAGAATTTGGGGCAAGCAGAAAAAAAGCACAGATCAGTGAATAAAGCATAGTTCAGGGCAGACAGCAAATAGGAAAGTTGTAGAGGTTACCGAGTAAGGAGTCATAGGTAGTTTGAATAAGCAGAATCAGCAGAAAGAGGTTTAAACCATGTCACAACCTTAAAGTTATCAGCCCAGATTGAAATGCTAAGAAACCAAATGCATATCTAAGATTGAGAACTTTGTGCAGGCAAAGGCTGAGTACAAAATGCTGACATAAATAGTCCTGGTGCAGCATTGGAAGCAGGAGATGCAGCTACAGTGGGTGATTGCTGGCTAAACAGGAAGGGGTCTTGCAAGCCTCAAAATCATTACATTATTTCCTGTCGGCAAACATTGTCTATTTTATTTGTGCCCTAAGTAACAGCTCTTCTTTAATTTACTTTTATATATGTAACCATGACATTTCTTACAACTACATTTAATATCCATTATTGCATAATGAAAAAGTGTTGACGGATATGTTTAATATATCAAGGGCTAGCTTCACTCGGGGAGAGGTTTTTCCCTTGATATGACACAAAACATTTTTTTTTCAGTTGTAGAAATATCTTATATCTTATCAGCCTTATTAAATTGCGATTCAGCCAATTGAATAGGGCTCTATATAAGCACAGAGTACATTTTTTTTACAGAAGTTTTTAGTTAGTGAATGGATAGAAGTTCACTAACTAAAAACTTCTGTAAAAAAATATATGCTATGTGCTTAAATAGAGCCCTATTCAATTGGCTGAATCGCAATTTAATAAGGCTGTATATCTTTAGACGAGTCCTGAATTCCTTATTTACTTTAATTCAATGCTTTAATACAAATCCACACAAAAAATAACAAATAAAACAGACATGAAATGTGCGTGGTTAATGCCATAGTAGCAAACAACAAAACAGCTATAACAATCACAAAGACTTCATATTTTACAATACAATTACACATGCTTTCTTTTTTGGCTTACGTTCATCTAAACATTGTTCTTGGCCTATCCCTAAACATTATAGGAAAAAATAATCAAAGTCCAAAATAAGATCAAACCATACATTTTTAAGAATACAAATAAAAATATTTTACTAATATGGCATTCAAAATAAAACAGAAATGGTTAAGATTGTGAAGGTAATTTAGGAAAATAACAACATATAATTTGTAAATTATTTAGGTCATTTGAAAGCTTCAGTTGAGATATGTGATACATGTAATATAATCCAATGGAGGTCCAGAAGACAGCAGTCAGTTCTGCCTATTGACTACTCCTCCTATAGAACAAAACATTGGAAATAATTAATTTACTGTATTAACTCTTTATAGCACTTGCAAAACTCAGTAACCCATGTTAGTTTAGAATATAAAGTTAAAGTAAAGTATAAATAAATAATTATAACTATAATAAAACCTGCGATTATTAAAGGACTAATGCACAATGAAAAAACAGATATGTTTGAAAACTTTGAGCCTAATACATTTTGATAGCTCTGGATAACACATTGGTGGAAGTTTTGTCAGTGAGAGTCGCATTATTATTATTATATTTTATTTGTAATGCCCTAACATATTCTGTAGTGCTGTATAGGGGATAAGAACAAGGCAAAATACAGTATTAACAAAAAAAAAGACTGAAGGGTTCTGTTTTTGAGCTAAGAATCCTATGTAAAAGGGCCTTTTCCCAAAGCACCTTACAAGATTGGAAACTCTCGAACTTACAATCTAAAGGGAATGCAAGAGGCAGAAATATTGGCAAGAATAGCAGATAAGTATTAGGATAGACCAGGGAGGGAGTGAAAGTTTATAGAGATCTACGGATGCATTCTGGACCAGTGAGGGGGTAAGGGGTGTGGTGTCAAATACAATTGTATTCAGTTATTAAACAATGGCTCTGGATTTTCTGCCTGTTCCCTCGTTCCTCACCCCTTCCTCGGCTGATAACTACAGCCAAACACCCTGTGATGCCCAAGAGGGCCCACCACGTTTGGGGCTATGGACTGTTTGGGCCCTGAGGGAAACCTGGTGACCCTAATAACCGGTGTAATGTTAGGCCTCAGGCTCTGATCTGGTACCCCCAAATACAAAATGCAATTCTGTCCATAAACACAGTTTTCCAAAATTCAGATTTTCCCCCAAAAAATATTTTTTGTCCATGGCTTACACGGCTGCAGATATAGTTAATTTGGTGTATTCTTGACAAACAAATGTCTTTTTTTCTTAAACTACAGTGGTTACTGTCATACTATGGATAACAGTAAGCTGCCCAAGGGTAGCTGTAATATACTGGATAACGGTATCTGACTCACTGGTGCATTACAGCCACCCTTGGGTTTCATACAGTTATCCAGTATATTACAGCTATCCTTAGGCCACATACACAGGAAAGATTTCAAAGATCTCATATATAACACAAACATTATTTTCTAATACTGTATAAGAGTAAAATTGAATGTCATGAACCCCAGGACACTTGGACTTTTGGGTCTGGCCACTGGACCCTGATGACATTAACCTAATAACCAGTTGAATCACAGGGGTATTATAATGACCTTAAAGACCTTGGAAAACACTTGACCACTTGTTGATTTGTTATGTTGTTTGATGTTTTTCCACAAGCTCTGGTTGTATGCCCTGGACCCCTAAGGCTCCTTTCCACCAGGTCATTTGAGCCTAGAAGGCTCTGGGTCCATTTTCCATTTTTAGGGAAATTATAGTGTGTTTTAAGTGCAACTAATGCAATAAGCTAATAAAAAAATTCCCCTACTTGGGTTGGACCCCAACCACTCAGACATTCTGGCTTCAGAGCTCACAGTATCTTATCAACCCCTGCTATGCCCAGATCCTGGCCAGAGAAACTTGGGGCTGTAAACTCCTTTGCACCTAGCTCAGGAAAAACAATAGGCTGATGTAGGGTCATTGGAGGCAGTCCTAGCCCACGTGGGGGTAATTCAAAGGGGCAGAAGGTGTGAAACTTGTGTTTGTCTCAGGGAGTGGCACACTGATGACTGGGGCAAAATATGTATAAATTAATGTGTTAATTTAAAAAGGAGCCAAACAACTAGGTGATAATAAATGGCTTCATATGATCACTATCCTTCCATAAAACATATATATATATATATATATATATATATTTTTTTTTTTTTTTTTTTTTTTTTTGCATGATCAGTCCTATTTTCAAAATAAATGCCAAAATGTCACAATTTCTGCCAGGGTATGCAAACTTCTGATCACAACTGTAAAAATACCCTCTTGCATAAGGGAAAGGAGTTATTCTATTTGTCACCAGTATTAAAAATACATATAGCTGAGGGCTCAGAGGGGAAACTACAACAAAAGATGAGTTGATAAAATATATGAACCAGCTATCACATGAGCAATAAAACTGTCAAGATAAAACCATCAATTGTATAGCTGCTTATGATAGTAAAACACACATATCAAAAGGGCAGCCCAGAGAAAACATACATTGTCTTACTTTGGATGTAGTTATCTCTTTAGGTAGAGGTGAAGAGGTATTATAACTCAGGCAGTAAAAGTTTATTACTAGAAATAAGAAAAATATTTCATTGTGAATTATCATGTCTGCAGATATATATAAAAATAATTTAAAATTCCTAAAGTTTTATGTAATATTTAACTTATTAAATAGACATGAGTGGTTCCCAGTTAATATTAATTTAAACTATCTAAATGTTTATTTGCATATCATCAGCCTTATTATATTGCGATTTGGCAAATAATATTATATAGAGCCCTTTTCAATTAGCTGAATCGCAATTTAATAAGGCTGCATATATATAGTTGTCAGTGTTGGTCACGTTTGGGATGTTTGTCACGCAATGTTAAATAATTGCGGCCCTTGCAAAGCGAGGCCCTCAGTTGCTGGGCTGCAATGAGCGCCCATTGCGATGCCCGAAGCCAGTAACACGTGGCAAAATACAGTAAAAACGATCACAAAGCCAAGTAACATTTAGCCGAACAACGCAAGCAATGGCACTCATTGCGAGTCATGCAGAAATAGCAGCACAGACACAGAGGAGAAAGACATAGAGGAGGGAGTGGGGTGAGAGAGTGGAAAGAGACACAGGGCTGAGAGATGGACGAAAAGAGACACAGGGAGGGGAAATAAGGAAAAACAAAAGACACAGGGCAGGGAGAGAGGGGGAAAGAGACACTGGGGTCAGAGACTGGGGAGAGGCTCGCGATGAGCGCCGGAGGCAATCATGGAGAACCACGAAAGTTGCGGGGTGCCAAGGCCTGCAATGAGCGGTGAAGCCAAAGGAGCTCATTGTGAGGCCCGAAAAGTGCACAGGGGGAGAGGCTCACGATGAGCGCCGAAGGTGCTCACATTGTGTGGCAAACAGCATTGACAGCCTTTACATTTTAATGCCGTCATTTTTACAGGCAAGTAGCTAGTTTAAACATAATTTTCTTAATAAGTGTGTAAAAGCTATTCTCATTTAAACCTACCAAACTGACCCTGCAAAGGTCTGCCCAGGTTACATATATTGTTTCTGTAGTACTAGATATACTAGTCAGTGAAAGACTGTGTCTCAGCAGGAATTCAGCAACATGCTGCTAAGACACAGTCTGTGATTGACTAGTTCATTTAGTACTATAGAAACTCCAAAAGGAAAACAAATGTTTTCCCGAACATGATCTTGCATCATATGAGATTATTTAGTCTAAGTAAGCAAATTAATAGGCACTGTAAGAATGATGTTTCCTGTTGTGTTTCAATGAGAACACATGAAATATTACATTTTTCATCACTAAAGGACTAATGGCTAATCTGAGTTGGGTTAAATAATTAACAAAATGAATGCAGGTGGTTTAAGAAAAATTAAAATCCAGGAAAAAGTCCTTATACGTATAATGGCTAAACAAAAAGAAATCTAAAAATATACTAAACACAAAAAACATAAAACATAAGCTCTTTCATATCAAACTAGACAGTTATAAGCACCAGTTGCATTTTCAACTTAAAGGTCTACTTTGGTGGTGAAACATTAAAACTAGAATTTTGAAAAAAGCTACACGGTTTTTGAATGAAAAAAAAAAAAATAACACACTTTATAAATGCTTACTTTTAAATGCTATTATGGTGCTGTGGAATTACTATTTTAATTTCTAGTGATAAGCTTCCTGAGATGGAAGGAAACTTTAAATACCCAGTGCTCTTACTAGCTCTAATGCAAAGCTCATTAGTTCACAAGGACACAAGAGCAGAAGCTACAGGAAGCAGGCTCAGTAATGAAAATGGAAGCCTGCAGCAAAGAATTGTTTTGTTTTGCATTGTTCAGTCATTTCTGACTCCGTGACTTCATGGACCTTAACACACCAGGCACATATGTCCATCAGCATGCTGATCCACTCGGTATGCATGGATGAGATACTGGAGTGGGTTACCAGTTCCTTCTCCAGTGGGCCACAGCATACAGCTCCTGGTATTCCTAGGTGGTCTCCCACCCAAGTACTGACTAGGCCCAATAATAATTGCATATAAATGTTAAGAATGTAAAGGATGTGATTTTGCCCTTTAATCAATACTGTACCTTTGTCTTAAAACATTTTTCTTACTAGTACTTCTCTATATTATACGATGCAGAGGAAAAGAAAACTGCCTTGTTACTTTACGATCTTGGCAAGAGTGCTAGACTAAATGAGATATAATTCATACTTATAAGTAAACACTGATTAAATAATTGAGACATGTTTAATTTCAGATACAAGGCGGATGCCAGCTTGGAGCTATTATTTAGATGTTATTAAGAATTGAAATCCAAAAGGCATATATTGTAGTGACAGTATAATATGTCCACTACACAGTCCTTCCTTCTATTTATGCATTATGCACTCAAGGCTGAATTTGTATTAGGTTGTATAACAAGCCAACAAGCATGATGGGTATTCTCAAATTAAAGAATTACTGTAGTCATACATTTAAAGTATATTGTTTTAAAAAAAAATACCAAGGAAAATAGGCAAAATGGTTCTTTTGGTCTACTTGGCATGGGAGAAAACTCTGGCAGTAGAGAAACCTTCTAAGTGCTCAATAGGAATGTGGCAGTACAAATTGCCAGTGCTTTAACACATAGTTGTTATTGAGCACAACTGAATATCATGGAAAGATAAATAGAGACTGACTTTTTTTCTCGCTAAAGATCAGTCTTACAGTAGCTGTTTTATTTATAGGTTAGTTTTCATGCTGTTGCATAGTTCCTCTTTTGGGGTACCCTTGTTATCTGCGTCTGATGGGTTTGATACCAGACTAAAAAAAATACACAGCTTACACAGCTAGTAATGTTATACTTTTGTTATATATTTCACAAACAAGTACCCTTTTTCTTGAACTACAGTGGGCCATGAGTCACATTTTGCTCAGTGTCCATAGGCAGCAAATTCACTTTATATGCTATATGTGTATATGAGGGTTGGCATGACTGACTTTTGGGGCTAGAGTGAAACTCCCCTGAACCTCACAAGCAACCCTGTAATTTGGGACTCAAACACACTGGGTTGCTAATATCATAGGTTATTAAGATGGACATGAGATTGTTTAAGGACTATGACATGTTGTTTTTCTGTGTAATGTAATGGGGCCAAAATAATTAATGTTGGGGTTACTATGTGATGTTATAGGCACTGAAATAATGTTATTTTACCGGTAACTAACAGAGATACATTTGATGCCATGTTTGTTACTATGACAACAAATGGTTAACCCAAAAATTTCTTCAAGAATTTAAATGTATATATGGCCCCCAGATAAACCAAGATTGCCAACAGAACTAAGTTTTTTACCCTCTGGAATGTTTGTTCTGTAAGAGATTGCTGATAAGGGAATTTAGTAAGGGAAGTTAGTTTATTGCCCCTCTGGAAACCGCTGGGAGATCAAACAAGCCTCTCTTGCCAAAGAGAATGGGCTAGAACTGGAGGATGGTTTATTTCTGGGATTGTTAAATATCTGTTTGAGAGGAATAAAGACTGTCACTAATTGAATGGTGTTGCTCATCTGATTTTCCTGCTTCTACATGAATGATATTCTGATCTAAATTGCTGGATGCTGAGATGAATATAAAGTCACAACCTGGAGATTGGTCCTGTAAGCTAAAGTTGGTGAATTTGGGGTACGTGGGCCCCTCATCTCTGGGTCGTGACAAGGATATTTAAGGAATATTTGTGTAGGGTCTCTGGAGATGTAAGGCCAACCATGCAATAAAAATATATTATATAAATAAAACGTCCTTTTTAATATATTATATTCCTTGTAGTTTTGTTGTACTTGCTTACTAATATCATAGAGCTATAATGAACAAATACATTTTGAATACACATAGGCTTGGATTTGAGAAAATGGAAAAAAATCTGTTCTGCTTTATGATTAAATATATGCACATATTAATTTAATCTCTTGCTAGATATAAACTATTGTGTAATCACAAAACAGCCCTTTTACATCAAATTTAAGTGATTCCCCCTAAACAAATAATTTTGCTTTTACATTGTTTAACAGTAAGCCATCTGCCGGATTCTTTTGTCTTACAGTGTCAAAATCTTTTGGAATTTTACTGTATTATGCATTTTTTTTACTATAAAAGAAACAGAGAGCTTTGACTCACATTTTTGTTGTTTATTTTTATAGCTAGAAAAATAAAAGCACACATTAATCTCAATTAACATAGATTTTTTTGATGAGATGAACCAACTGTACCTTTGCAGCATAAGGTTTCTTTGCAAATTAACTGTATGAATTAATATTTCATATCCTTTTCACAGCCTACTTTTTCGCAGTGTTCTGTTTAGATGGCAGTTAGTAAGTGTCTCTTTACATTATTTAATACTCTCTTGTCACAATATTATCTCCTTTGACCTTGTATGACACATTGGAACCAAGGTTTTATATCCATCCTTGCTTTTTCATTTATAATTGGATTAGTTTCACAGATATTTTGAAATATTGGCATCAGACTGTTAAGCAAGTGGCAAAAATGGCTCAGTATTAACTTAATACAACAATGACAACATATTAATCACTGTTGTAATAAAATCCAGGAAATTAGCAAATATTTAAATACGTTAATGTTATATAATATTGAAAAGATAATTGCTTAAAAGTAATACACAAAAGAATAATTATTCAGCTCTAAGTATGCCATCTAAGCATTTTTTATCATCCAAATAAAAAGGATTACCTAAGTCAAAACCCTTTTGGATCGCTACCTTGTCGTGGTGAAGGGTCTTGTGTACCTTAGTGAAACTGTGAGCTATACCATGTAGGGTCATCCAAGGTGAGCAGGTCATAGCAGAGAGGTCAGACAGATTGTGGTCCACTGGAGAAGGAACTGTGCCAAGAAAACCATATGGATAAGCACAACCAGACACAAGATGTACTTGGCGTGTTGCTTCCATATGGTCACTGATAGCAATAGGTACTAACAAATACTTCATCAATTGTCTTGCATTTCCTACAGCAAACTTACATTGAAATTTGTATTTTTTTACTTTTGGTCAGCCATTCTGATCTACCCATTGAAAAATGTATGTATCAGTGAAGTTCACATGCAAAATACTACCAAGCTGCCATATCACACTCTTAAATAGAGCCACGAGGGATGCAATCCTAGTGCGCGAAATATCTACCTATGTTAGTTGTTAGATAAAATATTTGACATCCTCAGACCCTGGAAGTAACTTATCTATTCTTATTTATTCAATGCAGATATTCCATGGAGTTTGAGCATTTCTAGGCTTTTATTTAACTGACTAGTTACACTGAAGACAATACATTCAGAAGCCACCAAACATTGTGCAGTGATCTATCATTAAGAATAGTTACAGACACACGTAGTGAGTGGATCTGAAACGCTGGTTTAAAGGTAAAACTAAAATTTTCAATGTACAGTATGTTTACTAGAGTAAAATGCATTTATCTATCATTTTAAGCTTTATTATATTTGGAAACTTCACTGTATCACTTCGAACCAAACATTTTCAAACATTAAAGTACGAAAGAAAAAATATCCTGTTAGGAAGTTTTCTTGTTCGGTATAAAAGAGAACTTTGATGGGAATGGGAATGGGAAGGTATTTGGTCATGGTATACTTGGGGAAGATTTGGAGTGAATTTACAAGATCTTAAAGACTTTAACTCACACCCTCCCATAATGGCTGGCTCTAACTGCAACTGTAATGATCCCCAAATGCATAGCATTTAGTAAAACATTGGATCTTTTAAAATAATTTTCAATAATAATAATAATCCCTTCAGTAGATTTATTTCACTATACTTTAGATGGTGGTGTTAATTCCTTGGGTAGGATAGCAGCAGAGACTCTAAGAAAAATGCATGAGAGGTCATGGGAAATTTTCATGTTTGATTTGGGTGGAGCAGTAGATGTGCCAAAATATAAAAAATACCATTGGCAACATTCCATGTTATACATCTTGGCAGTAGGTCGTCAAGTTATTGAATGTATCAGTGTGGATATGATGTAGGTCACAATGAACAGTTTGGCTGCTGATACACCAATAGTTCTGAAAGAATAATACAAAGTATTAAGACAGCACTGAAATATACAAAAACAGCCCTCTTGTTGGACTTGTAAATGATTTAGTACTGGGTGCAGCTGTATTACAACATATTGTTTTACAGACAAAATAATAAAGCACTGTGATTAAAATGAACAATGAGAAATATATGCAAGCTAGAATTAAAGCAGCTGTTATGGTTACTGGTGGGCACTTGATGGTTTGGAATATCTATCAACTTATTATAATACCTTAAAACTGCAGCCATTTATTAATTTACTCACTTGTCTCAAGTCTCTGAATGTAGAGTATCAAGTTTATACAGTATATTTTGGCACTTGAGTGAGCAAAAGCAATTTCAGAAGATCTAATATGCCTAAATCAGTGTTAAAATATTAAGAAAAAAAGAATACATTCATTTCTAATTTGATGTTTTTTTATATGTACATTTATTTTTTACTATTTCTGAATTTTGTTGGCTGGAAAAAAAATTAACATAGACACTCATGTTAAAATATTTGACATCCCTTAGGTAGCCCATGCCACAACAATTCTTGTGCAAGTTTATGTCCTCCTATAGTTCATTTACATTGCCCAGTTTCCCAGAGTGCATTGCAAACACTGTATTTATTGAGATTCCGGGCAGGAAATAAGCATATTAACTTATTTTTAGGAATGTGAATGTACACACAAATGTACTATATTTTTGCTGTAGTCTTCTATTTTGCACACCATAAGCTTAATTTATTTGTGGTTGATAGCCTTCTCACAAAATCCACAGCATGAGTTAAGAACCAGCCCCACACTGCTGAGATCCAAAACAGTGAAACAGTACTGTCTGTGGGTAGGTTTTCTGACTCATGCAAATACATCCTATGCTGTGATCAAAAGCTGTGCTACGATGGCAGGCATATGCTGTAAATAAATCACATCTAAAATTGGTTTTGGATTTAACAGTGCATTAAGGGCTCAACTGGATGCACCTGCCCAGCTTCCCAGGATATAGTACAAACACTGTATTTCTTGAGATTCTGAGCAGAAAGTTACACACAAATGCACTATTTTCTGCCAGTCACTAAGATAACGGTCCAAACACTCCAGACTATTGTATCATAAAGGGAACTTTATGTCGTCATGTAGGAAACACATGCCATCATGCAAGAAAATCAACTATCAAAAATATTTTGTTCAATATTGTAAAATTACTACTAGCAGCTGGTACACACATTGGGTACACACCCTAAACTATTTCACTTTTACCTTGAATCTTCAATGAAAATATAACAATGTTACTGCTAAACATAACTATTGAATAGTTATTACATTCATTAGTTTTTTTTTATTTTTGCAGCTTCTTTGACTTCTTATCTATTATTGATTACTTTCTTAGCTGCAGTATTCTTCCTACTGAATACAGGCACCCATATTGTGACTACAGCCTGGAGGGTCACCTATTGTACTTCTAGTATACGGACACAGACAGTGCCACATTCATCCTTTATTTATAATCATCACATACATAGTTGTGAGCATGCGGGTTGTTGCTAACGCTGCAAGCTCACGTAGCGAGGCTGCGGCCCTCGCGAAGCCGAAGGCGCTCCTTGCCAGCAACTGCGGACTTTAGGCCCTCAAATGCGGACCCTCGACCCACGTCAACTGCAAATTTTACGGACTTAGCATTCACAAATACGAGCCGCAGGACTTAGAAAAATAAACATTACGACCTTGCAAAAATATGACCTTAGCGCCCGAACCGCCCGCACATGAAAACATTAAAAACACAATAAATACACATAAAAAGCTTACCCACACCAAGGGGGGGGGGGGCACCCAGGACCTCCGAAAGTTAAGTTACACCTCAATTTAAGTTGAAATAAAAGAGTTTAGACACTCGAAAATCCCCTAAGCGAGTGAAAAAAGGGCCGCCAAAAAAAACAAAAGCGAGGCTACAGGACCCTAAACACACAAAACACAACTAAGCACCTACGGATTTACCGAAAAAGTCGGACGAGGTCCAAGAACAGGGACGCAAAATCAGCTACAGCCCCATAACACAGATTAGGCGCCATTTTACAACACTAACTTAGACAATGTGGAAGTACACAGCTAAACAAACGTTTTCCCCTCGCGCACGCAGCCTATTTACACTACACACTGCACACATTGCTGACACTTACACAGCAGCTCCACAGCAGTGAAAACACACATTGTATGCTGCAGCAACATGTAAACAGATTGCCTGCTCTTCTGCACAATGCTTCCTGCATATATTACTTCAAAATAGGTCAAGTATATTCATTTATTATATTATTAATTATTTAATTAGCATAAAAAAACAAAAAACAATGCTCATAACACACAAACAACCATCAGCCTCGCAATGAGCACTGAAGGCGCTCAGCGCGAGGCTCGCAATGAGCGCCGAAGCATTTTGGAACACCAACAAAATTAATGTCTCAACCAAACACCATTACCTGCCTTACAATCTTATTGCCGTCATTTTTTGACAGGCAAGTCGCTAGTGTAAACAATAAAACTAAGCCTAGGAAAATAATATAATAATATGTTCGAAAACTAAAAATAAACATAATCATGATAAATAATCAAATACAGTCGAATAATGATTCCTAAAAATTAGATTGAATGTACACTAAATCTTAATACATTTTGTGTACCAGACTAAAATGTCAGAGTTGTGTTAATATTCTCTGTTGAAAAATAAAATTGAATCTTCTTGGGTGGTTTACTGGGTGTGTTCAAAGTGAGAAACATAATTACTCTGAAATATATATATCTACTCCCTAAGCTCAACGCACAGTATCTCTTTTCAAGACCAGCGGGCCTGTCGTTGTCTTGTTGTTTTGGGATATTGTTTAGCTCATTATTGACTTATCAACATACAGTACTTTACACAGCAGACTTTTATTAATTCACTCACATTTCAATTTGCTGAAAGGCAAACCTACAGCATCAAGTCAGTAGAACAGATGTTGGCACAGGACAGAGAAAGTCTGATATCTTTAAATCAGTGTTAAGTATAGTGATGAATAATAATACATTTCAGTTTAATTTGAAGTTTGTTTATATGGATATTTGTTAATTAATGTTTGTCTCATGCCCAGGGCCTGACTGGACTGTTTTGAAATGTGGCCTGGGCCTGGACTGGCCAGAAGTTACTAGGATTATTGTTATAGTTATGTATTTTGTATTGCTTTTGGTTAAAATTACATAAATTGTATATATTTTGATTATGTTACAGTGTGGTTAAATGGTGATGAGTCACTCAGCCCCACCTAAGTAAACAAACACAGGGGGTCTTGAGCAGATAAACAATCTGAGTGTTTACAACAAATGGTTATAGGTAATAAAATCACCAGGATAAGTTTAAGGGTCTGCCCTCATAAGATGTACAGGGTTTCCTAGTAAGCAGGGGCAGCCTATTATGTTAATTGGTCCCACTTCTACCTAAGGATGGGGCTTACTGTGACTGACCAGCCTGTGTGCCAGAAAAGTGTATAAAATGTGACAATTAATAAAAGTATGACAGTTGTGTCTGGACTTACATAAACAAGGTGTAAGTGTCATTCTGTGTATTAATCCTAATTCTAAGGGATTCTATAGTGTTCCTGATATTCGGGTCTGTGGAAGCAAGCTCCTGGGTGTGGTTCCTGTGTTTGGTCCATTTTCTGCTATCAGAGGGGTACAAGGACCGCACAATACTGCTGGATAGGTTTGAACCAGGTTCTTACCAAGTCCAATTGAAGTAGCAGATTGTGACAATGTTATTTCTGAAATGTACTAATTAGCATTTTGTTAGGGAATTTCTTAAAAAAAAGATTGTACATCCTTTGTGTAGACTATTCCATCTTGCACTAGCTGCTGGCCTCCCAAATTTTGCTAGCCACTAGAGCAACACCTTTTCACCCAAAATTTGCTTACAGTACCTCTGTAAAATATCAGTTTTAATTGCAAAACTAATAGGGGGCTAACACTCACATAATGGTCCAAACAGTTTTTTTTTTTTCTGCATCATACAGAGGAGTTTATGTCATCAAATAGGACATACATTATCATTCAGAACCATCAGCTAATATTTTAATTCAGATTTCAGTGTAACCCTCAGTAGCTGGAATACGTATAGTGTACAGTACACACCAAAAGGGAAACATTAATAAAAAAGTAACAATGGAATTAGACACAATATTGTTTTCTGATTAAATAGTCTCTTTCATTTAACCCTACCTGCTCTTAAAACATAAAAACATACATTCAATGTACCAGATGTCTTGATATTCTGTTAATAAATAAAAGAACAATTTAAATTCTTCCTGGGTGGCTTACTGGGTGTGTACACAGGAAAACACTGAGATATTTCAGCAGTAATATCTGAATGTATTAAATCAATCGATCTATCGTTGGAAATTATCAAGGAATTATGAAAGGTGTTTTGCAGTCAAGTAATTCCTATTCATCATTTCCCCCACTCTACATTATTCCTGGAAAAGGGAGAAAATAGTTGCCATTGTCTCACTTTACTCAATTTTATCCCAGATTATTTATGTGTCCATCCCTGTTCTACTGTCCCCTTTTTCAAATTCTCCCTATCTGTGGTTTGATTTCCTCCACAAGAGCTAATTTCTTTCTGCATAAAACAAAAACCTTTCATGGCAATAATGTCACTTTAGTTACTGTTTATATATATATATATATATATATATATATATATATATATATATATATATATACAGTGTGGGGGGGGGGGGGGGTAAAGTATTTGATCCCCTGCTGATTTTGAACATTTGTCCACTGACAAAGAGATGACCAGTCTGTAATGTTAATGGTAGGTGTATTTTAACAGTGAGAGACAGAACAACAACAAAAAAACCAAGAAAAACGCATGTAAAAAAAGTTCTAAATTGATTTGTAGGTCAATGAGGGAAATAAATATTTGACCCCTTCGACTTAGTACTTGGTGGCAAAACCCCAGTTGCCAATCATAGAGGACAGACGTTTCTTGGGATTTTGTCCCACTCCTCTTTGTAGATCCTACCCAAGTCATTAAGGTTTCGAGGCTGATGTCTGGCAACTCGAACCTTCAGCTCCCTCCACAGATTTTCTATGGGGTTGAGGTCTGGAGACTGGCTAGGCCACTCCAGGACCTTAATGTGCTTCTTCTTGAGGCACTCTTTTGTTGCCTTGGTTGTGTGTTTTGGGTCATTGTCATGCTGGGATACCCATGCACCACGCATTTTCAATGCTCTGGCTGAGGGAAGGAGGTTCTCACACAAGATTTGACGGCACATGGGTCAGTCCATCTTCCCTGTGATTCCGTGCAGTTGTCCTGTCCCCTTAGCAGAAAAACACCCCCAAAGCATAATGTTTCCACCTCCATGTTTGACGGTGGGGATGCTGTTCTTGGGTTATAGGCAGCATTCCTCCTCCTCCAAACACGGCGAGTTGATGCCAAAGAGCTTGACTTTTGTCTCATCTGACCACAACACTTTCACCCAGTTCTCCTCTGAATCATTCAGATGTTCATTGGCAAACTTCAGATGGGCCTGTACATTTGCTTTCTTGAGAAGGGGGACCTTGCGGTCGCTGCAGGATGTCAGTCCCTCACGGCGAAGTGTGCTATCAATTGTTTTTTTGGTGACTATGAGAGATCATTAACAAGATCCTCTCGTGTAGTTCTGGGCTGATTCCTCACCATTCTCATGATCATTGAAACTGCACGAAGTCAGATCTTGCATGGAGCATCAGACAGAGGAGGACTGGCAGCTATTTTGTGTTTCTTCCATTTGCAAATGATCGTACCAACTGTTGTCACCTTCTCACTAAGCTGCTTGGCGATAGTCTTGTAGCCCATTGCAGCCTTGAGTAGGTCTACAATCTTGTCCCTAACATCCTTGGACAACTCTTTGGTCTTGGCCATGGTGGAGAGTTTGGAATCCAATTGATTGATTGCTTTTGTGGACAGGAGTATTTTATACAGGTAACAAGCTGTGATTAGAAGCACTCCCTTTAAGAGAGTGCTCCCAATCTCAGCTCATTACCTGTATAAAAGACACCTGGGATCCAGAAATCTTGTTGATTGGTAGGGGATCAAATACTTATTTCTCTCACTGACCTGCAAATCAATTTATAACTTTTTTGACATGCATTTTTCGTGTTTTTTTTTATTTTTTATTCTGTCTCTCACTATTAAAATACACCTACCATTAAAATTATAGACTGATCATTTCTTTGTCAGTGGAAAAACATTCAAAATCAGCAGGGGTTCAAATACCTTTCCCCCCACTGTATATATATATATATATATATATATATATATATATATATACATATATATATATTCTATCTTTTGCATCCAGAATTCTTGAACGATGGGTTTACATTAACGTTATTTTCACTTTAATTTACTCTTGATAATTGCAGCATGCAACTGAGATATCACTTAAACAAAATAAGCTTTTGTCTAGTCCAAATGCAGTTTATAATAAATTCAAACTACTAATCTCTTATCTTGAATTATGTCTATGTTCTTGACACATATATCTGTATGTCCTCTTGTTCTTTATTATCTCCATGGCCGGATTACTCATTAGGCCAAACAGGCAGCTGCCTAAGGTCGCTTCCCTGTGAGGGGCGCCACTTTAAAATAAAAGCTCCTGGCTTAAAAACAAAATTAAATGCTGCAGTTCATAGACTGGCTGCTAGGGGGTAAACACAGAGAACAAGAAAATTACAACAGGAAAAGTAACTTAATTGTACAGAAAAGGCGAAAATGGGTCCGTGCAAATCCAAATCCTCTTCTCTGTACATAATACACATTTTGCCTCCTGTCCTCTATTTTTTTTTAATTTATTCAAATCCATATGCCTTACACTAGGTAACTTGACTTCTGCATTACTTGTTATACTTTCCGATGTTCCACCTTGCCCTATATAGTACCTACAGCACAGCACTATTTGTCCTGTGACAAGCATAAGTATCCAAAACAGCAGGAGTTCATGACAAAGATGATGACAAAGATGGTAACATGAAAAGGGAAGTAATATATACTGTAAAAGAAAGTCCAGAAAATCCCAAAATCCACAAAGCTTATAGATCACATATATAGTTGTAAGCATTCGAGTTGTTGCAAAGCGAGGGCCTCAGTTTCTGGCTTGGAGCACCAAAGGCCCTCGTAAAAAAGTACGAGACACGTTACGACCAATTACGACCTCACAAAAATCGTCTGCAACCCGCGCACATAAAAAATGAAAAACACAATAAATACACACAACACATACATAAAAAGCTTACCTACAGCAAGAGGGAGCATCCAGGACCTAAAAAACTGTAGTTACTTCTCAATTTAACTAAAAAATAGAGTTTAGACACTGAAAAATTCTCTAAGCGAGAGAAAAAATGGCCGGCGAAAAAACGGAAATGAGGCTACAGCAGTCTAAAGACGCAAAACACCACCAAACACCTACGGAGTTGCCGAAAAAGACATACGAGATTCGAAAACAAGGACGCAACAATACACACAACAAACATATAAAAAGCTTACCCACAGCAAGGTGGTGCACCCAGCACCTCTGCAAGTAAAGTTACACCTCGATTTAAGTACAAATTTAGAAGTTTAAACACAGGAAAATAACCTAAGCAAGAGAAAAATTGTCCGCCGAACAAAACGAAAACGAGGCTACAGGACGCTAAACACGCAAAACACCACCATAAACACGCAAAACACCACAAAACAGCTACGGATATTCCGCCACAGCCGCATACCACACATTAGCCGCCATTTTAGAACAATAACTTATACAATGCAGAAGTACACAGCTACGCTAAGGGTTTTGTCTCGCGCACGCACACTATTACCCTACACACATTCATGACACTTACACAGCAGCTCCACACCACTAATGCTGCAGCAACATCAAAACAGATTTCCAGCTCTTCAACAGAATGCTTCCTGCATCTATTACTTCAAAATAGGTAAAGTATATTACTTTATTAATGTATTATTTATTTTAGTATTATACACCAAACAGCATTAGCTCACTTACAATTCCATTGCCGTCATTTTTTTCGCTAGTAATAAATAATTCCCATGGAAAACCATAACACGTATTGACAGCTCTAAGGAATAGAGCAGGATGAAGGGACACATGGAACATAACATCATAAGATCTTCCAGCAAGGGTCATGGTCTAACTGAATTTGCTCTCAGGAGGTAGATATAATGTTATAAATATAAAGATAGTTCCCCATTCTACTGATTTTCATGTGAGTGAAATGTATTTGTACATGTCATTTACAGTGTAATTTGCCAGAATCAGCACAATGCTAAGTATAAAAACATTTTGATGCATTACAATTTTGATGGATCAGTTGACTTACTTGGAATATGCTAATATTCTCAAAACTATTTTTATTTACTGAATGTATTTACACTCCACAAAAAATGGTTTGAGCATCCACTCCAGCCTCACATACAACTAGCTTCACTCTTATGAGTGCTATCTGTAAATAACTTTTCTGACTCTAGAGTAGATGTACTTATGGGATCCATGTTTAAAATGCAATGTTATTTATCCCAAGTAATAAGCTGTACTAGAAGCACAGTATACTATTATGTCGGAAAACTGCATTTTGTTTCTTGCTATGCCAGCTTAACACCATTATAACAGTGAGGTTCTCTTCCTCGCTATTATATTACACGTTTCTGAACATACACACCTTTCTCATTCTGTTCATAAATCTGCCTTTGAACTCTGCAGCTGACTTTCCTAGCCCAATATTTTAGTCTCTAAGCACTTTCGTCAAGTTAGAGGCAGATTTACTCAGAAAATGAGTTCAACATGTTAGTCTTAAATCTTTTTTCTTTCTTGTTCAAAAACAAGACACTCCCTTTAACTGTTAAAACATGTCCCAGATGTGTTGTATTTCAGTTATAAGGGATTTGTAGTAACATATTTTAGGCAGACAGAGGTTTCAGCCATCAGGAAGGAAGAAATAAAAAAAATGTATACTGAAAGATTAGTTTTCATCTACAAATTAATGTCAGCGCATATAAAGAGTGCTAGTTTTGAGTAAATTGATACACGGTATATCACTTTAATAACCATTCATGAGCAAATGGTGACATAAGTTGCGGAATATTATCTCCCATGAGATAAAGAGGAAACTAGTAATGTAGAACCTGTCAGTCTGCAAATTTGTTTACTCCAGATTCATATCTATTTTTGAATTTGAGACCTAATTTTCCAAAATTTATGGTATACATCTGAAAATATTTCACTCTTAAAAGTAATATTTAATTAAAAATAACAATATTATTACGTAACGGTGTAATAATTAATATTCCTTACTGATAACCTTCCATTTTGCAGTATCTCACTGTTAGCTTTTATTGTGCAGATCAATGTTACATAAACTTTTTTACTTAAACAGCCACAACTAAATACACAAAATGTCAAAAGAAGGCACAATATAAGAGTTAAAAACATAGTCAATTTATAATGGGGAAGAGGGGTGAATTTAAATTGGTTGAAGCATTGTAGAACAGGGGTCGTGAACCTTTTAATACCTAATGCCCACTGTTGATGGTAAAATGTCCTTACTGCCCACAGGTGCCACAGTAAGTCAATTTACCATCTAATTTTTGGTTAAATAAATCATATGACCCTAGCTATATATCACCCTGTACTTACTAGATAGTGATCCGGTCCTGACTGCTGTCCCTAGCTATGTATCCCCTGTGCTTACTAGATAGTGATCCTGTGCACACTGCTGTCCTTAGCTATGTTTCGCCCTGTACTTACTAGAGAGTGATCCGGTTCTGACTTCTGTCCCTAGCTATGTATCACCCTGTACTTACTAGATAGTGATCCAGACCTGACTGCTGTCCCTAGCTATGTATCATCCAGTACTTACTAGAGAGTGATCCGGTTCTGACTGCTGTCCCTAGCTATGTATCACCCTGTATTTACTAGATAGTGATCCGGTCCTGACTGCTGTCCCTAGCTATGTATCACCATGTACTTACTAAAGAGTGATCCGGTCCTGACTGTTGTCCCTAGCTATGTATCGCCCTGTACTTACTAGAGAGTGATCCGGTTCTGACTTCTGTCCCTAGCTATGTTTCGCCCTGTACTAACTAGATAGTTATCCGTTCCTGACTGCTTTCCCTAGCTACTGTATGTATCACCCTGTACTTACTAGAGAGTGATCCGGTTCTGACTGCTGTCCCTAGCTATGTTTCACCCTGTACTTACTAGATAGTGATCCAGACCTGACTGCTGTCCCTAGCTATGTATCATCCAGTACTTACTAGAGAGTGATCCTGTTCTGACTGCTGTCCCTAGCTATGTTTCGCCCTGTACTTACTAGATAGTGATCCAGACCTGACTGCTGTCCCTAGCTATGTATCACCCTGTACTTACTAGATAGTGATCCGGTCTTGACTGCTGTCCCTAGCTATGTTTCGCCCTGTACTTACTAGAGAGTGATTCGGTTCTGACTGCTGTCCCTAGCTATGTATCACCCAGTACTTACTAGATAGTGATCCGGTTCTGACTGCTGTCCCTAGCTATTTATCGCCCTGTACTTACCGGTCCTGACTGCTGTCCCTAGCTATGAATCGCCCTGTACTTACTAGAGAGTGATCCGGTCCTGACTGCTGTCCCTAGCTATGTTTCACCCTCTACTTACTAGATAGTTCTCCATTCCTTAAGTTTCTTTCCCTAGCTACTGTATGTATCACCCTGTACTTACTAGAGAGGGATCCGGTTCTGACTGCTGTCCCTAGCTATGTTTCACCCTGTACTTACTAGATAGTGATCCAGACCTGACTGCTGTCCCTAGCTATGTATCATCCAGCACTTACTAGAGAGTGATCCGGTTCTGACTGCTGTCCCTAGCTATGTATCACCCTGTACTTACTAGATAGTGATCCAGAACTGACTGCTGTCCCTAGCTATGTATCACCCTGTACTTACTAGATAGTGATCCGGTCTTGACTGCTGTCCCTAGCTATGTTTCGCCCTGTACTTACTAGAGAGTGTTCCGGTTCTGACTGCTGTCCCTAGCTATGTAACACCCAGTACTTACCGGTCCTGACTACTTTCCCTAGCTATGTATCGCCCTGTACTTACTAGAGAGTGATCTGGTCCTGACTGCTATCCCTAGCTATGTATCACCCAGTACTTACTAGATAGTGATCTGGTTCTGACTGCTGTCCCTAGCTATGTTTCGCCCTGTACTTACTAGATAGTGATCCGGTTCTGACTGCTGTTCCTAGCTATGTATCACCCTGTAATTACTAGACAGTGATCCGGTCCTGACTGCTGTCCCTAGCTATGTTTCACCCTGTACTTACTAGAGAGTGATCGGGTTCTGACCGCTGTCCCAGCTATGTATCACCCAGTACTTACTACATAGTGATCCGGTTCTGCTGTCCCTAGCTATGTATCGCCCTGTACTTACCGGTCCTGACTGCTGTCCCTAGCTATGTTTCGCCCTGTACTTACTAGAGAGTGATCTGGTTCTGACTGCTGTCCCTCGCTATGTTTCGCCCTGTACTAACTAGATAGTGATCCAGACCTGACTGCTGTTCCTAGCTATGTATCACCCTGTACTTACTAGATAGTGATCCGGTCCTGACTGCTGTCCCTAGCTATGTTTCACCCTGTACTTACTAGAGAGTGATCGGGTTCTGACCGCTGTCCCAGCTATGTATCACCCAGTACTTACTACATAGTGATCCGGTTCTGCTGTCCCTAGCTATGTATCGCCCTGTACTTACCGGTCCTGACTGCTGTCCCTAGCTATGTTTCGCCCTGTACTTACTAGAGAGTGATCCGGTTCTGACTGCTGTCCCTCGCTATGTTTCGCCCTGTACTAACTAGATAGTGATCCAGACCTGACTGCTGTCCCTAGCTATGTATCACCCTGTATTTACTAGATAGTGATCCTGTCCTGACTGCTGTCCCTAGCTATGTTTCCCAGTGTACTTACTAGAGAGTGATCGGGTTCTTACTGCTGTCCCTAGCTATGTATCAGCCAGTACTTACTAGATAGTGATCCGGTTCTAACTGCTGTCCCTAGCTATGTATCGCCCAGTACTTACCGGTCCTGACTGCTGTCCCTAGCTATGTATCGCCCTGTGCTTACTAGAGAGTGATCCAGTCCTGACTGCTGTCCCTAGCTATGTATCGTCCTGTACTTACTAGAAAGTGATCCGATCCTGACTGCTTTTCCTAGCTATGTATGGCCCTGTACTTACTAGAGAGTGATCCGGTCCTGACTGCTGTCCCTAGCTATTTATCATCCTGTACTTATTAGATAGTGATCCGTTCCTGACTGCTGTCCCTAGCTATGTATCACCCTGTACTTCCTAGACAGTGATCTGGTCCTGACTGCTGTCCCTAGCTATGTATCACCCTGTACTTACTAGATAGTGACCTAGTTCTGACTGCTGTCACTAGCTATGTATCGTCCAGTACCTACTAGATAGGGATCCGGTCCTGACTGCTGTCCCTACCTATGTATTGCCCAGTACCTACTAGATAGTGATCCGGTCCTGACTGCTGTCCCTAGCTATGTATCACCCAGTACCTACTAGACAGAGATCTGGTCCTGACTGCTGTCCCTAGGTATGTATCGCCCTGTACTTACTAGATAGTGACCTGGTTCTGACTGCTGTCCCTTGCTATGTATCGTCCTGTACTTACTATATAGTGATCCGGTCCTGACTGCTGTCCCTAGCTATGTATCGCCCTGTACTTACTAGCTAGTGACCTGGTTCTGACTGCTATCCCTAGCTATGTATCGCCCTGTACTTACTAAAAAGTGATCTGTTCTTGATTGCGCCAGAGCAAGACTTGGCTCTTCCCCTTACACAGACCCTTTCCATTTTTAACTCCTCCCCTTGTTGTCACGTTGACCTTTATATACCCCGCTCAATGACCTTATACTTGCCCCGCCCATTGAAATAGACTCCACCTACTGATTTTTTAATACTGTTCAAAAAATTTAGAATCTTGAGATTCAGGCAAATAAGACTATCTAGGCCCCAACCATACCTCAAAATCTATATTATACAAAGCGTAACTATATAGGCACCAACCTAAATGAAAAAAACAAACCTATTATGTCAAGTGGGACAACGGACCTTAAAAACCCACATTACACCAATCAGGACCACATAGGCCCAAACCATATCTGAAAAAACATAAAATGCAAAGCAGGACTATATAGACCCCAACGGACCTTAAAACCCACATTACACCAAGCAGGACTATATAGCCCCAAACTATACCTAAAAAACCTTAAAATACCCAGCGGGACTATATAGGCCCCAACCGGACTTAAAAAGACTTAAATACCAAGCTGGACTATATAGTCCCAAACCGGACGTTAAAAACCCACATTACACCAAGCGGGACAATATAGGCCCAAACCGTACCTTTAAAAACATTAAAAAAACAAGCAGGATTTTATAGGACAAATCCGGACCTTAAAAACACACATTACACCAAGCGGGACCATATAGGCACCAACCGGACCTTACAAATCCACAATACACCAAGCAGGACCATATAGGCCACAACTGGACCTTTGAAAACTTAAAATACCAAGCGGGATTATAAAAGGCACCAACCGTACCTTAAAAAACACATTACACCAAGCGGGACCATATAGGCCCTAACCGTACCTTTAAAAACATAAACAAACAAGCGGGATTATATAGGCCCAAACCGGACCTTAGAAACCCACATTACACCAAGCGGGACCATATAGGCCCTAACCGTACCTTTAAAAACATTAAAAAAACAAGCAGGATTTTATAGGACAAATCCGGACCTTAGAAACACACATTACACCAAGCGGGACCATATAGGCCCCAACCGGACCTTACAAATCCACAATACACCAAGCAGGACCATATAGGCCACAACTGGACCTTTAAAAACTTAAAATACCAAGCGGGATTATAAAAGGCCCCAACAGTACCTTAAAAAACACATTACACCAAGTGGGACCATATAGGCCCTAACCGTACCTTTAAAAACATAAACAAACAAGCGGGATTATATAGGCCCAAACCGGACCTTAGAAACCCACATTACACCAAGCGGGACCATATAGGCCCCAATCGGACCTTTAAAATCTTAAAATACCAAGCGGGACCATATAGGCCCCAACCGTGCCTTTAAAAACATTAAAAAAACAAGCGCAATTATATAGGCCTAAACCGGACCTTAAAAACCCACATTACACCAAGCGGGACCATATAGGCCCCAACCGGACCTTAAAAACGCACATTACACCAAGCAGGACCATATAAGCTCCAACAGGACCTTAAAAACCCACATTACACCAAGCAGGACCATCTAGGCCCCAACCTGAGTGTTTGAGATAATTGGCTCTATAAATCCTTCCTGATGTCATATTGTAACAATAAGTCTCTATAGGCTTGGGGCGGTCAGTGGGGATGTTCATAGCAAACACACAGCCTGCAGCACTGATTGGTTGATGCTGCAAGCTGCCAGTCAGAAAAATTGATACAATTTCCTTGCAGAGTGAATTTAGATTCACCCAGCTTGAGCGTTACACAGCCTGACACTCACACTGTAAACGGCACCACTAGGGAGAGACACCAGGCAAGGGGGATGGCACACAAAGGTTTAATTTAAAGTCATAGATGCAAATGTTTTACAAAATCATATGAAAGACATGAAAGCTGATATACAGATATAATTAAATTGTAATATCTATATAAATTTAAAATACAATATTAAAGTGATTGATCATTTGGGGGGGGGGGGGCGCCTGCCCATTTGCCCCTATGCACCAGCCGCCGCTGCTTTGTTTACTGCTATTTTTCACACATATTTTAATGTTATTTAATGATGAACTAAAAAATAGATTTACCTTGAAAAAATACTTACACAGACCCATAAGAAAAGATAAGTTGCATGGTTTGTATCTATCTTTATAGTTACAATTGCATTTCCAGGGAAAATAAGAAAAATTAGTGGACAAATTAAATGAACAGTGATAAGCCATACATATCCTAAACCAAATTATTAAAATAACTAACTTAGGGTTTATTTAATGACTAGCGAATTACCCGTCAAAAAATGACGGCAATGAAATTGTAAGTGAGCTAATGCTGTTTGGTGTGTAATAATGAAATATATAATACATTAATAAATGAATATACTTTACCTAATTTGAAGCATTGTGTTGAAGAGCTGGCAATCTGTTTTGATGTTGCTGCAGCATTAGTGGTGTGGAGCTGCTGTGTAAGCATGCTGAATGTGTGCACTGTGTGGTATGAATATCCGTAGGTCGTTTGTGGCGTTTTGCGAGTTTCTTGTGGTGTTTTGCGAGTTTCTTGTGGTGTTTTGCGAGTTTAGAGTGCTGTAGCCTCGTTTTCGTTTTGTTCGGCGGCCATTTTTTCTGTTGCTTAGATTTTTTTTAGTCTCTAAACTCTTTTATTTCGAGTAAAATCGAGGTCTAAGTTGCATTTTTGAGGTCCTGGGTGCTCCCTCTTGGTGTAGGTAAGGTTTTTATGTATGTGCTGTGTGTATGTATTGTGTTTTACATTTTGTAATGTTCGCGAGTTGCGTCCGAATGTTGTGAGGCCGTAATGTGTGTGAACGTGTGTCGAATGTTGTTTGCGAGTGTCGAAATGTGTGTGTCGTGCTGTTTGTGTTGCGACGTGAAGTTTGCGAGGGTCGCAGTTGCTGGCGGCGCTCCATGCCAGCAACTGAGGCCCTCGCTTTGCGAGGGTCCTCAGTTGCTGGCAAGGAGGGCCTACGGCGCTCCATGCCAGCAACTGAGACCCTCGGCCAGTGCCCTCGCTTTGCGAGAGCCGCCGCTCGCTGCGCGAGCCCGCAGCGTTAGCAACAACTCGTACGCTCACAACTATATATGTGATTTTTTTTATGCCACTATCGTTTGTATAGCAGCTTTGTTCTCTGGTGGTCCAATGTTTTCACTACAGCAGCCTGGGTTCAATTCCAAATCAGGGAACCAAGAGGTCACACCACCCTGAAGCTGTGCAGGGCTGGGCCTGGTCAGTACTTCGATGGGAGACCACCTAGTGATACCAGTAGCTGTGTGCTGTGGCTTTATTGAAGGAGGTACTTGCAACCCACTCCAGTATCTCTGCCATGAATAGCATGACCATGGACATAAAGATATTCTGGTATGTTATGGTCCATGAGGTCACAGAGTTAGAAATGACTGAATGACAAAAATCATTTTTGCTAGTGATTTGGTGACTATACATATCACACATGCTCATTTGCCAGTGCATGGGACACTTGCTTTATTTGCCACTTTCTGTTGTATTAATGTAGCAGGATTTGGACACCCCTCTTGAATAGATGCCATACTACCTTGCATATGTTTTCAAGCTTGATATCCCCCATAAATAAATAAATAGTTACATGCTGCTGTGGTTTAGTTTTTTACCCTTTAGTTCTATAGAAGACCTTACATTCTATCCTATATCGGTTATTGCCGTTCTCAGTGCATACTGTACCTCCCATTTATACAATGCTATCCTCTTGCTGTCCCTCATGTATTCTGTTACAAGTCACTTTCAGACAGACTGGGAAATGAAAAATCCACAAAACAAGCTCTTAAGAAGAAACAAGACAAACTTTCCACACTGTCATTTCACATTTATTCACACGGTCAGGTTTTACAGTATAGGTTTGTCACATAAACTAAATGTTATTTGCTGGATTTATGCTGCATGACTGTACTTTCTGCTAAATATTTATAAATTATGGATACGTCTAGATCACACTACAGTGGGTCATTTGGCCTCTGTGCGTAATTTGTATAGAAATATATTAAATTAATAACAGTTTTTCCAACAGGATTTCCTGTCGGATATAATGTTGCTAAATGTATCCACTAATGTATCCATGTGATCTCTATTCATTGTTAGTACATCCCCAAGTGTAAATAGCAACCGCACAAAAGAATGCAAGTAAACAAATATTTAGTGTGTATCCTTAGTACAATTTCTTCCACATTTTGGTGGAAGAGAACTTCTCAACAGCCTGACATATTTACTTGTTTGGCAAGACTTCAATATAGAGATAGTCGGAATACCTCTCTGCATATTAAATGTGAGCCTTGTTTTTAAAGGCCATGGATGGAAGGAGTTGGTGGCTGAAACGAGTGAGATAAATATATGTGCTATGTTGGATGGTGTTGACAGACATTGGCAAAGTGAAAAAGTAAGTGGCGAGAGCCATCACCATAAATAGACATGGGATGGGTATTTGAATGAACTGCACAGAATTCAATGTTCTTGTTTCCATGGGAAAAATCACAAATTCTGCTCATGTGAAAAGATTCCACTCTGAATTTTTTGGCTCAGGGGCAATATTTTTTGCTCAGCTCTAATCACAGCTGTATAATGAGAATTAACACCTAATTTCAATTGCGGAGAAGAGCCAAAATGCAATAAGCCAGAATTATAATGATTTTGATACAATCCCTCATTTTTTTATGAATTTTAGAATGTATTTGTTTAACATACTAACTACATAAAGTGCCAAATAACCCAGAAGGAAAGGCTTTTTAACTCTACTATTACTAATGAGGCAGGATTCTGTCTTGACTGTATGAGGCTTTATCAAAATGTATCTAATAACTGCTTCTCAATGCAAGTACGTGGCCGACATGTTTTGAAGAAGAGCCTTACCTTGATATACTTTGTGCATCTTAGATTCTCTAAGCAATTTCTCTTGGTTGTGATGGATCACATTTGGCAGCAATGAATCCACAAGCATGCATTGTATACCGTCTCATTATTCTCGAGAGTGGTCAGTAGGTCTGAATCAGGACCTATGTGGAGCTTTTCTTCTGGAGCTCCATGGTATTATTACATTTACAATATATCTGTAGTGAGGTTGCCAGTTGCTTAAATATGCACCCAGATAAAAAAAAAAAAAAAAACAATGTAAACTCACCACTAAACATGCAGGGGTTCCCTGGGATTCCAGTGGTTAGGATTTGGGGTTTTCACCACTGTGACCTGGGTTTGATTCCAAGTCAGGGAACCAAGCGGTCACACCACACTGAAGCTGAGCAGGGTTTGGACTGATTAGTACTTGGGTGGGAGACCACATAATAATACCGGGAGCTCTATGCTTTGGCCCAAAAAGATGTAGACCATCATATCACACTCCCCTGTGCTATGCACAAATTAATTAAATGTTATCAGTCAATAATATAATTGTTTTTAATATTGAATCCATCAATATGACACTATAAGCTCTTCCTCTATATTTTCACATTTATTGATCTCATTTCATGTCCTGGAGGGCTGTAGAATTACACCAAAATCTGTATTATATCATTTGAGAAATGGCTAACTGAGACACATACAGTTTGTATATTACTATTCAGAAAATAATCTTGTTCAGATATTCTGAAAACATAAGTGATTTTATCATAAACAGGAAACACAAGTAACATATTTAATTTATACATTTTTTTCTTCAAAAAAATGTTTACAAAAATAATATTTAATTTCTTCCAGTGACTTTTAAAATAATAGAAAACTCACATTAATTAAGAATAGATATACTTATTACAAGTAATCACTCAGTTCCTATTATAATAAAAAAATTGTTGAACAGCAAATAAACTTGGAAAACAAGTATTCTCAAGATGCTTCTTCCCTTTGGAAATATCATTATAAAACAAATCATAGTGCATACATTGAAAGTCATTGCAGTAAGGAGTGGTGAGCTCTAAATCTGTGAATGTTTTCCATTAGTAAGTTTGGTACCATCTTTGTTCTAGTTTGCAGCAGTGACACAACATCAAAACATAATGTTGATGTTATTACCAACACATTTGGGACATAATTGATCTTTTGAAACTGTTATGTGCAATTACTGAATGAATGATTTTGAAAGCACATTTTATATCTATTTTGGGAGTAATGTCCCTCATTTTATGTTAATTATTGTCATGTGTTTGTCTAAGACTTTTTCTTAGAACTTATTTTTTTTCTTTTAGAACTCTTTAGAATTTGTGATTCCAGTGAAATTTCCGCTCCTGATGGTACGTGCCAGTGATGTGATTGTGTCTATGGTTCCTATGACAATGAGTTGTACAATGAATAAGCAGTTCCTCCACACTGACCTCCACTCCAGATATGCAGTATTTATTCCTGTTGTAGTTATTAACCTGTTTCTAGGGTTAAAATCGGAGTTTGTTGTGAAAAACAATAGGTAATATGAATTATGGAATGATATGATTTTTTTTAACATTAGTTGCTCTTATATTAGGAGAATACACTTGGATAAGTTCAAATAGTTGTGTAAAAGTTGTAGTATTTGGTTTTTATTGCTACAAAAAGTCAGTATATTAGAGGAGAAATGTGATGGGCGTTGCTGAAAAATAATTTAAACTAGTTCCAAATGTAGTGTGATTATGTCTTGATTTTTGTATCCTGAAGCCTTCATCAAGGACTATTCAATGATTTTTTATCATCTGTACTCTGACATCACTCAGATTTAATCTCTGCTTCTACATTTACTTAGTACATAGGCTGGGTAGGCTCGACAAAAATGTGATGGAAAGAAATTAGTGAAACTAGCAATTTTGAAAGCAACCTTTGGAATTTAATCCACTACAGAAAAAAAAATGTAATTTTACCACCGACTAGAAAGACATAATGATTAATGGGAGCTCCTTACTAATCACTGTCACCAGAAATCAGCCAGTTAACACTTTGTGAACATACTCAAATTGCATAATGCTTAATATGCATGAACTACCACAACCCAGACATCTTCTACCAAAACCACTAAATTTGAAATATCATCAATTGTTAGCAGCTATAAAAATAACATTGCAGATGTACTACTTTGTCACTTAAATGCAAAAGTCAAGTATACAGTCTTCCATTTAGCACACCCATTTCTTACTCAGTACAGTAAGGCTTGTTAATTCTTGTCATTTTAAGCTATGGCCACTTCAATCCATTCCTTAATTGGCCTTCCCATCTCCTGACTATATCTTAGCTGTCTTCACTCCTTTCATAAATGACAAATGTATTATAAAACCATTTACTGGTCTTCTTGTTGATGTAAATAGTGAAATGTCTTGTGTTTGAAAGCATGGAAAACAGACAATGGTCATTGAGGGAGGTCTATCTATTATGAATGATACCACCACCGATATCACTCACTACTAATAAGCTAACTGAATTTGTGGTTCCTCACTACTAACCATACTCTTCATCACTATGTAAATCTCATATCCATCAGAATTTAAGATACAAAAAGGTACACTCAATCCTCCTACATCTCAGATCTCAGTTCTTAACTCTGTAACTGTCCTCACACCATACTGTAATGTATATATTGTTTCTTCTCTCGTTTCCAACTTCTCTTATTGCCTAGAGAATGTTTCACCTAAGTAGATCAAAATGTTGTTATGCATTTAATAACGCATGCTTTACACATTAGAAATTAGAAATCAAGGGCTGCAAAGTGAGAGCAAAGTACAGGTTGTGGATTAGAGAGGAGCAAAGGAGATAGCGATGGGTGCTATGTGAGGTGGGTGCTGAGAGGGTTTGGGTGCTGTGAGGGGATGGATGTTGAGAGGGACTGGGCCCCCTTGGCTGCACTGAGGGAGGTCCGATCCAAGATAAACAAGCCTACCATCACGAGAAACTGCATTATTTCTGGCAAGAGATCACTTTCTGGCCATGTTTGGGTTTGAGTTTTAACATTGAAATCTGTAATTTAAAATTTCAAATAGTGCAGTTACAAAATAAATAATATTTTTTTAGATGTGCTAAAAATCAACAGTTATGAAAAACACTAAAACCAACTGACTTTTCTGTTTCCTTTCAGAGAGCTCTCATTTGTTTTAATTCTGAAATTACTCCTGAGCTCTCATGTTGTATGCAAGTATATGAAAACATGTAACAAATAGTATTGAAGCACTATGTATTATAAATACAGATGAAGTCATATTCTGTGTGATCAGGTGTAAGAATGTCGATTTAATTTATTTAACTCCAAACACTTTGGAAAATAATAACCACAAGAACAAAAAATGTGTTACTGTTAAATAATATAACTATTGTACTCCACTAAAATATCAAGACTACGGTATTTTCCCAAATAGGAAATTTAAAAGAACACTGATGTGCCATATTTATAATAAGCTCTTTTAAAGAACTGGAATAGATAATGGACAAATTGTTTATTTTACTAAAACATGTCATCCTTTAATGTATCACTCTCTGATCTTTACAGTGCATTGTCAGTTTTTTTTTTGGCTTATATTATTAAAAACCTCCCTCTTCCTCTCACTCTGGCTCTCTTCCCTCAGTCCCTGCAACCCCTTGAAAAATGTAAAAGCACTTAAAATGCTATATTATAGTTGACACTCAGACTTAGCAAATCTAAATGATAATGTGATGCCCTGCAAAGCTCAATAATTGGAGGAACAGGCATGAGCCCTTGTGTAAGCAAAAGTAATATCAGATATGTTAAATTCATTATTTAAACATATAAATAATGTTATATAATTTTCTTAACTTAAGTCTAAATATGTTCATTATACAGGACACCCTGAACATCTGCAGGTTTCTGATTCATGGATTTGACATTCATAGTTTTGTTTTTTTGTCTTTTTGCCTGTGGAGTCCTGCAGGGGCGGGTTAATGTTAAGCACCACCCCCTTCATCCAACATCCCGATTGCAGCCATTCCCACTTGGGTGAGGGCCACTCAACGCCTCACTCCCTTCCTGATGGACTCAAATGGATACATTTGCTATTTACCCATAGTCTGTTTTTTTTTTATTTGCATGCAACCCAGGAACAGAAGCCCAGCAAATGTTGAGGGTCGCCTGCATATTTGTTTTTATTAATTTTTTATTTCTGCCCTTTTAATGAAAAGCACTGCTTTATACTCTCCAGATCACACGCACAGCCCTTGTCTCATCCTTTGTTAAATTCAAATTCCATTCTTTCACCCTCTTTGCTCCATATCACTAAACGTTTTTCCCACGTCACATTCAAAAGTTGCCAGGCCTGCAGATACTTCGCCTCTCCAATGAAGATCTCCTAAAAGCATGTACTTTTTGAATTTTAGAAATACACTATCCTTTATTCACTGAACAAATCAATCTGTGCAGAGTATGGCATGCAGTTATGAGTTAATCTTTGAGTGCAGTCTCGAGTTCAAGGAAAAACTGCTATCAATCAGTGTCCTCCCTGCAGGGCTGTTATTAATCATGAAACTCCAAGTAGGCAGGAGAGACTGTTTTTCTAAACAGACTTAAAACTTTAAAAAAAATGTGCTTCCTATTGTTATAAATATATGACACAAAATATATGACACATTAACCAATTTTGTAGATCGAATGACCAACTGGTGGTAAAGAGGTTAATGTGCAAGCAGTGTCTTGCTTGTTGATATTCAAGATCCCTCCCAACAAACAGGAACTGTTATCTACCACAATAAAGAATGGATAAAGCCTTGGTGATAATCAGACAGAAAATGGTTTTGCCAAACTAGCTGCAGGGGTGGGTTTGCATCATGGACGCTGGGAATAACATTCAACCAGACTAGGGGTCGAGCAAAAGTGAAATTAATAATTTCTTGGACTACCACATCTATGGGTCATTTACGAATGGAAGATCTTATTGGCTGGAACAGTCTTCAAGGTGTGTCTATGATGGGTTTAGGTGGGCAACCTTTAGACCTGTGTGTTAGGAAAGGAACAGAAGAAAAGGAGGAATACTCTACATGTGCATACACATACTCAGATATAAGTGGAGCCTTGTATTTCAGACGCTAATATCGCTTGTTTATTAATAAACCTTTTCACTTAGAAGTTTCTAGTGTATTTGGAGTTTCTTATAGCCGTCAGATGTAAGTTAATTGATATATAGTTATAATTCAAGTATAAAAGGACCATTTTTAACAGTCATTAGTGGAATTAAAAAAATAGATCATTTTAACATACAATCTTGTGCTCTTTCACACCATGAAGAGCACTTACAGTGAGGTCAATGGCCCTTATAAATAAATACAATTGTTATTAAGAATTATGTGTATAAAGGAAGATTGTTACATATTATACTTGAACTATTTAAGAACATGTTTCTTCTCTGCTACTAATTGTATCAAATTGTTAAAACTCTCATAGTGAGAGTGATAAGTAGAGAGCATGCCCAATGGAATAAATAAAACAATGGAAGATGCTTCCACACATATAAGCTTCTGTGATTGATTTGATTTAATCTGCTGGGCATGCTCTTCCTGCTTATCCCACACAGGTTTACACAGATAAAGCTATTAGCAGAAAATGAGGATGATTTATTTTATACTTGAAATACTCAATTTGAAAAATCTGCTGTTTATGAATATAAACAAATATATTTCAATAGGAATCTGTTACAGATCTATGTATTGCTTTGTCGTAAAGTGCATAAGACATCTTGTGATGGTGTCTTTTTAAGCACTGGGCGACATTAATTGCCGACTTGGAATACATGTTGAATCTTTGCAAATTGTAATTCCTGGAAAAAGAACAATTACTATGCGAATTGTTTCCATGAATATGTGGTGGTAAATACCAGTAAATATGAATAACAAGAACACCCGCTGTTAATTCTACTTTGTGCTCTGAATATGCTGCCTTCTTATAAACAGGCAGCCAAGAGTATAATTTGTGTTACTTAGTTGTCCTTCAGTCCTGTTTATTTTGTAAAATGGCATATACTGTAGGCTAATATATTTATATTTCATTCAGACATTCTTTGCGTTTGGTGATATGAGCGGGTTGGGCAGAGGATATTGAAGGACAGGACATAAAAGCAGCAATATATACAGAGCTAAAACAGTGCTGCTGCTATTATTACTTTGCATTTTTTCCAGGATAAATGTCTTTTCCATGTAATAAACTGATCTGGCACCTATAGAATGTGTGCAGGGATATATATATATATATATATATATATATATATATATATATATATATATATATATATATATATATATATATATATACAGTGGATATACAATTGAGTTGTACAGTTTATAGGTCACATTAAAGGTGGAAAAAGTTCTTTGTCTCATTTATTTAGAAACCTGACATTTTAACAGGGGTGTGTAGACTTTTTATATCCACTATATATATATATATATATATATATATATATATATATATATATATATATACATATACTGTACATATACTACATATTCATTAAAATTATAATGGTCAGTAAGAAAAATAGATTTATGTGTACATTTGCAGGTCTAAAAGATCACTACCTGTTTAAATCTCAAGATATATAACGTTCCCATTTAAATTTACGAATATGAGTGGGGACATGCAAATTAACCCACAGTGGGATATATTTATCAAGCAGGGATAAAAATTAGATAAGAAGGTATAAGTAGATTTGAAACACAAAATTCCCCCAATTTATATGTTGTTTTAAAGTGGGTATAAACGATATTTGATAATTAGCGCTCAAATCTAGACCAGACACATATAGCCATAATCTATTAGCTGCTTGCAAATGCCTTGAACTCATACATTTGGCTTTGGGTGTTTTTTTTTTATAAATGTTTAAAAAAAATTAAATAACAATTCATTAGTGCCAATAAGTAATATTTGCAGAATATGTAGCAATATTAAGAGTGATTTTAAGTGTGTATAAATTTACAAATTGAGCAATAGAATAGGGCCCATAGTATATTGTGGTAGGAAGAAAGATGATGGAAAAACTCCATTGTATATACAGTAAGCAAAAGACAAAGTTAGAGGTGCTTAATCAGAGAACAAACTAACCTTAATAGGTTAGTTCTGTGGACATGATAACCAACTCTGAGAGCATCCCCTTTTAGCTCACTTGTGCCCTTCACAGGGAGAAATATCCTGTATTATATCAGTCTGGTCACACTCACTAGAGTGACCCAGCCCCAAAATTCCAGGCAATTCTACCCTGAACAGGAGAATCAGCAAACCCCAGACGTATGTTTCGGCCTTCTTTGGGCCTCGTCAGTGAGGTGTAGCTGATAACTGTATAGATACTGTTGCTAATTCCTTAATATAATTTATAATTGCATTGTTATATTACACATTATTTGGAATTACCATATTTTTCTGTGTATAAGACCTTTTTTTTACAAAAAAATTTGACCTTTAAAGTAGGGCGTTCATCTTATACATGGAATACAGCTGTTTGAGTAGAGGAAAAGGCGGAGGAACAGCGCAGGCAGGAAGAGGAGTGCAGTGACTAGAGTGAGAGCAGAGAATAGGAGCTGTATCAGATGCTCCTTAGCGGTAACCCCGAGCCATGCTCAGGGTTACTGCAGGAGTGCTACCTGGGCCCCCTCAGCACACAATTCCTCCTCATCCTCCGTCACGTCATTAGCATATGCCAGTATGTTCATAACCGTGAGACATGCTACAGGGGTCAGCATCATCAGCAGGAGCTCATCGGAGCATAATAACAAGTAAAGAGAGAGGGGATAGGTATTGGAGAGAGGGGAAATGAGGAGAAGGTTATGGGGGGAGGAAGAGAATGATAAGGGGGAAGGAGGAGGAGTATAAGGGGTTAAGGAGGATGAGGGGTTAAGGAGGGAGAGGATAAGGGGTTAAGGAGGATGAGGATGAGGGGGGAAGGAGGGAGGAGGAGGATAAGGGGGAAAAGGAGGAGGAGGGGAAGGCAGGAAGAGGAGAGCAGTGACAAGAGGGCAGGACAGAGCTGCGGAGAGGAGAAGCAGGAACAGGGAAAGCTGCATGGTGTGAGGGTGTAAAGGCCAGCATTGGTGCAGGTATGTACCCAGTGGCACATTCTCTTCATCTGGCTTGATTAGGTACTTTTTTTTTGGGGGGGGGGGGGGCATAAAAACATAGGGGTCGTCTTATACATGGGGCCGTCTTAGAAATACAGTATATCTTAGTTTTACATAATCATTAAGATATTACCTTACAATAATTAATTATTGTGATAAATGAGTTTCAGGAAAATAATGGCATGTAAAAAGCCAGAGGTATATGTATTTTACGTTGTTTATTCTAATTGTTAATGAAATAATTAAGTTTTCCTTGTAATGTTCTCATTCTGCATTGGCTTTTTAAAGTAAAATATTTTATTATGTCTTTAATGATCTAAATATTTTGGTGCAAACTTGAAAATATTGTTTATGTGCAAATTAAGGTTTTGAAATAGCAACAAATTTTAATATGCAATTAACAGGTTTTGTTTATAATTGAAATCACTATGAAAAATTTTATCGAAATGTTTTTTCGTGAACTTAAAAAGCATGTTTTAAACATTACAAAAGTAGTTTTTTGAATGAAAATATTAAGAAAAAGCTTGTTTCAACTTCATTGAAACTAACAGGAAACGAAGAGAACATATTTTAGTCTGTAGATCTAATTGGCTAGATCAAAACAGAATAAGTTTTTGAGCTCTGACACCTTCATTTGAACAAAAATCAGACTGTCATACATTACCCTCTTTCTGATGCAACAAAGGCAAATTCTTTCCCTTTAAATTTTATTTTTATTAATTTTCAGTTAACACATATTAATAGGAAGTCATTACAATAAGTAAAATTATTATTAACAAAAGTATTCCATATCTCCAGTTTGATCTCCTATGTAAAGTTTGATCTGGTTTAAATAGAAGATAACTATTTTCCATTCAAATTCATAAGATGTTTTATTTAATCCATGTTACCCATGTTTTAAGTATTATTATGATCCATCTTCTAATCTGCTTTTTAGTATTCAATTTCTGATAGATAGTTAATAATATTTATTACTTCCTCTAAATCTATAATTTATCCAAGCACACCACATCAACTATCAACCTGTCTAGACACTTTAAATAAATGTAAATACTTGCAATATTATTTTTTTACAAAGATTCCACATTATTTTTTTATTTTTTTTTAAAAGGCCCTAACTCTCTATATATTTATTCTAATATCCATGATTTGTATATGATGTTTATAATTTCCTTCCATGCTCACATCCTCACCACTATAATAGACTAGTGCCATGTTACTTATTAAGCTTTTGTGTGTTGCTTTATCTCAATATACATATAAAATGTATGACTGCATATGAGGTCACATCAGCCAACATGACTCATAGGTCAAAAGATCATGATGCATGAAAATAAGGATTTCATGGTAATTTCAGTAACATTCAGCAAACCATCTTAATACATTGACTAATTGTGTTGCTTGCATTGCAGTTATTTATAGGGACTGTCAGCATTTAAATCTATTTTTGTGATCAGAATGTATACCAATTACAGACTCCTTTTATAAAAAATATTAAATGAAAATAACATTATTGTTTCAATTTAATGTGAAGCTGTTAAATATGGGAGCACTGAATACCTTGATTTTAATTTCTATCTGTCTACTCCTCCTGTAAAATTGTATAGTCGTAATGTCATCATTTCCATGTAGCTCCATTGCCTGCCCAAGACTTTTGGTGCCCTAGACAAACTACAAATCTTGAAACCCAACTACTATGACACACATTCAATATAAAGAAAAATAAATAGGTTTTGTAGAATTTAAGTGTATATTTACTCAGTATTTAAAATATATAGGAGGAAGAGTAATGTACAAATAAGAATGGGCATACAAAGCATATTTATATAAAGATATATAGATTGCATACAAACCCTTTCTTTTTTACAAGGCCAAGGGCCAATTGAATATGGCTCTATATAAGAACATTGCATATTTTTTTACAGAAGTTTTTAGTTAGTGAACTTCTATCCAAAAGCAAGGTCTTCACTAACTAAAAACTTCTGTAAACAAAATATGCTCTGTGCTTATATGGAGCCCTATTCAATTGGCCAAATCACATTTGAATGAGGAGAATCCCCCCCTCTTCAATTGAACAATTGAGCCTGTAAACTCCAGTAACTAATTCAATTGGCGTCTTTTAGCCACCCACAAATAATTTACGGGTTACAGGCTGAAAATCCCTGTGGTTGTCAAAATCGTAACTTTGACGTAGCTAAGCCTTTGATCTTTCAAGCCCATAAATGTTACAATTGCAAATCGCTATTCAATTGCAACAAATCCTCAAGCCCGCAAATGTTTTCACTTATACATAAAAATAGAAAGATACTTGTACATATAGGTAGATTCACCTTCTTTCTCCAAAATAAAATACTGGTATGGCGGCTTGTGGAGCCCGTCACTTGCTTTCTCACATATCAAATCTACTCTGAGATAACTAAAATTCATAAGCCCCCATACCAGCATTTGTAGGGATTGGAGTTAGTTTTTATTTATTTTTTGGTCATTATTTACTTGTTTGTACACTTGGTTTTACTTACTTTAAGTACTTTTGCATGGCAAGGATGGATACATAATCCATTTACACTTGATCTTTAAATCATTATTAAGCCACATGGGTTGTTATTTACTCCTTTTACTTTTATTTCCAAAGGGTATATGGTGATAAGTATGTATATTTAGTAAGTTGTAAGTAAGTGTATATGTTGTCTATACTTTGCATTGCTGCCCTTAGACCATTTAAATCTGATGTTTTAATATTAAGAGTTGGCCCTTACAGCTTTGCTTCTTTAATTAAATCTCAAATTAAACTGTGTTGTGATCACTGTTTGTGCCAAGGGTACAACATTTGATACTATATCACAATTATTTGTGATGACTAAATCAAAGATATAGTCTCATTTCTGGTAGGTTTAGTATAACCTGGGCCAGATAATGATCTCTGAGTGTACTCAAGAACCTGCTCCCTTTAGCTGAACTGCTGGTCTCATTCATCCAGTTTATTTCAGGGTAATTCAAATCTCCCATTGTTAAAACTTGACCATGCTTATCTGCATTTCCAGCCTATAACAACAATTGCAGTTGCATACTCCTACCAATATTATTTTAGAGTTTGTTTCTCCTCTATTTAACTCAACCCACAAGCATTCAACATTGTTGCTAGTTCCACCATAAATATCTTCTTTGACTATAGGCTTAAATTCAGACTTAACATACAGACAAAGCCCTCCTCCTCTTCTACCATTGCCCCTATCTTTCCTAAATAACTTATACCATTCAAATTACCAATCCAGTTATGAGAGCCATCCCACCATGTTTATGTGTCAGTAATGCCTATTAAGTTCCTCATTTACTGCTAATAATTCTAACCCGTCCATTTTCCCTGACAAGCTTCTGGCATTAGCAAGCATACACCTTATGTTGTTATGACTCCACAGTTTTGAAGTGCTTTCCATTCCATTTGACTATACTAACCCTTCTCCCTTCTCCTCCACCATGAATAGTTTATTAATTCCTTACCCCATCTAAACTTTCTATCCCATTACATAGTTACATAGTTACATAGTAATTGAGGTTGAGAAAATATGTTTAGTCCATCAAGTTAACCATTAGTTCCATCTAGTCCCCCCACCTACTATTACCCCTCCCAAACTCTCCTACAGGACTTAAGAGCAGCCCATACTCTTAGGAATTCTGAATCTTACTTCATTAGCCTCTCCCCTCATCTTTAGATATGCAAATGTTCTCTGAAATTCCACCTGTTCAGAGAAGACTACTATTAACCTTCCTAATTACACTATTAACTTTCAGCAAGGCTATCTATTATGGCTTTCCTCACACCTCTATCTCTCTGTAAGGGGGTCAACATCTCCTATATCAATGTATATTTATAATGTGTCTTATTTTTATGCATTTCAAATGTATGTCAAAGTTAGTGCTACAGAATATACTGGTATTATATTATATATTTAAAGAACCAGTATAGCAGTCATAAAAAAAGTGATAAGCAACAAAATTAGTATGTGTTGTAATAAATATATTGATTAAAAAAAATACTTGTTGCAGCCTCAAGCAGAGTTTATTTTCTCCACCTTCTAATGTGGTTGTCGAGATGTTAGAAGCTCTACCCTGATTAACTGCAGATATGTTCCTGTGACTAATATTTGTGGTATGCTTAAACTGAAAAGCTCTCATTCCTCTTTGTCCTTGTGGATAGGCACAAGTCCTAAGACTGGCTGTTTTCAGATTTTATAATATTACACACATAATGTCACAACACTCACAGACCACAATTTTCACTATTTATAATGAGGTGCTAGAGTGATCATAGCGTCAGATCTGATGCCTCTACAGGTGGTCTAGATCAGTGCTCCTCAACTCCAGTCCTCAGGGACCACCAACAGGTCACATTTTAGGTATATCCCTGCTTGAGCACAGGCAAGTTGATCAGAGGCTCAGCAGGGGGTTAGACAGAAGTACTGAGCCTCTGATTAGCTCACCTGTGCTCAAGCAGGGATATAAATAAAATATGACCTGTTGGTGTACCCTGAGGACTGGAGTTGAGGAGCACTGGTAAATGTTGGATGAAGGTCGAAAATCAGGTTGAATAAGGGCTTATGTACAGAAGCCCTTGTATGTCTGATTGGGATTGCTTGGAGGGAAATTGAAATGTGACAACCATACCTAACTTGCCAATGATTGTCAGTTTTCACTATTCGGCACAGTGCTGATTTTTTTGTTGATTGAAATCGTTACATTGGAATTTATCTGTCAACTTGGAAAATTACCAGCTAAGGTAAAAGCTTTTAATAACATCCTAAGAGTGACCTAAAAAATTGTGTATTTTTAATAAGTAATATTCTTTTTCTCACTTCTACGTTTAAGATGGTTTAGGCACTTATATATGTTTCCCCAAAATTTCTGTTTTAAGGGGATACATTTGGAATATTGAGATATTTTAAGATCACTGAGTGAAGAACTTCATAACATCGAATCACAAAGTACATTTGGGGGCTGAAGGTAACAACGCATCCTGGAACCCTCAAATGTTTACATCACAGAAGTAGGGAAATCGACAGCTGACCAGCTTAAAAAAACATGAGCATGTGTCCATACATAGTAGCTATAGGAAAAGAAAGAAAACACACATATGAGAGCTAAAAAATCACTATTCTGGAGACCAAGGTACATTCACATATTGTGGTGTCTATACGTTATCCACACAATTTTTTTTCTTTGGGAAGGGGTCAGAAGTGGCATACTATGTTATGTGGCATACTATGTTAGCCTTATGTTATTATTTAGTATATCGTGTACCTCCCTTTAAGAAATGTTGGCGCTTTATCAATAAATAATAATTTAGTATATGTGCCAACATAAGCTTGCTTAATATGCATGTGTGAGTGCAGACCTTCCTGGACTGATTTCCTGCATATATGAGTATTGACCTTGTTGTGTCTGTGTGTATACACACCGTTTCCAGTATATATATATATATATATATATATATATATATATATATATATAAATTAAACCACTTATCTTTTATAGTTATTAATAGCCTCACGTGTCCATTGGTATATGTATATAAAAGCATCATATGCCACAATACATGACATCAGCCTAATCTCTAAGAAGCTGTAGGAACAAATGCTATGAATATTGGCACCCATTATGTGTGACCTATAACAAATGTATGACCTAGAATAAACATGACTTGACTTTCTAGTTTTCTAAAGAAAACTTTTGCAATGGACTACATAGTACTCGAAATGTTAAATTAAATAATTCTTGCGATATTTCTCTGTGATCCATGATGTGTTAATTAATGACAGTGTGCTTTATTAATGCAGGGCAGAGTGTCTAATTGGAAGAACTCATTGATGATTATGATATTTGTTTGTTGCCTGTGAGATAAACTTGATTGTTATGTCAAATTATGTATATTTTCATAATTTTGCTTTAGTGAACTTTATTGGTAAATGTTATATAAAGTTGTTAATCCTCTTGAACATTGAACTCCAGAAATGACAGTGAAAACTTCACTTGCTATTATTTTAAAAAAGAATAATGTACACAGCAGTGCAGAATATAAGGTTACTAATTAATATATAAAATTACTAATCCATCTACTTCATTTAAAACTCGGGCATAAAACATGACAGATCCCCGACATATCTGTCACATAATAAGTATATTCAAGATTATGTTCCAAATTCCATTGTTCTTTATTTTTATCTTTTCAGAACTGTAACTTAAATTGAATTGAATTTAATGAAAATGGAATGTTTCCCCATGGTTTGACAATTTAAAGCCTTACAAAAATGCAACAGTCCCGGTGGCTAAGACAAAGGCCTCAATTCCATTTGTTCAGTAACTTCAAAGAAAACTTTCACTCGAAACTCCGGGAGCTTTATTTCTGTAACTTAAGTATGTATGTAAGATAGCACAGGGGTTAATGTTAAGTGCCATGGTGGTCCATAAGGGCCACATGTCATGCAGGTTAATGTTAGGTGCCATGGGGTTCCAGGAGGACCCCCATGGTTGTGGCTTTATTAATAGTTGAGGCACACGGGAAGACTTCTGAGTTAATCTCAGCATGATCAGACAACATTAATGGAGGCATGTGATAGGGTTTTGTAAAACAGTTATTCGGGGCTTGCAATCATAGGGATATTTGGAGCACTCAGATGGTGTTTGATGTAATAGCTCAATGTTGAGGTATGAGTGAACTTCACTCTGATTTTTGCCTAAAGGAGCCATGCAATCAAGGCCAATGTTAGTCCCTGGATACCCTGCTTTGCGCTACTCCACTGAGTGCTGATTAGTAATAAAGTGTTTTTTGTATAGTGCTCTAGCAACCACTCCATCAGATCAGGTACGACTCGAACTTGGTCTCTGTACTTCCCCAGTAACATAGCACGCTCCTTCTGATCGGAGGGACTCATCTTCCAGTGCAATATCATTATGTCCCTTGTCGTGCTTATCTATAGTGTTTTATTGTCAAAGGTGCTGGAGTGGGTTGCCAGTTCCTTCTCCAGTGGACCGTCATTTGTCTGACCTCTGCTATGACCTGCCCATCATGGGTCATATAGCTCACAGCTTCATTGAGGTACTCAAGCCCCTTAACCATGACAAAGTAGCGATCCAGAAGGGGACAATGCCTTTAACAGCTGGCAACAAAGAAGTGCCTGGGCACTTCATTTTGGCTTTAATTATGCTTATTTGCCCTACTATGAATACATTACAGTCACGCTCAGGCACTATGTGTAACTCTAGTTGCAAAATGTATTACTTATTGATGTGACATGGAGAGAACTGACAGTGTATGAAATCATAATCAGACATGGCTATTTAAGCTTATTGTATCTCTTTTATCTGTGCTCTAATGACAGTCCACCAGAGCAGAAATCCTCACACACAACGATATTGTGTCAGACCTGAAGGCGGACTGTACTTTTATCAAGACAGAAATAAATTATATTCTGAATTCATAAAGAGGCAAGGTTAAAGTATGTTATAAATAAGCAAATCTTAAGCTTTTGTTAAAATTTAATAAAAACAATTGCTTGATAAACAAATTATTTTGGTCAAAATATCTGATATTTACATCATTAAAGACCAAATACCAGAGAGGTATGTTGTTGACAGAGACTGGATAATGTCAAACTACCCAAGTGGTATAATAAATATTACCTATAGTCCTTGTTCAAGATATGGAGATATATTTGGAAGTTATAATGAATAATATAATCACTGGAGACATAACAGCATATTTAAAGTCTCTGTGCTTGAGAACTGAAGCAAAATCCATGCAAAATCATTTTTTCCAGTTGCTTCCAATGGGACTAATTTGCAGTACTAAATGAGATGGTGTTTTACTCTAATAGCTACCATCTAGTGTTTTTTTGTGCTGAAAGGTTTGTTTTTGCTTTCCTCTGTATGCTGTGTGTTATGTATTTGTGGTGCAGGTATGATACACAAACTGCAATTACTGTAAGATTAATGGTGCATAAAGGTTCCAAATAATCTATCATAGATTTAAAAGAAAATGTTGTCATCATCAGGACGTTGGGTACTACCTGTCTGGCAAAGTGTTTGTAGCCCTCACCTCCAGGATTGGGCAACAGAGAGGCACTTAACATAGAATACATTTTTCTTTGAGGTGATGGCAGATAAGAACCAAAAAGGTCAATCTAGACTGTCCTTTCTGTCTACCTAAAACTTGGCTTAATTACACCTTGCTTTTAGTTTGACAGTGGGATTAATTGTCTGATTATGGAGTTAGCATACTACAAAACGTGATGCCTGAATCCTCTATAATGGAACCACTTCATATGAGCACTTGGGCACTAGAACCTGGTTTCTTTAGAAGGACCTTGGTGGAGTTGGTGACAGCTGCCCTCTCAGGAATATGAGCCAGCTAAGATGGGTGGTTGCTATCCCCCTGGTGAAGATTCAGCCCAGTGTTAGAGAGCTCTAATTTGAACATTATGGAAGGTTTGGGGGTAAAATTGTTGGCTGAGCTGCCTGGAACATTTAATCATAGCCCTGGAGACAAACTGGAAGGAGCCCTTAAGACAGAGAGACCTGAAGATCTTTGATGGCTCCACAAGGGATCTGATGTTTGGAAACTATACTTTCTCTGAGCCGCTTGGCTTTACTGCTCTTTTTGAAATCACATACACACACATATATATATATATATATATATATATATATATATATATATATATATATATATATATATATATATACAGGGACATGTCAGGTCTTGAAAATCAGAATTAGAAATAAACAAAATAGAATGTATTTTATTTATCTGCTCTGTTTGTGCATACACAAGTGTATAAAAAGAGACAATGGACTATATTACTTTGTAAGTACCGTATTGGCCCGAATATAAGCCGCACTTTTTTCCTGATTTCCGAGGTTGGAAATTACAGGTGCGGCTTATATTCGCGACCTTAAAATGTTGTGCCGATTTGGGGGCGTGGCTAGCAGCTGCAGTGTGAAGACGATGGGGCCGGTGAGTTTTTTTTTAGATAACCGTAGAAGAGACTGACAGCCTGTCAAGCTGTTGGCTTCAACTTTTGCCAAATACAATAATGTTCTGTTTGCATACATGATTGGTACTAGCCCACAGTGAGGCTGTGCAAGGTTACGGATGTGAAAGAAATTGATTGGCTAGCACCTTTTAAAATAAATGTGCATACATTGATATATTAAAACAAATATTTAAAATGACAGCCTGGGATATCACTGCATATTGCTATATGTGTAAAAAATATTCTGCAACTTGAGGTGGTCTCCTGCCCTGGTGCCTGGGTATTGATGTGGAGGAATGAGACTTTCCTACTAGATTCTACAATATATCTAAATCCAAGCTTCTCTTCTAAGTGGCTGTAAAACAACATTAGAAATCAGATTAAAATATGCAACATTGTATTGAATGTTTAAAACCAAGCCATATAATATTTATTTATTAAAAGTCAGAAAACTATGTAGCATTGTATTACATGTTTGAAACCTAGCCATATAGAATTTTCTATATGGCTTGGATTTAAGCATCTAATACAGTGCTATTTATTTATTCAGATTTTTTTGTGTTATTTTGTAGCCATTTAGAAGATAAATTGGGTGATAATTAGAGATTACATTCACAAAAAGTACTTGGCATGCTTAGACTGAGGTGTCTTCATCAAAAACAATGGACATGGACCCAGTGCCTCAAGGACTAATCACTAATTAATGATAACAAACTTTTTAAAACCATTTAATGATATTGTATTTATTACAGATCATTTTAAATCTAAACCTAGAGTTTTAAATTATACTATATTTTTAACATCCACCGTTGTAAAATTTTGTCAATATAATTATTTGGTCATAGCAAACACCCTCTTCAAACAGCCTCAGAGACGACTCTAAACATTGACATCACCAGATGGAAAATATAGACATCAGATTGACTATATACTTTGTATCCAAAGGTGGAGGAGCTCTATATGTCAGCAAAAACAAGACCTGGAGGTAACTTCAGCTCAGATCATGAGATTCTTATTGCAAAGTTCAGAATTAAACGGAGGAAAGAGGGAAAATCATCAGCTTGTGCTTGTAGTGAAGAGATAGGCTCTAGGATGCCTTGGTCATAATAAGGCTGCAGGAGTTGATGGAGTCCCAGTTGAACAGTTCAAAATCCTAGAAGATGATGCTGTGAAAGTGTTGCTTTATGCAAACAAATTTAGAAAACTCAACAATGGGAAGTAAACTGGAAAAGGCCAGTCGTCATCCAAATCACAGAAAAAGGAGCTGATCCAATTACGAACAATTGCACTAAAATCACATCAGCAAAGTAATGCTTAAGATCCTGCAACTCGGCTCCAACAATATATGGAAAGATCAAATTGTCAATGTCCTCGGGATAATAAACAAAACAAGAGAGATTAAAAAAAAACATTTACCTCTGCTTCATAGTCCATTCTAAAGCCTTTGGATCACAACAAAACTTATTCAAATCTGTATGTGGATCAAGAAGCCACGGTCAATACAGAACATGCAGCAGCCAAATGCTTCAAGATTGGAGTGCAACAAGGTTTTATATATATATATATATATATATATATATATATATATAGTCACCTTATTTATTCAAATGATACCAAGAAAACCTCATGAGTAAGGCCAAGCTGGATGAATTCAGCTTTTTAGTGTTATTTTATAACCATTTAGAAGAGAATCTTGGATTATATTAAAAACTATTGAGATATAATATAAATATATGTAAATTGTGCTTAATTAGTTCAACTGATATGTGATAATTGTCAAGAGAAACAAGTCATAAAATATTCAAAGCAATACCCTGAGGACCGATTTCAGTTAATTTTCTAGTTTTGACAAATATAAAAAATTATATATATACATACTGCAAAAGAAGATAATGTTCCAAAGAATAGATTCTGCTATTCGGGTCCAAGTGATTTTATTTCTAGAAATTCATGCCAGCTCTTGAGAGCTCTCATATTAAAAATTAACCACAGTATTGGTTACATTATTTTCGAGTTCTATTATTCTAATCATGCTTTTAGCATTCTATTGTATTTAAATGTTTTGCAGATATAATGGACACTGCTAAATTAATCTAATTCTCATATTACATTTTTTTATCTGCAAATTCTTTAAGGAGAACTAAACTATATATTTATTGTATGCTCTTTTGAGATGACTATGGGTAAAAATGTTACAGAATGTAAAACAGCTTTTAATTTATTATCTGTTATATGCAATTTCATATCTCTCATATGCAGCTCCATTACTGTTTTCTAAGACACCCCCTATCTGTTTGCTTATATGTCTTTTCAAGTAATTAATAAGCTTTGTATCTTCCATGAACACTTTAGTCCAATGGGCAATATGTTTTTTTGAAAGGAAAAAAAAAAAATGGAAAGGAGAGAGGTTGATATGATAATATTGACAGATTAAGTCTCTGTGATATTTAACAAACTGGGCATGCTCTACATGCTTGTTATCCCCTTATCTCCCTGTGAACTTCACCAGTGAGCTTAAAGAAGCGGATCTATCAGTGATACAGTTGGTTCAGTGCACCAGGGCCCTCCTCTGGGATAAAGATAAAAAGAAAGACAGTGATATTTATAAGATAACTAGCACTACTACAATTTTAAGTCTGGCAATGCTGTTTGCCATCCAATGTGAGCAGCTTCGGCACTCATCACGAGCCCCGTGCTGAGCGCCTTCAGCTCTCATTGCGAGTCTCTCCCCCTGTCTAATTCCTCCCTTGTGTCTCACGTTCCCCCTCTCTTCCTACCTTGTGTCTCATTTCCCCCCATTCCTCTTACTCCCTTGTGTCTCATTTTCTCCCTCCTCTCCCTCCCTTGTGTCTCATTTCCCCCCTCTTCTCCCTCCCTTGTGTCTCATTTCCCCCTCCTCTCCCTCCCTTGTGTCTCATTTCCTCCCTCCTCTTTCTCCCTTGTGTCTCATTTCCGCCCTCCTCTCCCTCCCTTGTGTCTCATTTCCCCCCTCTTCTCCCTCCCTTGTGTCTCATTTCCCCCTCCTCTCCCTCCCTTGTGTCTCATTTCCCCCCTCTTCTCCCTCCCTTGTGTCTCATTTCCCCCTCCTCTCCCTCCCTTGTGTCTCATTTCCTCCCTCCTCTTTCTCCCTTGTGTCTCATTTCCGCCCTTCTCTCTCTCCCTTGTGTCTAATTTCCCCACTCCTCTCCCTCCCTTTTGTCTCATTTCCACCCTTCTCTCCCTCCCTTGTGTCTCATTTCACCACTCCTCTCTCTCGTGTGTCTCATTTCCCCACTTCTCTCCCTCCCTTTTGTCTAATTTCCACCCTCCTCTCCCTCCCTTGTGTCTCATTTCCCCCCTCCTCTCTCTCCCTTGTGTCTCATTTCCCCCCTCCTCTCCCTCCCTTGTGTCTCATTTCCCCCCTCCTCGCTTCCTTGTGTCTCATTTCCCCCTTCTCTCCCTCCCTTGTGTCTCCTTTTCCCCCTCCCCTGTGTCCCTTCCCCCTCTCCCTCCCCTGTGTCTCTTTACCTCCCTCTTCCTCCCCTGTGTCTTTTCCCCCTCTCGCTCCCCTGTGTCTCTTCCCCCCCTCTCCCTCCCCTGTGTCTCTTCCCCCTCTCCCTCTCCTGTGTCTCTTTACACCCCCTCTTCTCCCTCCCCTGTGTCTCTTTCCATACACCCTCTCCCTATCCCTGTGTCTCTTAACCCCCTCTCCCGCTCATGTGTCTCTCCCCCTCTCTCCCTTTCCTGTGTCTCTCCCCCCCTCTTTCCCCTCTTCCCCCTTATCCTCCTCCTCCTCCCCCCTATCCTCCTCTCCAATTACACCCCCAATCCCTCCAATTACTGTGATCAGAGGGGCTCCTGCTGCTCTCTCCTTCACTTGTGTCTTATTTCCGCCCTCCTCTCCCTCCCTTGTGTCTCATTTCCCCCCTCTTCTCCCTCCCTTGTGTCTCATTTCCTCCCTCCTCTTTCTCCCTTGTGTCTCATTTCCCCCCTCCTCTCTCTCCCTTGTGTCTCATTTCCCCACTCCTCTCCCTCCCTTTTGTCTCATTTACACCCTTCTCTCCCTCCCTTGTGTCTCATTTCACCCCTCCTCTCTCTCTCGTGTGTCTCATTTCCCCACTCCTCTCCCTCCCTTTTGTCTCATTTCCACCCTGCTCTCCCTCCCTTGTGTCTCATTTCCCCCTCCTCTCTCTCCCTTGTGTCTCATTTCCCCCTCCTCCTCTCCCTCCCTTGTGTCTCATTTCCCCTCTCCTCTCTCCCTTGTGTCTCATTTCCCCCTTCCTCGCTTCCTTGTGTCTCATTTCCCCCCTTCTCTCCCTCCCTTTTGTCTTCTTTTCCCCCTCCCCTGTGTCTCTTCCCCCTCTCCCTCCCCTGTGTCTCTTTCCCTTCCTCTTCCTCCCCTGTGTCTCTTCCACCCCTTCACTCCCCTGTGTCTCTTCCCCCCTCTCCCTCCCCTGTGTCTCTTCCCCCTCTCCCTCTCCTGTGACTCTTTCCACCCCCTCTTCACCCTCCCCTGTGTCTCTTTCCACACCCCCTCTCCCTATCCCTGTGTCTCTTAACCCCGTCTCCCGCTCATGTGTCTCTCCCCCTCTCTCCCTCTCCTGTGTCTCTCCCCACTTCTTTCCCCTCTTCCCCCTTATCCTCCTCCCCCTTATCCTCATCTCCAATTACACCCCCTCTCCCTCCAATTACTGTGATCAGATGAGCTCCTGCTGCTCTCTCCCCTGAAGCGCGTCTTCTGGCTGTGTCCGACCGGCATATGATAATGATGTTTTTGACGCATCTCAAAGTCTTTGTAGGAATCCATGATACATTGGTGGAAGTTGAGTGCGTGTGAGGGGCGCTGCCATTCCTTGATGTGGTGTTGATAGGGGAGAATGAAAGCATCTCATCATGTATCTACACCAAACCACACTGGAATATTCCTTATGGCCTATTTCAGAGGGTTCGGCGGAACTGTTTCAATACAACAGACTTCGAGGAAGAGAGCAGCAAAATTATGCAGAAATTCAAGGCAAGAGGGTATAAGGATAAAAATGTACAGGAGGCTTTCACGCAAGCAAATGAGATTAAGAGGGAAGATCTTCTAGTTACAAAGAATAGGAGTGGAGATGCATATGTTCGATCGAAAGGAGGATGGAGGTTTTTGACCAAGTAAAACCAAGCGTCCGGGGAAATATCCAGGATTCTCAACAAGCAATGGCATATCTTGGAAGAAGATAATGTTCTTCAAAATATTCTCCCTGAGAAACCAGTACTGACGTTTAGGAAAAATTGTAATCTGAAGCAGATTCTAGGCCCAAGTGAATTGAAAAAGATGGCAGTTCATAAAGACTCGAATTGGATAGGATGACTAAAGGGTTGCTATAAATGCCATACAAAAAACTGTAAAACATGTAAATACTTGAAACCCACTGTTAAAAATATCATCAGATCAAATATTTTGCGATGGGAATTTAAAATCAATCATCTCCTAAATTGTAAGAGGGATTTTGTGGTGTATGTCATCACGTGATTTTGTGGCAAGCAATACACCGGTCGGACCAGTAGGCCATTGAAGAGACGGTTTTATGAACACCTGTATGATGAGGAGAAAGGAGTTCTAACAAATTGTTTTTCCGCCCATATTATACAAAAACAAAATAAAATAACCATACATGCAGTTGATTGTGTACCACAGACTAAAAGAAGAGGAAACCGTATCCTTCAATTAAGACAAAAATAAACTTTTGGGATTCATAGAATAAACACTTTAGAACAGTATGGCCTAAACCGGAATATTGACCTAGCAGCATTTGTGGAGAAGTGATATATACATACAAAATATGAATGGCAGGCTCCCTACTCATGAAGTATATTTAGATAGGGCAATATATTATGTAACAATTCTTTGGGGTACATATAGGAGATACCCTAGCATATATGAGCATGTGTTTTTGGTTTCTGGGAGCCATTATAGCTTGCATGTATGAGCATGTTGTGTTGGTTTCTATGAGCCATTATAATCAACAATTAATATTTTACTTGAGTGTAAGGTATCTTTGGGGGATGTACCATTTTATATCTTTCCCTCCTCAAGGGTGTGTTTGTATTGGGAATCTTAACACTTTCTCCACTAAGGCATTTTATATCTCTCATCTAAACATGTACTAGGTGATGCAGCACAATATACACTATAGAGTTATATGATATTTGTATAGCACTGTAATGTTAACTTATGGGTAATGAGTGGTGTCTTTACCCCCCAAAACATCTATAACATACAATATATACAAATATGTATTTTATTTCTGTGTTAATAATAGTCCACTTGATGATGATATATGATATCATGTATAACATGTTTTTATATTTGTTACGTTTTTATATGTAATTTTTAATCAGTTCAAATTGAGGGGTTAATTGTTTAATGTGTGGAATATTAAGAGAAGTACCAGTCAACTGAGGGAGAGAGTATATGAAGATATAGATCACATTAATAGCCTTCATGTAATTGAGAGAACTGTTGTGTAACGCATATGCGTTCCCAGCACCATTTTTTATTAGAGGAGGACTGTGGGAGTGACGCAGTGAAGTTTAGAAGCGTCATTACGTCACAACGCACGTCCAATATCGTAGAGGATTATGGGTAAAGACTCAGTGATGTCATGACATCACTGGAGTAATGGAGAATTGCCCCAAAAGGGAAGGTAGGAGTATTTAAGGAGGAGTGCGCAGCCTAAGATCCAACTATACAAGGCACAGTGACAAACTACTAGTGAGTACTGGTGTTGACACTTGGCCACATGTGAGTGTAATAATACAATTGAAAAAGCCCAATATACGGAAGAAACGCATCTGGTTGATATAAAACGGCACTATAGTGTCATTTTTATTTTTGTGTTCTATGTTCTATTTTACATTTTAAACAGCTAGCTGTTTTGTTTTTACTTTTATTTTTTTATTTATTTTTGTATTTTTCTTATATTTTATATGTGTGATGGACGTTTACTAACATGTACACCAGTTTAACCTACTAGTAAACATCTGGCTCAGGTTTAGAGGTTTGGTCACCTACTCTGTAGGATTATATATTTTACTTATCCATAAGGAGTATCTACGTGTGATCTACGTGGGTCACGAGGACGTGGAGGATTTTGGTTTATATCTACAGTAAATGCATAGAGGTTGTCAAATGTGAGTGTCCATTTATTATACTGTTGTGTGCATTGTATTAAAATCACATTGAATTGCACTAGGAAGTGGCGTGCGCTCTCTCCTTTCTTCTTTTTATGCTATTTAATTTGTTTTCTCTGTGGTGACCAGAGTTATTGAGAAGAGCTGCCCCACGACCGAAAGGAGCTGATATTCCAAAGTGCAGTTATATAGAATTGGAATAATACTGCGAGAGGACAGAATTTCATACTCCAATAAAAATATTCATATCACTGTGGACACACTTAAGTATTGTTCCTTCCCCTTTTTCTTGGAGAAGTCTATATCGCCATTCCATTATTGGACTGAGAGTAATATTCTTGTTTAGTATTTGGACTGAGTTGCGTTGGGTTATCAAACCTTTTTCAATTTCTTACATCTTTTCAATTTCTTACATCTTTTGTATGTTTATTATATTAATATGATGGCAATTGCATTACATAATTGATCTAATAGATATTTTTTTTAGTCTTAAGATCTATAAGCCCTAGTATAAGGAGGTACTATAGTAGGAACTAAGTTTTTCTGTAGTAGAACATATTTTGGTCCACTTTTGCTTCACATGTGTGAGGGGCAGTTTCTGGAGAGCAATGAATGATGCAAGATGTCTACTTCTGGGCTAGTGAGAGAAAAGGGGATTGATGTCAATTTCTTAACCAGTGATTAAACAAAGCATGTGTACTTCTTCATGTACCCTCCTCCCCCACCCATCCCACCACTGATAACTAGAAATAGACCCATCATTCAGTTATCAGGATTTTATGTAACAAACACATAATGGATTCTTATACTCATAAGCGGAATCTTCAAAAATTCAGATTTTCCCAAAAAATGCTTTATGTCAAGGGCTTACATAGCTGCCAAGGTTGTTAGTTTGGTATATACTTGATAAACAAGTATCCAAAATGTTAGTAATAAAAAGTTATAAATATATATATATATATATATTTTTTTTTTTTTTCAGTTTTTTATTCAGCAGTAACAATGATATTTGCTTTGTCATCTTTTAATCTGTCTTCTGTTGTACTAAGGTCACAATTATAGTTAATGTGACAAAGCAGATGTTCTATATATGGTAAAAATATAGAAAATAATAAGTATTTTATCAATTGAATGTTATTTAAAAAATCCCTACATTAACCATTGAAGTTTACCATTATGGGCTGTCAGTCAGTCTCTCTCCACCCACAAACAGAGATTCATATATTTTGTTAATGAGAGATTACATTCACAAAAAAGACTAGGCATGCTCACACCAAGATTTCTCCATTCAAAACAATGGACCCATTGCCTCAAGGACTTTTTCAGTAATTAATGATAATTAACTTTTTAAAAGTATTCAATGATATTGTACTCATTACCGATTGTTTTAAAATGTAAACCTAGAGTTATTAATTATACTATATTTTGAACATCCTCTGTTGTAAAATTCTCTGTTCATAGTAAACACCCTCTTCAAACAGCCTTAGAAATGACTCTACACATGGACATCACCAGTTTGAGTATAGAAATCGATTGAGTATGTACTTTGTATCCAAAGAAGGAGCTCTATACCGACAGCAAAAATTAGACCTAGAGATGACTACGGCTCAGATCATGAGATTCTTATTGCAAAGTTCAGAATTAAATGGAGGTAAAGAGAGAAAATCATCAGCTTGAGCTTGGTGAGTGAAGTGAGATAGGCTCTATGATGCCTTGCTGATAAAAAGGCTGCAGGAGTTGATGTAGTCCCAGCTGAACAGTTCAAAATCCAAGAATATGTTGTTGGGACATTTGGAAAGCTGAATGGTGGGCAGTAAACTGGAAAAGGCTAGTTGTCATACAAATCACAAAAAAGGAACTGCCAAATAGTGATGCAATTACGAACAAAAATCACGTCAGCAAAGTAATGCTTAAGATCCTGAAAGCTAGGCTCCAACAATATATGGACAGATCAAACTGTCAATGTCCTCTGGATAATAAACAAAACAAGAGAGATTAAGAAAAAACATTTACCTCTGCTTCATAGTCTATTCTAAAGCATTTGGATCACAACAACATGACAGACTTATTTGAATGTGGATCAAGAAGCCACGGTCAATACGGTCAACCAAATGCTTCAAGACTGGAGTGCAACAAGGTTAAATATTGTCACCTTATTTATTCAAATTATACTCAGAACATATCATAAGTAAGGCCAAGCTGGATGAATCCAAAGCAGGATTTCTGGGTTATTTTTCCCTTTGAAGGCACCCGTGAGCATAAAGAGGCAGATCTACTAGTGGTGCATTGCACCAGGGCCCTCCTCTGGGGGGCCCAGTGCCATGTAATTTTTTTTTTTGCTTTTAATTTTTTTTTTTTTGTAGTGTAGGGTCTTCCTAGCACTGCCCCAGCCCCTCTGGGCCCCCCAGGGCCTCCTTGGCTGCACCCCCACACTCGGCCTGAAATTGGTGCGTGCCTGTTTAAATAATGGCATTTCTACTGAAGCTACAAGGCAGTGTGGAGCAGTTCAGCACACTTGGGGTGTGTAACAGGGCAGAAGGTAAGAGAGCAAGGGCTGTAAAGTGACAGCAAAGTACAGGGGTTCTGTGAGGGGGGAGCAAATGTGATAGGGATTGGAGCTATGTGAGTGTGCTGTGTGGGGATGGATGCTGAGAGGGGATGGCTGATGACAAGGACTGGGTGAGAATCTATTCTATGAACGGTGGGTGCTGTGTGGGGTGATGTTTATATATATATATATATATATATATATATATATATATATACTGTATATTCAAAAGGGGTCTTGGGGTGGAACAGCAATGGATGAGGGTCTTAAGACGGTTTGGTGTTATGGGAAGGGGTCTTTGTGAGTTGGGTAGTTTTGGGAAGGGGTCTGGGGGAGGATTACTAAGTCATTTGGTTCCAGCGGGGCCCAGCGACAAACATTTTTACATACTGCCCAGAGGGGAGCTCAACGTTTCTTTTTTTTGCCTCTTACTGTTTTTGTTTCATTTTCTCACCCTAAGACCCATAGGGGGCTCCAGACATGGACTCATTGCTCACTGTGCACCTCACTAACAAAGCCCACAGAGGCCAAAATGTACATCTGGGCTTTGCTGTTTCTTCTGTTCAGGGTAGAATTGCCTGGTATTTCGGGGCTGGATCACTCTTTTGAGTGAGACCAGACTAATATACTACAAGATACAAGATACTACAAGTTTTAGAAATATCACCAACCTCATATACGTGGATGATACTACTCTGATGGCAAAAAGTTATGAGGAACTAAAGTGCCTGTGGATAATGGTGAAAGAAAAGAATTCAAAGGTTGGCCTGCTGTTCAATGTTAGAAAGATGAAGATGAAGATGATGGCAAATAGCTATCTCAGTTCTTGGCATATAGATGGGATAGAAGGGGAGGCAGTGACAGTTTTATTTTCCTGGGCTCAAAGATTTCTGCTGATGTGAATGAAAGACATTTGCTTCTGGGTCTGTATAGTTAGAAGTATAGTATTCCCAGTAGTAACACATGGATGTGAGGGCTGGACTATAAAGAAGGCTGAGCACCATAGTATTGGCACCTTTAAAATGTGGTATTGGAGAAAACTGCTCCTTTGGACTTCAAGACGATCCAATCAATCAATACTACAGCAAATCAAATAAATCTATTGGCTGGAAGCCATGATCATGAGGCTAAAGCTTAAATATTTTGACCATTTTATGAGAAGATTATGACTAAATTCCCTACCGAAGACTATGATACTGGGAGAGATTGAATGCAAGCGAAGAAGGGGACATCAAAGGTAGAGATGGATAATGGATTGATGAGCTTATTGAAGCAATGAACATGAGCATGAGGGAGCTTAGAGGGACAGTGGCTGACAGATGTGCCTGGAATGCTGCGGTTCATAGGGTCACAGAGAGTCAGATATGACTGAACGGCTAAACAGCAACAAATCTCAATTTTTAGGAAGTATACAATGCGTGAAATATAGTGAAAACAATACATAATGTTTACAGGAAAATAAAATACTGGGACGAAGAACTAATACGGTAGAGCATTGGCAGATATTTTAATAAAGCTGGATGAGTCTCAGCTGATGATCCGTTGGAGCCGCATATAATAGGTAATAAATTAAAGGTATCATTAATTCTTAAACTTTATAAAACATGTTGAACATTATAAGTTTGACCAAAAGACTATAAATATTAATATTCTGTGTCCTTTTACATAGTTTTATTCAAGACATTTCTATTGTGGTACAATTCCATTGTATCAGGAGCTTTAAAACGATGTGCATTATTTTTCTTTAACAAGATATATCTGACTGGATAAAAGCTAATAATAGTTCTTCAAAAAAAAGTGAAAAACAATTGAAAAGAAAATGCTAACAATAATATATTCTGTTGGTATTTAGAATTTCACATGTTTCTTAGAAACCATTCTTAACTTATGTAAACTTATTCCTCTTGATACGTACAACTTGATATTTCTCACTTTAAGAATACAATAGGTGACATTCATGGGTATTTTTTTATTTATTTATTTTATTTTAATGCCATGACATTAGAATGTATTCAGTATTTAGAAGTATGTTTTGGCAAATGTATTATTTATTTTGCAAGAAGTGGTTTGTGCTGGTAAATTGCATTAATGTCACAAGGAATATTTGGTTTGTGATTGATTTTATTAATAGCCAATCTAGACAGAAGGCTAAAGGCTCTTCAGTAATATGGACATTACCTTGTCAAGCCACACCCCTTTATTTTACATTATTGGCCCAATAAATATGGCTGGTCATATCGCATGGAATAGTTTAGTCCCTTCTCATATCGAAATGTGTTTGATGTCACCAGGAATAGGTGGGACCAGAGAAGGCTGTGTCATCTGAAGAACCTCAAGACTCAATACATGTAAATATGGCCATGGGCATGTCAGCTTCCTGTGATCTTTGAAAAGTCATTAACATCCCATGGGCATTATTAGTTAGATTATAATATCAATGGAGCAGAGGTTTACTATACCTACACTATTATATGCACAACGTCTCTTGCCAGCAACTTAAAAGCCCAGTGTAAACACTTTTCAAGTAAAAAAATTTTTAGTTTACCATTAACACTAAACTGTGGCAAAGAAAGGCTTACGAAGAAAAAATTAATAAAAAACGTAGGGCCTTATGTAAATGCATTTGGTGTGAACTGTGGCTATGGGAGCTTTTTCCCCCTAATTACACCTTGATGTTAATCTTTTGCTCCTCCGTATTACGGCACTCAGCCCACATCCGTAAATCATTCCTTTGCCGCAAGTAATTTTAGTGTAGGGTGTACCCAAACCAAGTCTTATAGATGAGAACCAGCTTTAGGAGCCAATAGTAATTGAGAATGTCAGGATTATTATAATGAGCAAAACCAAGTGCCATAACTGTGGCAAGGAATCACAATACATTTACATTTACAGTGGTTCAAGTCCTTAATCTGTTCCGGGTGGCAGGATTCGAACCAAATGTAAATTGAAATAATCAATTCCAGACCCCAGATTTTTCACATTGTTGTTTAAACTGATAGTGTTGTTTTTTTATACAAAACCGTAGATCAAATAACGTAGAATTTACTTTGGTGGCGATGTAGAGGAGGAGAATGAGGAGAAAGGTTATTGCTTGGAACTTTGGTTCTTATATGCGCAGGCTACACTTTGGTTCTATTAAGTACAGGCTGGGCACGTTAGCTCTTACAGACACAGACTGCACATTAGCTTTTACAGCTACAGGCTGGGCACATTGACTCTTACAGACACAGGTTAAACATATTAGCTCTTACAGGCACAGGCTGGGCACATTGGCTCTTAAAGACACAGACTGCACATTATATTTTACATTCACAGGCTGGGAACGTTAGCTCTTACAGGCACATGCTGCACATTGGCTCTTACAGACACATGCAGTGCACATTAGCTCTAACAGGCACAGACTGGGCACATTGGCTCTTACAGGCTTGGCACAGGGCTTTTACTGGCACAGGCATAGCTGCAGAGACAGGAGCACGGTGGCGAGATTGCGTCGGCTTTCCGAGAATGCTATCAGTCCAGAGCAACTGATTAGTCCAAAAACGATCAAGCAACGCGATCTGAGAATTTTTTTTCCCAGAGAGATGCATCGCAAACCAAATTCAATGTGATCTGGAGCGAACGCGAAACGAAGTACCACTGTATATATAAATTCTCTTATATTTTAATATTTTTTTTATATATTATCTTTTAATCATTTTTTTTACAATATTAAATAGATGTGACAATTGTAATAATAGCTTCATTATATAAAAATGAGTGTAGTTAATAAATGATGTATATACAGACAATGCAATAGAGCATTTGTTCCTAGGCAATGTGGTTTCCTGACGTGTATTAACCCCATGAGCACTGGGTTGTGTGTTACCCATGATTTTGTCTAATAAACAGACATAATAATACATTGTCATAATTTTCAATTACACATATGTTGATATTGGACTGTTTATTGTAAAATAATGTGGACATATCATCCTTTTCAAGTCATTTTTGATGCTATATTGTCACTTTAACTGCTGTTGAAGCACTCATCAAAGGCTTTAAAATCCTTGGTACCCATAATAATTTGTAAAAAATTTTGCAGTTACGGCACTGCCCTGGTTTGTGAGTGATCCATAAAATCTTATTAGCATAGGGTTTTGGTGTCAAATGGAGTAAATCGTATTTTTTTTGTCCGTGCCAAAATCAGTGGAGATGTGTGGCGTGCTTTTTGGCTAAGTCAAGCAGCAATCAATCGTAGCAGTTCTCTTTCAATGTTTACGGGATGGGGGAATAGTATAGCTGGGTAGGAGTTTTTGTGCTCGTAATTGTGGGGATTAGCATAGTTCCCTTATTTACCACCGATCATGGCTGCTGCTGTACTACTCTGCTGCCTACCTAATTGTCCTCTTCACAATAGTTTGAGACAAACACAGTCAACTCAGACTGAATTATGTAGGTCAGATAACATGCTTATACTGGCCCTTAAAAATGTCTCCTAGACACCCCATACAATTATAGAGAATTTTACCAAAAGTAGAACACTGTACGGAAGGGAAGGTAGTATTAGGTGGGACAGCATTCAGAGGGGGGATAAGGTAATTTCCAAGCCAAAAGATAGGTTAAACTCAAAACAAGTTTATAAGTAAAACCAAGTAGCCAGACTCCTTCTAATGAAACATAATTTGCAGGAGCACTCTTTTAAATAGCTACACTTGAAAGTAGGCAACGTGTTTTTACAATGTAAAAAATATCACACCCTTTAATTTATTACCATTTATATACAATTATGCAGCAATGGAAACTACCATTTTGGTTTCTGCTAATCAAAATGCTGAAGTTGAAGGAGACCTTAAATGCAGAGGAAAGTTCTATCTGTAAAGTGGAAATGTAGTAGATAAAATTGTCAGTGCTTTCAATGGGAATAATGCCTCTGGAGAAAAAAGCAGATCTCAGAAAAGAATCAGCTCAGAAAATAAAATGGAAAAGTTAAAAATTAAAAAGTTATCAAGTTAAGTAATTAAAAAAACTATACAATAATTTGTGCTAATATTTATAGATAATGAAAGGTATATATAAGTGATTATCAGGTAAATATGTGTTATAAGAAAAGTTCAGTGTACTTACAAAGTTAAATGCAGGAGAATAAAATCCAGCTTTGCACACACACAGTGACCTTACCTTACCAAGTACACTGAGGAAAGCAGCCAGGTACAGAGTTTGGCCTTTCTGGTAGAGACCACAGGAAGTGCTGCTGGATGGATTCACATGTTTGGGTGAGGTCTGAGCTCACAGCTGAATCAGGAAACAAGGAGAGAGATAGAGAGACTACATATCCCAGGCTGCTTTGCAACACAGGAACCCCAGAGTTTAATACAAATGTTTCAGCTAACCCCATTCTTCTTAATGGCCAAAACGAATTATGAATTGTATACTATCTTAGCAGGGATTTTCAGGGGTATGAACTAACAAAAGTTGCAGCTTGCAAACTGAAAAGATTTAGCAAACATCAGAGTGAGTTTGTAAATGTTTATTTTGGTATTTTTTCATGCAAATTTTTTTTGCATGCACTACGGATTCTCCTCTATCAGATGCATTCATAATCCAGGAAATTTAGATATGCATTGAAACATTTCCTTTTAATTTGAGTGACATATATTGAATACATTATATTTTTGTCTATATCTATTGTTTTTCATGTTTATACAAAGCTTTCGCCAACTCTCCTGTAGATATGGAATGTGTCCAGGATGCTCAATCACACAAGGCAGGATCACATTCTATTCCAGTGGGAAATATAACTAATAACTGATTTCTCTGAAATGCACATTTTCAGAAGTATAGTTATGCTCTGTTTTTTTGTTCATGTTTTCTTATATTACATAATGAGCTGTCGCAGTGATATACACCCAATCTCAGATACCGTCAGATTTAATGCTCTGTTTAATCTGAGTTTTTAGAAATCCTCTGTACTGAAAAGAAAGATATAATTTCCAAAAACATTACTGGTTGTAAATTAATTCATAAAGGCCAAAACATAAAAGGCGTGGAGGGCCCAAACCTATTTCAGAGAACCCCTGGGACTCCATTACTTAGTCTTCCAAATAAATATAAAGTATAATACAAATCCTTCTATGACAAAAACGTATGCAGAAATGTACTGGGAACAGAGCCGACAGATGTTGTACTGACCTCTCGTACTTGGATGTGATTGACAGCTTGGCTGGTCTCATCGGGCGGCTTGGAAGAATCACATGAGAAGCAGAATCATTCCCAAGACCTCTTGGACCACCTGCAAAACCAATTATTTGCTCTTTATTCAAACATTAGCCAGCATAAAGCCTGAGAGGTCGACACTGATTGTGCGCCGTCTCTGAGAAAGTGTTAAACGCCAAAATGATATGTTTTGTTACTTTATCCTTACTTAAAATGACACAGAGGTTCCAAATTTTCTATCATTTATTTATGAAAACATATTTTAAGAAAAAAAAAAACGCACCTGAGAATATATATTTTTTTATAACCAAATATGTTTTTTTTTTATATACAATTTTTAAACAATTATTAAACATTTGAATACAACAATTAAGCAAATTAATGGGAAAAAAAGTAGTTTGTTTCGTATTAAATATCAACATGGCAGGACAGTCCAGGTTAAATACCTATGTTATACCACAAACAGTCTTTTGTATCTATGTCTAATTCATTAGCATTCTCTATATATTTACAAACCCCATACGTATTTGCCTATTTTAAAACAAGCTTTTATTCCCTGAGAAAAACAACTGAATAATTTTACTACTGACATTAGTCTGCAGTTTGTAACAACTTTATTTAAAATAATGATATGTGTGTTGCCAATTGTTGTAAGCTACTCATTATAAGAGCTTCTTACTCTTTCAGCTTTTCCATGCCAGATGAATTCATATTTTTCATATTTATGGAAAGTGTCATTCTTTTTATGTAAATTTAAAGGAACACTATCTCCAAATACCAATATGTCCTCAGCCAGCTGATACATAATGGTACCCTATTGATGAGGGTGAAAGGAGAGAGTGCAAAAGTTGGACTGCTTCCCAATGTAAAAAAACGAAGATCATGGCAAACAGCAATTTCAGTTCCTGGCAAATAGATGGGGAAGAAGTAGAGGCAGTGATGGATTTTATTTTCCTGGGATCCAAGATTTCTTCAGATGGTGACTGTAGCCATGAAATGGGGAGAAAGCTATGGCAAGCTTGGACAAGCTAGTAAAAAGTAAAGATAAGTATATTATCAACAATCTAATTAGTTTCTATGAGGAGGTTGGTAGGAACCTGGATCAGGGCAACTCAGTGGATGTAGTCTTTTTGGATTTTGCAAAGGCTTTTTATACAGTGCCACATGGGAGACTATTGAGCAAACAAAGAGATACAGGGAGTGCAGTAAATATCTGCTCATGGATCGAGAGCTGGCTAAAAGACAGGAAGCAAAGGATTGTTGTAAATGGAACAGTCAGATTGGACTATTGTTGTAAGTGGGGTTCCTCAGGGCTCAGTATTAGGTCCTCTCCTTTTTAACATATTTATTAATGACGTAGAAGTAGGACTCAAAAGTAGTGTTTCAATTTTTGCTGATGATACTAAGTTGTGCAAGTTAATTAAATCAGATAATGATGTACTTTCCCTACAAAGGCATTTGCATAAATTAGAGAAATGGGCGGCCAAATGGCAGATTTAATAAAAATAAATGTAAAGTTATGAATTTGGGAAGGAAAAATAGTCATGCAATTTATAATCTTAATGGAGCAAATCTAGGGGTATCTGATATTGAAAGGGATTTGGGAGTACTTGTGGACAATCACCTCGGTAGTAGTGCTCAATGCCAAGCAGCAGCTGCAAAGGCAAGTAAAATATTAGCATGTATTAAGAAGGATATAGAAGCAAGGGAATCAGATATAATTCTGTCACTGTACAAATCTCTAGTACGCCCTCATTTGGAATATGGAGTGCAATTTTAGGCAACATCCATAAAAAGGACATTTTAGAACTGGAAAAAGTACAGATAAGGGCTAGAAAACTAATAAGGGGAATGGGGGGGGGGGGTCTAAGTTATGAAGAAAGACTAGCCAAATTAAACTTATTTCCCCTTGAAAAAGGCATCTACGAGGGGATATGATGACTTTATTTAAATACATCCAGGGTCAATATAAGGCTTTGTCAAGTGAAATTTTTGTGCCAATAGATTTTCAACTGACAAGAGGACATCCCTTGAGGTTAGAGGAAAAAAGATTTCACCTTAAAGAAAGAAAAGGATTCTTCACAGTTAGGGTGGTTAAACTGGGAGGTGGTGACAGCGAACTCGATAGATAACTTTAAAAAGGGGTTAGATATATTTTAAATAAAAAGGGCATTCAAGGTTATCCTAGATATCTAGTGAAGGAATATTGATCCAGGGAGAAATTCGATCACCAGTCTCTGGGTTCAGGAAGGAATTTTGCTTTTTTATTTTCCCTTATGAGACAATTAGTAAGTTTCAATGTTTTTTTTTCTGTTTGCCTTCCTCTCGATCAATTAACAATTATTATCAAATAGTCCACATATTAAAAGGATCAGAAGAAATCTAAAGAGGTTGAACTTGATAGTCTGTATTCAACCTCAAATACTATGTAACTATGTAACCATGTAACAAAAGTCCACAGAGTAAAAAGTATGGTATTCCCAGTAGTAATATACGGATGTGAGAGCTGAACCCTAAAGAAGGCTGATAGACATAAAATTGATGCCTTTAAATTGTGGTGACAGGGTTTCCTTGGGAAAACTCTGAAGCTGGAAATGGTTGAAGGTGGTCGAAGAAGGGGGGCAGAGGCGAAGATGGATAGATGAGATCACTGAAGCAATGAACATGAGCTTGATGGAGCTCAAAAGGGGCAGTGGCTGACACATGTGTCTGGTGTGCAGTGGTCCATAATGTCACAGAGAGTTGGGCATGACTGAACGACTAAACAGCAACATCAGATGGCTAATTCTTAATGTTTGTAATGCTATATGAAATATTATTCATTTCATTTAGTTTGTTAACAAAATATTTGCCTTCTAAAAAGTATTTTATACTTCTTGTATCTACCTACATAGCTCTTCAGCTTGGTTTTTCACCTGATTCTTATTATATTTAACAACGTTTGGTCCCAATAACACTAAGACTGATAAATCCATCATTATCAAAAATCAAGCTTGAGGTATAATTTCCCTTATTAATATCTGCTGCCTGCTCACTTATATTTCATCTGTTGACTGCTCGTTTGCTACCATTATCTAAGGCACACAACCATATTACCTAGCATGCCTTTTAACATTTCAGTTCTAATGTGTGTTTTGTCTATACCTTGACCCAAAGAACGATGCTTAAAACAAAACAAGACATAGACACATTTTCAAAATTGTTCATTTCTGCATACATGAACAAAAAAAGGCAAAATGCCAGAAGAAAAGAGTAGAATAGGGTGCAGTGGGGGTGTAGGGCTAAAATGGGGGGGGGGGGTACATCTCATGGTATACAAAGACCACACAATAGCTTATCTACAAATACATATACACATTGAAAGATCTGGGGGGATGTGTCCCCCTTATCCCCCGGTCCCTACAACCATGGGTGGGGTTCAACTTAAGTGTTAGTTCAAAGTGTAATTCTTGCAAATCAATGTTGTTTGCTCATCATTGTGACATGTATATCATTAGTGTGATTACATTGTATACTTAACTCTATTCTACATTGTAGAATGCTCAATCTAAATGTTTATTTTTACAATACAAAACCTAAATGTGCAACAGGATATTATTCTGTATTACCACATTTTTGGCATTAGTTCAGTGTTTTTTCTGCTTTATATAAAACATCCTCAAGGTTTGTTCAGAGTTTTGCATATGAGTAATTTAAACAGAATCTCGTTAATCGTTTTTGTACCCAGTAAAGGGTACTTCAGGTTATTGTTGATTTCCTTGTAAGGTCCAATATTTACTTCTTTCAAACAGCTTAAATGTTTTAGAATAAAAAAATAATACATTCAAATATTTATTATTAAAAACAGGATTTACATTTTTGCATGGAAAATGAGTCATGAAAAGGGAAACATACATTTGGAATTGTTTGCAAATGCAGTTTTGCAGTCCCGCTGTCTGATAAATTTTGATACTGGCATGTCAGCTGTACACACTCAGTCTAGAGTAGGGGTGTCCAAGTTCGGTCCTGGTGGGTGGCACACAGGCCTTGATTTGAGGATTTTGTTTCTGTGCACATGTGAGTCTATCAGCATGACTGAACAAGTCTCACCTGGGTGCAGCAGGAATATCCTCAAACCCAGGCCTGTGTGTGGCCCACCAAGTCCAACCTTGGACACCCTGGCCTAGAGGGACTAAGTTATTTCTCTTTAGAGATCCATAACTCAGTGTGCTGTGGTCTGAAACACCCTGAGTTTGTCAAAGGATTCCCTGATATTGTTGCAAATGCAGGCTGAAGATGGATTAAAATTAGATTTTTAACCTTTGCCGTTCTCATGTAAAAAAAAAATTGTAATGTTTTATTAATTTTAGGTTGCTTTAAAGTGAAATGATTTAACACCAGAATAAACTGATACAGTACGCCCCCATTTGGAATATGGAGTACAATTTGGGGCACCACTTTATAAAAAGGACATTTTAGAACTGGAAAAGGTACAACAAAACTTATAAGGGGAATGGAGAGGCTAAGTTATGAAAAAAGACATACCAAATTAAACTTATTTTCTCTAGAAAAAAGGCGTCTAAGAGGGGATATGATTACCTTATATAGATACATCCAGGGTCAGTATAAAGATTGTCAAGGGAATTTTTTTTCGCAAGAGGTTTCAAATGACACAAGGACATCCCTTGAGGTTAGAAGTAAAAAGATTCCACCTTAAAGAAAGAAAAGGGTTCTTCACAGTAAGAGTGGTTCATCTGTGGAATTCTCTACCAAAGGAGGTGGTTACAGCGGATTCCATAGATAACGTTAAAAAGGGACTGGATATATTTTTAATTATAAAGGGCATTCAGGGTCATCCTGGATAATTAGAGAGTGATTATTGATCCAGGGAGGAGTCCGATCGCCAGTATCTGGGGTCAAGGATTTTTTTCCCCCTTTTTAGACCATTGGCAAACTTTCACCTGTTTTTTTTTTCAGTTTCCGCCTTCCTCTGTATCAATTAACAATTAATCCGCATAAAACAGATCAGAGGAGATCTAAAAGGGTTGAACTTGATGGACTAAAATTCTTTTTTCAACCTCAATTACGATGTACTGTAACTATGTAACTATGATATATCTCCTAGATCAGGACCATTTGTCCCTTACACATTTAGATAGTTACATAAGAAGAGTTATTTATTTGTTTTTAAACATAGTATGGCATTATGCCAGCCATATTTGTCCGAAAGTAAACTGGAATGCTTTCCATTGACCTTGAAATGCATCCGTTATATTTAGGTCACATTTCTGAGAACTGAAGAAGAAACTTTTTTTCTGTGAGAAACATGCAGTGTGTACCATATTATTTTGCAGGACATTACACCAAGTATATATTGAAAACAATTTGGGACAGAAATACATAAACAGATGTGGACCGGTTTTATTGCTCCTGATTATTCAGTAAATGCAAGTATGCTGAATATATTACTTGTATTCTAGAGGTAATGGAGAACCATAGATTTGACAGCAGATAAAAACCAAAAGGCTATTCTAATCTGTCCATTCTATCTAAAGATTGTTTAAACCACAGGATAGTCTTTTTTGCTTATTAAAGACATGCTTGAGTGCCTTAACAAAGTCCATAGGACTTTCACTGAAAAATTATTCCAACAAAATACAGTGACTTTTTAAATCCATTGATATAATTAAAGGTCTCTTTTATAACTACCCTCTCCCTCCAGTTCTGTAAGCTAGACACACTCAGGTCATGAAGCTTGTTAGGTTTGTCTTTTAGGTCTCCCTTTGAGACTACTGGCTAAGTCTTACTTGGATTTTTTGGCTTTTTTTTTCTGTTTGCCTTCCTCTGGATTAATAATAAAAAATAAAAAAAATTAAATAATTGATTAATAATAAATTAACAAATAATAACAAGTAATTAATATTTGATCTGCATATTGCAGATCAGAGGAGATCTTAAAAGGTTGAACTTGATGGACTGAAAGTCTTTTTTCAACCTTAATTACTATGTAACTATGTAACTATGTAACTAAGACCATGCACCATTTAGTCGTCTCCTTTGAATAATTTCATAATAATTGTATTATTAGTTTTTTGGAGATACACAGCCTTATTAAATCGCAATTCGGACCAATCGATTAGGGCTCTATATAAGCACAGAGCATATTTTTTTTACAGAAGTTTTTAGTTAGTGAAGACCTGGCTTTTGGATAGAAGTTCACTAACTAAAAACTTCTGTAAAAAATATATGCTGTGTGCTTATATAGAGCCCTATTCAATTGGCCGTATAGCAATTTAATAAAGCTGACAGTGTCTAAAACTGGTCACTGTGTACTGGAGAAATGTTGACTCTGTATTGCCTTTTATAGGGCCATGTAGAGATGTTGAGTCATATCCTGCCTGCCGGAAGGGATATAAAGTCAAATTATATTTAAAAAAAAACTGTAAAATAATTAGTAACTAAGATGATGGAGTTGATATAAATATTGGTGGGGTATACTGAGCAAAGAACTCAATCTACAGCCCATTGGGAGGTAAACTCAGATATCCTCCCAGAGGACAAAGCCAGTCGGTATTCTGCCTGGATACAAGAGTGCCCGGAACGTGGCCTTGCGTGGCAATGGAGCCTCCTCTGCCAGACACTGCTTCCTGGACTTATCCAGCTTGGTTAATGCCAGGAGTAGGTTGATTTTTTTTTTTTACAGAAGTTTTTAGTTAGTGAACTTCTATCCAAAACCAAGGTCTTCACTAACTAAAAACTTCCATAAAAAAACATGCTATGTGCTTATATAGAGCACTATTGAATTGGCCAAATCGCATTTGAATGAGGCCCTTGGAGTCCAAACAGAAAAATTTGGTGATAGAGATGCAGCTAGAACTGCAGAAGGAAGCCCCCTAATAGTGATAAGAAGGGCTGCACAAACTCTCCCTTGCCACAGAATGAGAACTGTAACAGTTTATTTAAAACCAAAAGCTTGACAAAGATTGGCCTTTGAGCCAATCCACATGTCAAACCAATAGTAGAGAGACATTGAACTGTAAATTAAACAAAAATTCAATTAGGATAGTGAGGGAAAAAGAAACCTGATGGGGGGATACCGAGCAGAGTACACCATCTACAGCCCACCGGGAGACAACTCATCAATTCCCCCAGTGGACAAAGCCAGGTGATACTCTGCCCGGATACGGGAGCGCACCAGTGCCCGAAACGAGGCCTCGGTGACAATGGAACCCCCTCTATCAAACACTGCTTCCTAGATTTATATATAGCCAGCTTTGCTAATGCCAGGGGTAGGTTGACGAGGAGGTCCCTGGCCCTATTGCTCCAGGACACTTGGAGTCCAAACAGAAAAATGTGGTGATAGAGATGCAACTAGAACTGCATAAGGAAGCCCCCTAATAGTGATACGAAGGGCTGCACAAACTCTCCCTTGCCACAGAACGAGAACTGTCACAGTATATTTACAGACTTGCTATGGATTTGCCCTTTTTATAGAGCCAATCCATAGTTTCTCACATCCCCACCTGGTGGTGGGGAGGGATATGTCTGGTTTGAAAGTTAAATGCTAACCTGTAAAATAAACAACATTTAATAAGGAGGTTGAGCTGAAATGAAATCAGGGGGGATACCGAGAAGAGTACACAATCTACAGCCTACTGGGAGACAAACTCATCTATTCCCCCAGTGGACAAAGCCAGGTTGACGAGGAGGTCCCTGGCCCTATTGCTCCAGGACACTTGGAGTCCAAACAGAAAAATGTGGTGATAGAGATGCAGCTATAACTGTATAAGGAAGCCCCCTAATAGTGATAAGAAGGACTGCACAAACTCTTGCCAGAGAATGAGAACTGTCCCAGTATTCTAGGTGAGGTCTGACTAGGGTTGTATAAAGTGGCATTATTAGTACCTCTCTTTTTCTGCTGCAGCGTCATCTTATAAAACAGCCAATCTACCTATTGTTTTTTGTTACTATAGCTGTGTTACATTGTTTGCCTACTTTTAAATCATTTGGTGTAATAACTCCCAAATCCCTTTTCTCCTACGGTCACCAAAGTATTTGACATTTGGATTTTTGGATCCTCCAGTTTCTAGTCACAATTAACCCAAGGGAATTATCAGTCAGTACAAGTATGTAAATTAGCTTTGTAAAATCTTTTTAAAACTGTGGGAAATAGAAGCTAAAATAAGATACTTGAATAATTCTTGAAGACCCTCTACAGTTCAGATTTACTGGTGACATTTTCTGGCTTTACACTTTACTATGGCCAGCCCAGTGACTAAATATCTATTGCTCAAATTAATTATTCACCAATTAATAATTAATAATTAAAGATACTCTTCTAGCATAAATATAAATACAAGTCTAACATGTGTATGTGGCATATGTATATCTACAGTATATAAGAAAAAGGTTATTTACAGAAATGTCACTGTATAAAGAAGTTTATTTGCATATGAATACATTGAGGCAGACTGCTGCCCCCTTAAAATGTGCTGCCCCAGGACTGTGGTGTCATAGGCCTAGGTAGAAATACACCACCAGGCCATATTAAAATAAGTTTGTGGTCGTGGTTTTCTCTCTAGTGATGATGGTAGCTTGAGATGTGGCATTTTTAGCAATGGGCTAGGGAGGGAGAAATGAAGCTAGAACGAAGGGTAAGTTTGGTGGGTAGATTCGGCTAGTACAAGGAGGTAAGTGTGGGGGAGGTAGGTATTTACAGGATGTGGGAGGGTTCCAGTCCCTCCCACAATGCCAGGTTATTTAACTGGCAGGTAACACATTGTGAGCTCATTTGCATTTTCCCCAGAGTGCAGTGCAAACACTGTATTTCTTGAAATCTTGAACTGGAAAAGTTTTTTTCAACTCTTTTAACACATGTAAAAAGTTATTATATTCTGTGTTGTGAAGGACTATCTTTTTTGTCCACGGTAAGCTGAATGAATTTGTGGTTAGTATCCGATATACAAATAAACGCTCAATAGCATTTTGCACGCCTAACCTGGCGGTTTCCGTAATGTAAGACGCTGCTCCTTCAGAACATGGCCATCCTTATACACGAATACACAGTAAACAGTTGCCACGAGCATGTCTTCTTACCGACTCCAAGACAACCCTTAAAATATAAGACAGACATTTTTTGAATGAAGTACAAAGAAGGCATAATGAACTATCACCTGTCACAGGCACGGCTGTCCAGGCTAAGATTAGTGGAGCTGTGTCAAAAACACAGACAGATCACATAATTGTGTCCTGATGGGCAACATTAAGGACAACCAGCGAACCTCAGGAAATGTTATTACAGCCTCGCTTTGCTACTCACAATCCTTTAAAATGTTCTATAATTTAGATACTATTTCTATTACCCTAAATCACAGCCTTTATACTCTTTTCTTTTAGAAAAAATACATACATAGCATTTTTATCTAATTCCCGGAAGTAAAATTTAGAGCTATCTCACATTTTCAAGTATATACAATTAGTATTTCATTTCATAATGAAGTTACAATTTTGGAAAGTACGGAAGCAGGTTGATACACGTGAATGCATCTAATTATCAAATTAGGTTATGTTAAATGTATAATAATTGGTTTGTTGCCCTGGATTGCTCTTGACGTCCAAAACTTACAGAACAGATTTTGAGAACCACTGTTTTTACATTTTCCCACCAAATCATTTCTCTGATCCTGCAGAAACAGATAATGAGGTTTTATCTCTGTGTATTTTAATTTCAATTATCCAGCATTACTGCCTTGTTTATTTAAGTGCCATCTGATTCTGTCACTGTCAATTTCTATGGTATTTTCATTACATAGAGTTGAGTTTTCCTTTGTATTTAATCTGCATGGACATTATATTTGTGATAATTTATTTAAAGGGCCTCTGTAATGGTCCAGCTTACAGTACATATCTTAGCAGTCATTTTGATTCAGCTACTTCTACAAAGCTCTAGACCCATTCTTTATTCTCCGGTCTTCTAATCCCACCTGTTTGATCATTTTTCTCCTTGGGCTCTTATCTCCTTCTCACCTGTGTAGGTAGGTTACTGTGCAGTAGCCACTTTTGGGGAATAGGCAGATAAAGAATGTTATCGAGAGAACAAACAAGAGTACCGGTATATAAGGTTAAGCTGGGATAAGCTACTCTCTTTTTATCCCCATGTATATCCCTAATTGATAGTTATATCTTAAAGACTGCTATTAGGACAGCCTCCTGGGCGGTTCCTCTCTCACCTCCTGGATAGCCACTAAAGCCTAAAAGACTAAACGATCTAATAGATAGGGATAGGGGAATACATTGGGGGGGGAAAACACAACACCAACTTTCTTTGAACTAAAATAAATTAAAATAAATGGAAGGAGCAGTATGTACTGTCCAAAAATGAAAAAAAAAATACAGTACAATTTAAAGGCCAGAGGTTGAGGCCTCCCTGGCTCTCTTTGTGACATATGGACATTTGTTGCTGCTTTCGGCGCCCGTCAAGCATATGTTTGTTGCAGGACATTGCCCTAACAACAGCACGTCTCACATTCCTGCTCCTGACAGAGTATGGACCATACGCCACTATATCATCCACCATTCGGTGCATTGTGTGCAGAGCGTTGGTCAGGAACTCTGTGGACAGTTCTTTGGTGGGCTCTAGCTCTGAGTCACTGCTGCTGTCCTGGACCTCTTCTATGCCCTCTTCAGCCAGCTGCTGAAGGTCCACATTTTTCAGGCTCTCGCTAGAAGCCTGGACTAACTCTTCTATGTCCTGGGCTTCCACATCGCCCAGTCCAGCAGTGGTCACAAGGTCCACTATCTCCGCTATGATTGGCTGTTCAGGTTGCACATCCGCACACAGCTCTGGCCAGATCTTTTTCCAGTAGGCTTTCAGACACTGCTGTGTCACCTCCTACCAGGACAAATCGATGGTGGTGGCTGCCTGCATGATCAATTGTTTGGCCCGGTTGTCCTAATGTTCAATGAGCTGGCGTAATGTGCGGCAGAGATAGTAGGCTTTGAAGATGGAAATCACCCCCTGGTCCATCGGCTGAATCAGCAAAGTAGTGTTGGGCGGCAGGAACACCACTTCTACTGGGATGCAGTTGTCCAGCTCAGCCAAACTGGTAGGGTGGCTAGGAGCATTATCCATTAAGAGGAGCACTTTTGGCTCAAGGCCTTTGTGTCTGCAGTAGTGCTTCACTGATGGGCAGAAATGCTCCCAAAACCATATATCCATTGTGATCCAGGCCTTTCTATTGAGTTGCCAAATAACGGGAAGCGGGAAGCGTCTTGGAGTGGTACACAAGCAATGGCTTTATCTTAAAGTCACCGCTGGTGTTTCCTCCCACAAGAATGGTCAGCCGTCCTTGGCCACTTTAAAGACCAGTGCTCTGTTCACATAAGATGAAGAGGCCGGTCTCATGCATGTTAAACACCAGATCAGTAGGGTAATTGTCTCTCTCCACAATTTCCCTCAATTTGGCTAGAAAAGGCCTCTGCAATCTCTGTGTCATCTCTCACTGCTTCCACTGTGATTTTTATGCTCAGGTTGTTCCTCTTCTTGAAATGGTTGAACCAACCCCCCCGGCTTAGAAACTCTCCGTCTCATCTAGTGTTTGGGCATGGATATGGCTATAGATACTTTTCGCCTTCTCCATAATTATAGCCTGGCTGAGGGGCATGTTGCGCTCAACCTCATCGTCTATCCAGATAGACAGCCTCTTCTCCATCTCCTCCAGGACATAGCATCTGGAGCGCATATTTTTTTGGGCGGAGGAAGCAGTGCTGGTAGTGCTGAAGATTTTATCTTCTCCTTGTTCTTAAGGATGGTGCGGATGGTGGAGGTTGCCAGTTTAAGGTCCGCTCCAATGTCCACTTGGCTCTCTCCTTTCTCCAAGCAGTCCAGCACCTGCATCTTCACATTCAGTGGGATGCTCTGTCGCTTTAGCTTGGCCTGATCTTTCTTTGCCTTAGACATCTGTAAAACAGTACAAAAAATACAATTCATGTAGAGTTTATTAAACAATTAGCAATGAACAATCACATTATGACAAAAAAGGGAACAATGAAGATATTGTGTGCCGTACCTCGCCACTGGATGCTGTAGGTTGGATTTTGGGGTCCCTTGTTGCAATCTCTCCCTCCAACACCGACGTCTTTTCCCCACAAAAAAATACAATTAATGTAGGTTTATTAGACAATTAACAATGAACAATCACATTTTGATAAACAAGGGAACAATAATAATATTCTGTACCACCACCACTGGATGCTGTAGGTAGGATTTGGGGGTCCCTGGTGGCAATTTCCCCCTCCAACAATGATGTCTTCCTCAATAATAAAAAAAAAGGTGATTTTATTTCACAATTAGAGTAACAATATATAATAACAGTATGATTAAAAAAAATATATTGTACTATATCTTGCCACAGGCTGTTGCTGTAGGTAGGATTTGCGGGTCTTCTGTCTCTTTTTCCTCCTCTTTATCCAGTTTTCTCTCTCTCTATCTGTCTCTCCCTGTCTCTCTGTCACTCTCTCTCTCTCTCTCAAAATGGTGCCCCTGTTAATGCTGTGACGCTTTTTATTAGCATTAAAAATGGGTTCCACAAGGAAAAAAGAGCGTTATTGCGAAGCAGAGATTAAAAAGCAGCACTATAGCAGGGTATATCGATAAGCGGGGAATTACCAAAAACAGCGCTATTGTGAAACAGTGCTAAGAGGGGTAGAGTTAAGCGGGGTATACCTGTAAGTAAATTACAATAACCACACTCAACAAACTAGTATATCATGCATATACAGGGTAATGGTAATATTATTAGCTATGGGTTGGTCGACCTTTTCCAGAAGCTAGAAGCACAATGGTAACCCAGGACTGCTATGTAGATATTGCAACTAACTGATGAGCAACTAACACAACTTCTGACCATATCTGAATGTGTCTAATATCTACATTATTAATATCCAATCATTAACTTTATATGGCAACTGTAGTGGTCATACAATAGGGCTTAATTTGTTAATTTAACTCTTGATATAACTGATTTCCAAATAAATAAATACAATGTAACTTTCAAAAAACTTACTGTTGAACTTTGATTTTTTAGGGATTAGCGGAGCTGCTTATCTCATCCCCTATTAGGTGTTCATTGGGGTTGGGAATAACATTCCCAGAGGCTGTTGAAAATGTATTGCTGACCAGTGTAAGCTTGCCTGCAATAGCCATTGCTTAGGAGAGGCAGATAAAGATTCCTATCAGTATAATCTCTGAGGCTGATTCTCTCCCATGGACACCCTGATGGAGCGAATCAAATCTTTTGAGCACTAAAGTTAAAATGTAAATTGTAAAAGCTTTATTTTTTTTGATAATCGCTTATTAATCAAGTAAGACCTTATTATAGGCTTATTACAGTGAGGGTAGTATGAGAAATTCAATATTGCTTGTGCAAACAATTTCAGTGCTAAGGGACCTGAGGGTGAGAAAAGGTATTACATTCTTAGTAATTAAATGTATTAAAATCACACATTTAAAACCAGTTATCAGGTTATGGCCTTAAGAACCCAGAAATAGAACTCTGCTCAGTTACAGAAGATCTCCTGCTGATCCTGTACTGAGCAACATGCTCCAAGAAAGTAGAAACAGGATATTGGGATCCCTATGAGAATACAAATATTAATTTAATAATCCTGCACAGCAAGTGCTAGCAAATGAATTAAGTCCAGGTGTAAATATGTAACTGTTCTGTGCATCCAAACAATGCATATGGCTCCATTAAAAAGCTCAGATCTACATAAAATAAACTGTAGTGGAAAAAACTGTGAAGGAAACCTATTCTGATTTACCTATGATTCAGAAAAAAGAACCAAATCTACAGGTCATTAGCCTCTTGTGTGTGTTGTGATAGTAACATAAAGCTCTGTGAGGATTAGCATGTGGCTCTTCTGTCATACCCTAATGTGGGTTGTTACTCACCCATAAGTGGTGTAGAAGACATGGGGCCCTATTCAATTGCAAGCCTGCAGTTTACATTATACAGGCCGTATCCCTGCGGGCTTGAGATTTGCTACAATTACAGAGCAATTTAGTTGAACAAGCCTGCAAGTTACGGGCCGAAAGCCGAAACCGTAAACCATGCAATCATAAGTATCATTTCGTGATCATGATCAATTAAGCAAGGCCGTAACTATCAATTTAGAAACAGCCAATAGTAAATGAGACCATTATCATTACGTCAGTAAAACATGGAGGTTACACATCATTTAATTAGAGGTCCGATATGCGATCAGACTCACAATCCGGCAATGTACAAAATAATAAAAATAAATATCGATACTGTTTTAGTCCATGTCGTGGCCTGATATGTATTAAATCTACTATGTATTAACACTATTAACTGAGAATGATATGACACCAAAATGAACCGTTAAAAAATACAATTTTGATTGCAGATTTCCAGCTTGAGACTGCTGTGCAATTAATTCTAATGTCTTTCATCGCTTTACCTGCCTTTAAAAGTGCAGTATTGATTTTATTTTTTTGCTTTTGCAGTGCTATGAACAGGGGTTAAACCCCCTTGCGAGTCCTATCTGGTACCTGTAGGATTTTCTTCTACATTTGCCATTTACGGGTGTGAAAACATTTGTGTGCTTGAGGAATTGTAGCAATTGAATAGCGATTTGCGATTTTAGCGAATGTAACTTTTGCTGGCTTAAAAGATCAAAGGCTTAGATGGGCTGTAAGTTACGGTTTTGACAACCGCAGTGATTTTCAGCCTGTAACCCGTAGATTGTTTGCGGCTCGCTAAAAGACTCCAATTAAATAGCAAATTAGTTCACGGGCTACATTATGGGCTCCAGTAACTTACACTTGCTCAATTGAATAGGGGCCATGGAGCGTAATCATGCAGAGGACTTCTTAAAGACCAAAACCAATAGCAAGTATATTTTGAGCGATTTTGATTACAACTGCAAACTTCATCATTGTCACTTTGAACTTAGCCATCAAAATGCTTTTAGGAAGTTAAAAACATTGATTTTATTATTACTAGTAACTTGCGCATCATAAATGACGGTATCATAGAATGTTGTATTCAATTGTCTGTGTTGTCTCTCTCTGTGCTGTCTCTCTCAGTGCTGTCTCTCTTTGTGTGCCCTCTGTTTCTCTCTATGCGCCCTCTCCTTCTCTCTGTGTGCCCTCTCACTATGTGCCCTCTTCATGTGCCCTCTATCTCTTATGGTGCGCCCTCTCCTTCTCTCTGTGCGCCCTCTCACTATGCGCCCTCTTCATGCGCCCTCTCTCTCTCTCTCTCTCTCTGAGCTCTTAGTCTCTTGCCCTGTCTCTCTCTGTGCCCTCTCTCAGTGCACCTCCTCTCTCAGTGCGGTCTCTCTTTCTCTCTGCGCCCTCTCTTTGGGTGTGAGCGTTCTTTGTGCCCTCTCTCTGTGTGCTCTCTGTCTCACTCTCTCACTCTCCTTTCTCCCTCTCTCTCTCTCCCTCTAATCGTACTGCAGAGGAAACCACCTTTTCACTTCAACAGGTAGGAAAATTACTTGTAAGCAGAGAAGTTTTCAGTTTCCACAAATGCAATGTGTCTTTTTGCCAATGCTTTGAGTAACACTAATAGAAATCTCATTCGTTTCCAAGCCCCTCCCTGAGAAAAAACAGCTTAAATAAGTAAATTACCACATTTTAGGAAAAGCTTCACATCTTATTAAAGTCCTGTATTTAATTAACTAAGCACATTAAAAGCTATGTAACTCATTATTATTATTATTACTATCTTTATTTGTAACGCACCAACATTTCCTGTAATGCTATACAGAGGTAAATACACGGCAAAAACATAATTAACACATTACAAAGAAGGGATGGCCCTTTTTTTTTATCTTGAAATCCTTGATTGAAAACTCGCAAACTTACAATCTAAAGGGTTTGGATGTGATAAGAGAGGGTGATAGATGCAAGATTGCATTACAGAAAGCATTAGTCTGCTAGTGTGTAGAAAATATCATGCGTGTTATCCTTCTTGTCCCATGTGGGCTTGGTTATGGAGAAGTGAGTGACATAAGGAATATTAACAGCTGAATTTGGGGTAAGGAATAATAACATCTGAATTCAGTCTCTACTAAAAAAAACAATTACACAACCACCCACACACACATTCTGAATTAAAAAATGGGAATGAAAGCCATTTCTGGCTCCAAGCCAGCAATCAGTACTGAAGAATGATAGCATGGAAGCCAGTAGACACCAGCCAGTAAACACCTTTCAGAAGAGAAATGTAAAGCTCAGTCTATTACACTATGTAAAAATTCTTGCTAAACTGATTTTCTTGTAATGTTTATTACATAACTAAATCTGTATTGTTTTGTTTGCTGACAATATACTCCGTTTCACAGTGCAGCTTTCTTGATTGCTTTGTTTTCCATCTTTTGGTAAAATCGACTGGGATGTTGTGTCTGGTGATGACATGATTTTTTTTCCTGGCCTACACAGCTCTAAAGAACGTATTGATTTCTACAGACAAGATGTGCACTGCAAGAGTCATAAAACTTCACACTGGTGCTCCGCAAAGTGTTACCATGTAATTGAAGCACCTGGGCTTTTTATTTAATTTTGTTATTAAGCTTTTCATTGATTTCCCAGAAGGCTAGAATATATCAATACATTGGGTTTCAAAGGAAATATAGTCAAAAGAAAAATATCATAAAAATGTGAATACATAAAGTCTGCAATACAAAAGAAAACAGTTTGGTTTGTTCCTGTTAAATTGAAATTGGTCTGTAGTTAAACCCATGGGGATATATCTAAGTAATGCATTTCCATTGTACAGATCATTTATAGGATGGGTACTTCGATAGCCAAGGACTATAGGGCAGTAGATAAATCTGTTGTATTGAGAAATAACAGTGGTAACTCCAATGTATGAAAGCACATTTTTTCTATTTTTTCTTTTGAATCACAAAACTTAATAATGGGTAAAATGTTTTTAGATAAAAACAACAACAAAAATAAAAAATAAACTCAACTTTTATATTTGTAACTTTTGCAAATTTTCCTTACTATGGTGTTTCTGCTACTTTCTCACTAGGTTCTCCCCATTAGTCTTAATGAATTAATTATCCATTAGTCTTAATGAAAGCATTGGCAATCTTCCCATTGTGTAGAAAGAAGCTTCCTCTGCATTCAAACTCTCCTCCCATCTGATAAACAGAAACCAAAATTGTAGATTGTACTTCAGTAAGAAACATTTCCATAACAATAATAATTTTAAATATATTAATAAAATATAATAATAACATATTTTAAATACAGTGGCGGCTGGTGAACTTTCAAGTTGGAGGGGCGCCAGGGTGAAACATAGCCCCTCCTCTTTTTCAAACCACACCCATTTTACTCCCCTTGCCGTAATAATGACCTTTATAAGCCCCGCCCAATGACCTTATACTTGTAAAGCCCATTGAAATACATGATCAGCAATGCAGCAATGTGTTAAATTCATTGGTATACAATATAGATTGAAAAAACTCATGTGACAAGACTACAGCAATATAATAATTGCACCTATACGCATTAACAGAAAAATTAAAGCAGTGACACCTACCATTAGTCGGCTCTTCTTCTCAGGGTATTCACGTTCAGTAAGTTGACCAACGAGTACAAACAAATCTGCTGCCACATAGGGTTTGCACCTGGGGTTGAAAGAAAACAAGCAAATCAATCAGACCATTCAAGAACAAAACCATACCTTAAAAACCTTAAAAGACCAAGTGGAACCATATAGGCCCCAAACATACCTTAGAAGACCAAGTGTGACCATATAGGCCCCAAACATACCTTAGAAGACCAAGTGTAACCATATAGGCCCCAACCATACCTTAGAAGACCAAGTGGAACCATATAGGCCCCAAACATACCTTAGAAGACCAAGTAGAACCATATAGGCCCCAAACATACCTTAGAAGACCAAGTGGAACCATATAGGCCCCAAACATACCTTAGAAGACCAAGTGGAACCATATAGGCCCCAAACATACCTTAGAAGACCAAGTGTGACCATATAGGCCCCAAACATACCTTAGAAGACCAAGTGTGACCATATAGGCCCCAAACATACCTTAGAAGACCAAGTGTGACCATAGGCCCCAAACATACCTTAGAAGACCAAGTGTGACCATATAGGCCCCAAACATACCTTAGAAGACCAAGTGTGACCATATAGGCCCCAAACATACCTTAGAAGACCAAGTATAACCATATAGGCCCCAACCATACCTTAGAAGACCAAGTGGAACCATATAGGCCCCAAACATACCTTAGAAGACCAAGTAGAACCATATAGGCCCCAAACATACCTTAGAAGACCAAGTGGAACCATATAGGCCCCAAACATACCTTAGAAGACCAAGTATAACCATATAGGCCCCAACCATACCTTAGAAGACCAAGTGTGACCATATAGGCCCCAAACATACCTTAGAAGACCAAGTGTGACCATATAGGCCCCAAACATACCTTAGAAGACCAAGTGTGACCATAGGCCCCAAACATACCTTAGAAGACCAAGTGTGACCATATAGGCCCCAAACATACCTTAGAAGACCAAGTGTGACCATATAGTCCCCAAACATACCTTAAAAGACCAATCAGCACTGTATAGGCCCAAACGAGTGGATCTTGGGATTCAAGAAAACAACAACATTTCACTTCTGTTTAGACAACACAATAATCAATGTCAAACAAACAGGTTGAATTAGCATATGGATAACCATATGAGCAGTAACGCCAAGCCAAGGCTTCAACAATTGTTACTGGCCATTCACACACCTTTCATAGCTCCTTCCATATGCACACCCCCACACCATTCATACTTTACTTACCACTAGTTATTTTTAGTAGTTCGGTGGTGCCATTTCTGAGAACTTTACTTACCCTTGAAGGTGCCTCCAATTCCTTCAAACCAATGCATTCAACCGCTCCAGGGCCATGGTGCTTCTTAAATACCTTTTTATCCTCTTCAATGTGGAGAAGCATCTTTCTGATTCTGCAGTAGTCTTCGGTGTTGTAAGCAGGATTCCTTATAGCTTCACTGTCTCTGTGAAATCATTATGCAGATTAAATTGATGGTAAAATTGGTGCAGAGCAACAGCACTCGTACAGATATGAAATTCTGGCTTCCCGTACAGAAGTGACAGCTACCCTTGGAAGTGCCTCCAATTCCTTCAAACCAATGCATTCAACCGCTCCAGGGCCATGGTGCTTCTTAAATACCTTTTTATCCTCTTCAATGTGGAGAAGCATCTTTCTGATTCTGCAGTAGTCTTCGGTGTTGTAAGGAGGATTCCTTATAGCTTCACTGTCTCTGTGAAATCATTATGCAGATTAAATTGATGGTAAAGTTGGTGCAGAGCAACAGCACTCGTACAGACATGAAATTCTGGCTTCCCGTACAGAAGTGACAGCTACCCTTGGAAGTGCCTCCAATTCCTTCAAACCACGCCAAGGCTTCAACAATTGTTACTGACCATGCACACACCTTTCATAGCTCCTTCCATATGCACACCCACACACCGTTCATTCTTTACTTACCACTAGTTATGTTTGGTAGTGAGGTGGTGCTGCTTAACGCAGTTTATCTTTGCACACCCTGGGGTTATGCATTCTTCTTTGCTACAATCACTTGTATTTAAATTTTGCACGGCGATCTTTCAAAGAACAAAACTTCTCAATGTTTTTTTCATTGAAGTCTGGGATCTCGGAAATCAGTTGCTTTTCCATTGAGAGCATCGCCAATGCATTCAACCGCTCCAGGGACATGGTGCTTCTTAAAAAGGTTTTTATCCTCTTCAATGTGGAGAAGTATCTTTCTGATTCTGCAGTGGTCATCGGTGTTGTAATCAGGATTCTCAATAATTTCACTGTCTCTGTGAAATCATTCTGCAGATTAAATTGATGTAAAAGTTTGTGCAGAGCAACAGCACATGTACAAGCATGAAAATCTATCTTCCCATACAGAAGTGACAGCTCAGTGCGTAATTGTTCCTTCTTCAGTATTGGATATGCTTGCACAGTGTCTTCCAGAGCTTGGGTTGGAAAGCAAGTGTCATGGGTTGTATACAAGTCACTTTGAACAAGTTTGGCACTGACTAGGTGATTTGAAAATGAAAGACGTTCTTTTGCATGAACCACCACTATGTCACATACCTCTCTTGAAAGTTGTCTCCGTCTGTGGAATGTTACATCGCTCGGCAAACTTGCTTCTATCTGGTGAACAGAATTACGGATTTTCTGGATGCTGCTGACAAAGTCTTCTGTGACTTTTTGGATATAAACAGTATCCGTGTCTCGCTTCTGAAGCTGACTATAGAGGATGTCAACATGTGGCATTATTAAATGAAAAAATTTAGGGAAGTAAAGGAACTCCCTGTCTTCCATCATTCCAATGAAACCTGCAGCTTCACGTATAGATGTTTGATCAAAGTTTAGACATGCTTCAATTGTCTGGAAACACTCAAGTAGCGCATCTCTGTTCTCGTAGATGACGTTCACAGTCCTAACGTTAAAAATCCATTGTGTTGGTGCACCTCTTGGAAGTCTTCTACCAACTACCTCATCCAGAACTCCAGTCCTTTTTGGAGAGCGTGAAAAAAAAGATGGTATGCCGCCTATGTTGGAAAAAAAAACTCGAACTCTTCCAATCCTTGAAACTGCTTTCTCCATTATTAGGTTCAGTTGGTGAGCATAGCAATGGACGTAGTGTGCGTTCGGGTACACGTCTTTTATTTTTCTTTGAACTCCTCCTTGATCTCCACGCATCACACTGGCACCATCGTAGCTTTGAGCTATGAGTTTCATCTTGTCTACTGGCTCTGGGAGAACAGTATTCAGTCTTTCCAACACAACAGCAGCAATCGAGTCTGCATCCGTTGCTTTCATTTCCGTGAAGCCATCAAATCTTTCCACCACTTGATGCTTCTTGTCAATGTAGCGATAGACTACAACGCACTGTGTCCTAGCGGAAATATCGGTTGTTTCATCCGCTTGGATTGCTACAAACTGGGCTTCCTTAAGCTCTCGGTGAATCACTTCCTTAATAACTTCATGCATCCAGTCCAGTAGCTCATTCTGCACGGTTTTGGACGTGCCCTTAAATACAGTTGCAGTCTTCAAATGCTGTTCCATTGCACTATCGATACTGCCAACCAAATCCACCAGGCCTCGAAACACTCCTGGATTTAGAGATGTTTCACTTTCGTCGTGTCCTCTTAATGCCAGTTCAAAAGCGCCACAAAAGCGAACACAATCAATTATCTTCGAAAGGATGTACCGGTTCTTAGCCACTTCTTCGTTGTGTTTTTGAATACTGACTTGGTATCCTTGGTCCAGTGGAACTGCAATGTTCGCCTGTCCAAGCATCTCAAACTTGATCCTGTTATCCAAGTGAGCTTTAGAACTTTTGTGTTTCGTCAATTTATCAGCTAGATGTTTGACGTCAGTCACTCCAGTTTTGGTCCAAGCAGCATCACCACCAAATAGGATGCATGGGAAACAATATAAGGACTTCCTAGAAACGCTTCCACAAAGCCAGTCGTTCTTCTTGTACCATTCAGTATTGAAAGTATGGATATATTGATTCCCTCTATCTCTTGCGATTTGCTGCAGATTTATCTCTGGTTGGTCAGGTCCTAACCGTTTTACTTCCACCTTCTCCTCATAGTTTAGCGAAAGGCTTCACAAGTAGAGAGTCAATAGTATTAATTTCTGATACCAATAGAAGAAAGAGATCACGGTATATTAATTTATATTATGTCACAAAATTACTTTAAAATAACAGTGTGTTGAATTCATTGGTATACATTACAGATTGCAAACCCTCATGTGACAAGACTACATCAACATCAAATTTGCACCTATACGCATGGAAAGAAAATTAAAAGCAATGATACTCACCAACAGTTGACTCTCCTTCTCGGGGTATTCACGTTTAGTAAGTCAACCAACGAGTCTAAACAAATCTGCTTCCACAGATAGTTTGCACCTGGGGGGGTGATAGAAAACAACAACAAAAAATTAGAACGTTCAAGACCCAAACCGTAACTTTTAAAACCTTAAAAGACCAAGTGTGACCATATAGGCTACAACCGCACCTTAAAAACCCTAAATAACCAAGTGTGACCATATACTCACCAACAGTTGACTCTCCTTCTTGGGGTATTCACATTCAGTAAGTCAACCAATGAGTCCAAACAAATCTGCTTCCACAGATAGTTTGCACCTGGGGGGTGATAGAAAACAACAACAAAAACATTAGAACATTCAAGACCCAAACTGTAACTTTTAAAACCTTAAAAGACCAAGTGTGACCATATAGGCTCCAACCGCACCTTAAAAAACGCTAAATAACAAAGTGTGACCATATAGGCCTCAACCGCACCTTAAAAACCTTAAAAGACCAAGTGTGACCATATAGGCCCCAACCGCACCTTAAAAACCCTAAATAACAAAGTGTGACCATATAGGCCCCAACCGCACCTTAAAAACCCTAAATAACAAAGTGTGACCATATAGGCCCCAACCGCACCTTAAAAACCTTAAAAGACCAAGTGTGACCATATTGGCCCCAACCGCACCTTAAAAACCCTAAATAACCAAGTGTGACCATATAGGCCCCAACCGCACCTTAAAAACCCTAAATAACAAAGTGTGACCATATAGGCCCCAACCGCACCTTAAAAACCCTAAATAACCAAGTGTGACCATATAGGCCCCAACCGCACCTTAAAAACCCTAAATAACAAAGGGTGACCATATGGGCCCCAACCGCACCTTAAAAACCTTAAAAGACCAAGTGTGACCATATAGGCCCCAACTGCACCTTAAAAACCTTAAAAGACCAAGTGTGACCATATAGGCCCCAACCGCACCTTAAAAACCCTAAATAACAAAGTGTGAACATATAGGCCCCAACCGCACCTTAAAAACCCTAAATAACCAAGTGTGACCATATAGGCCCCAACCGCACCTTAAAAACATTAAATAACCAATCAAAACCATATAGGCCCAAACTGTACATTAAAAAAAAAGAAAAAAAAAATATATATATCAATATATATATGTATATCAATATCAATCACACATACACACATAAAAATATACATAAATATACATAAACATATACATAAAAAATATATATATTAATTGATATTTATTAATTGATGTACTTTATTAATTATTTGATTATATTGCTCATGTATTTGTATTAGACATTATTTATTATACATAATACAGTGCTATTTATTTGCTATACATGTTACAGGATATTATCCTGTAACATGTATATCACATAAATAGCCCTGTAATATTTATAATACATACAGGGTCACACAAGTTCACAAGTTAACCTTTTTTGCCCTTACAGGCTTCCATACCTGCTTTGCTAATTTGCTAATTTTTTAAAGACTCTGATTGGTTGAAATCAATGTCAATCAAAAAATTTCAGCCAATCAGAGTCCTTCAAAAATTAGTATAAAAGACGGAGCGTGGGAATAAAACAATTAGTCGCGGATGGAGCTCCTTGAAGGAGGAGCTCCGTTAGTTTATTGTGTTTTTTTTTTTAGAGCGTCGTTTTTTTTAGGTGGAGGCCTCTTGCAATGGGCCAGAATGGATGGACAATGGCTTCAATCAAGATGAGGAGACAAGGGCTTCTATCAAGATTGGATTATGGAATGACATGGGCTTCAATCAAAATTGATTGGAATGCCCAACGACTATCCAGGGCAGAAGGCCACCGCTGGAGAGGTCAATTTGACAGGTAAGTATGTGCTGTTGTTTACTTTATTATTGTTTTTTTTTTCCTTCCCTTATTTTTATTTTATCTCTAAAAGTGACAGGCAATTTATTATTTTTTTTAACTGCAAGCAATGTTAAAGATACATTGCCTGTTACTTCTAAAAATGGAATAAAAGTAGGGGGGGGTGTTTTGTGTTTAACTGTAGTGTTAACATAGGCAGGTAGGTTGGTAGTTAGGTCAGGGTGGGGTCAGGTGTGGTCACTGGGTCAGGGGGGTAGGTAGGTGGGTTGGTAGTTGGGTCAGGGTGGGGTCAGGTGTGGTCACTGGGTCAGGGGGGTACGTAGGTGGGTTGGTAGTTGGGTCAGGGTGGGGTCAGGTGTGGTCACTGGGTCAGGGGGGTAGGTAGGTGGGTTGGTAGTTGGGTCAGGGTGGGGTCAGGTGTGGTCACTGGGTCAGGGGGGTAGGTAGGTGGGTTGGTAGTTGGGTCAGGGTGGGGTGAGGTGTGGTCATTGGGTCAGGGGGGTAGGTAGGTGGGTTGGTAGTTGGGTCAGGGTGGGGTCAGGTGTGGTCACTTGGTCAGGGGGGTAGGTAGGTGGGTTGGTAGTTGCGTCAGGGTGGGGTCAGGTGTAGTCACTGGGTCAGGGGGGTAGGTGGGTTTGTGATCGGGGTAATCGGGCGGTGGCATAGCATAGGCCACTTCGGGGTGATCGGGGGTGGCACAGGCCACATGGGGGTGATGGGGGTAGCACAGGTCAGGTCTTTTGGGGCTACTGGCACTGCGGGGCGGGGGTGATTGGGGGTTGCCCAGGCATTGCAGGCCTAGGTCGGTGGTAGGTAAGTTGGTGGGTGGGTGGCAGGCCAGGCAGGCATAGTGGGGTAACTGGGGGGACCCTTCCTTTTATTAGGGGCACTGGGGGTTTTGTTTGGCCAGGGCAGGTAGACTTACTGTGTTAGGTTGAGCAGATGTGAGTAGTTTCAGCCAGGGAGGTCTCTCTCAGTCTCAGCGGGAACAGGTCAGGAAACAGAAAGAGGGAAGGGACTGGCTTATGGTGGTTTTATTAACTGTGGATGTCAATCAAAAAGTTATCTCGAGGCCCTATTAGCTGGCGGGCGCTCAGAGCTAACGGTCTGGGTGGGTTTAGGTGGTTCTCCTGACAACTGTACAGCCTTCCATCATTGATTGGTCAATGATGGAAGACTGTCAGTCATGAAATGGATACATTATCACTGCCCATGCATATCGTCATTGTGCTGGTGGGCGGAATGCATTAACGCTCAGGGGGCCAGGCCTCATTGATTCATAGAGTCTCAGTCTAAAGGTTAGTGTAGTCAGTGTAGTGTAATATGATAACACAGGGATGCAGGGAAAGCTACAATAGATGCACAGCAGCAGTTAATATATACACACAAGGGCAAGGGGTTATCTTAAAGTGACAGTGTCCCAGGGAATAGTTTGCTTCATTTATTAATGTAATAACACATGAATGCTGATGTACACATTATATTTAATTGTTTTTGGGTTATTACTAATAAATTATTGTGTTTTTTTATTGCAGGGTCACGAAAATATTTGGGAGGGCGTTTGCCCCAACGCCCCAACAGACGGCCGCTACTGTTTGAATATATGAATAACAGCAGCCACATTAAATTCGAAGACCGTATGTGCAATGGGAAGCTCGCAATGGCTGCAGCCTTGAAATTTGGCCGAGTTACTGTGCCATTAAATTCGAACGGGCTGCGAGTTACGAGCTTGAGACGCAAACCTATAAACCATTTGTTGAATGTTGGAGGCGAGTGATCAATTAGTCGAACCGAAGTTACGGGTTTTGATGGTGCCAATGGAAACAGAGATCGTTATCATAGCGTCACAGGAAAATGAAGGTTGGATTTCAAAGTCTTATGGGGTTCAATTACGAGTTACGATTGGACCCACATTCCAGTTATAATGCAATATTCATAAAGCCGTAAATATGATATTCGATCACATGCGAGTTACAGTATATGTATTAACACATTGATTGCTGGGATCGATATAACACAAGCATTATACATGAAATAAAGTATTTTTCGGGGCTGATTTGCGAGCTTGAGAATGTTGTGCTATTAATTCTAAGGCCTAACATCACTTTCCCTTTTAATAAAAATACAGTAGTGTATGTATATTTGCATTTAAAGTGCTACGGATTAGACTTTACCACCCTTGCGAGTCCTCTCTATCACTCATTGTCCTTTAGGCTCTATTTGTGTGTTTTGGGGTTAAACACAAGTAAAATTGTTGAAATTGAATAGCTTGATTGGAATTGTAGAGGTTACAGGCTTGAGAGAACAAAGGATTTGCGGCAGCGAAGTTCAACGTTCCATGTCCTGTAGGCTTTTTTCTTTACAAGCCCGCAGATCGGCAGCGGCTTACTTTACTGGGCTAATTTAATAGCAGTAAGTCTTATGGGCTACATTACGAGCTACGGTTTAACCTGTAGGGGGAATTTAATAGGGCTGATGGTGTTCTTTAATACTGGTCTATTCTTTAATAATTATTTAAACAAGTAAATTAAAGCACACCCTGTTAGAAGACAATTGTGTCTTATATTTACAATATATTGAAGTCTTGATAATGTTTTTTAGAATCTAAAAAATAAATAAAATCTTTAATATATCTCCTATTCAATGTTATATGTCCCATTATATTGTTATTGCTTCCTTTGTTTGCATATCTGGGGCCATATGTAGATCCCCAATACATCATTTTTAAGGCCAAAGTAAATCCAGCAAGTTATGCTAATTACCCACCTCGACATTGTGAGAAAACTGCTATGAGTGAAAGCACAACACAAATCTCCACTGATGTTTGCACTGCTAAAAGATTACGAGTTACCCTATGCCATTAAGATTTTACAGATCACTTGCAAACTAGGGCAGTACCCTAACTACAAAAAAGCTAAAGGAGATTTTACTTGTACCAAAGACCACTCACAAGTGGTTTTAAAACCATTGTTGAGTGCCGCAGCAGCAGTTCAAGTGACAGTATAGCACCAAAAAACACCCAAAAATTATGGAATTTCAACATTATATGACACTTCAATATTAACATATGTGTGATGCCTAGGAACAACTTCTGTAATGCATTGTCTATATATAATAATATATAAACACAAAATAAACACATTTTTATATATTGAAGCTATAAATACAATTGTCACATATTTTTAATATAAAAAAGAATGTGTATATATATATATATATATATATATATTAAATGGTTCCTTGCCACAGCACTTGTTCTCACTAATTTTAATAATCATGATGTTCTCATTTCCTATTGGTTCTGAGATCCGTTTCTCATCCATAAAGCTGGTTTTGGGTACTGCCAACACTGAAATATCTTGCTTACAAGACAGGATTTATGGATGCCGGCTGAGTGCCATAATCTGGGGGTGCTTAAGATATACCTTAATGTGTAACATGGCGAAAAAAGCTCCTGCAGTCAATTTACATGTATGTCGTAAATCACACCACTCGATTTACATAGGACCCCATGCCTGTTATCTGGAAGAGCTATCCCAAAGTAAGATACATTCTCAATGCAGTTGACATTTCTGGCAGCCCTTTACATAGAATCAAATGGACATCTTATCTGTATCTCAGTCATCCACCCAATCTTGTTAACAAAAATAATTGCCATCAACAGTATAGCATAACTGTATATACTCGTTAAAT